>JARHVA010001311.1:3265000-3612500 GCA_037957365.1 Torreya grandis
GCCTTTTATGATTGAGTCATACTAGATTTTAAAAAATATTTTCTCAATGGGGCTTTTATTACAAGGGATTCCTATCATGAATTGATATTGCAACAAGCAATTACATTTATATCCTCAAGGTTGCTTGGAAGGCGTGACTTCCATTTATCTATCTTTTGGTTCTCTTGAAGGAGGACTTGAAATTTATCAATGTTCACCATTTTGAATCATTTTGATACTCTCCTAGGACTACAGGTGTAAATTTTAGATGAGATAGATAATCATCTATGTTTGTAGGAATTTAATTATCAACATCATCACCATCATTATCCATAAATATGCATTTAGGATTGTAGATACTGAGTTTTGATTTATATAATATCTTAGTATTGTATACTTGACAAATACATATAAGGGCTCTACCCTTCAGTTCTATACATCTCCATCGCCAAAGGCTTGTCTTCACAATCTCATTATGCCTAATTGTTTATCTTACGTCTAATCCTATCATTCATGATGACCCATATCTCCTACACTATACAAAAATACTTAATTCTGATATATATCCTCCACTATCAATTTTAGATCCTCGGTAGCTTCCTATCCTGCCAAACATATGCGTCCCACATAGGGACACTTGCATCAACGTAAGTGTCCATATTCCTATCAATTGTCTAATCCTAAAAAATGATTTAATTTGTAAATATTTTGAATCATTTGGGTTTACCTCTTTGTCTTAGTGAACCCTACTGTGAGATTTTTCAAAAGTTGTGGTATAAATACTAGTATAATCCTACTCATTGTTCATCTAGATAATACCAAATAAACAACTATTCATGCTCACTCGATCAATTACACATTAAGTTATACTACCATATTCTACCCTATTTTCATATCAATCATAGGAGAAGTCATATTATATGTCTATATCACTAACATAACAACCCATGAGCAGTATTTGTCAAGTTACAAGCTAGATCATTGCATGACTTTGCATATAGTATATTGCACCCTTATGCACACACAATCTAACACCTAAGGTATAATTAGATAATACTGGAGCCCTCCTTAGAGCATTGGATATGTAGGAAGTGATAATTGATAGAGGAGTCCCTAAGGTTAGCTCAACACCATGAGACCACGAGCCCATTTTTGGAAAGGTACAAAGACTTAAGGTGAAGAGTTAGGCTTTGATCCATACACAATCATTGAAAACCTATGCACACAAATAAAACACATCAAAAAAATATGATGGAAAACCCAAGAGGCTCTAGGTGGTTACTTTGTAATATAATGAATATTCTATACAGGATAGTTGCATCGAAATCTAGATAGAAGCATCGATGTAAGTGTACCAGAGTTGATGCAAGTGTCTAGGCCTCTATAAATAATATTTTCAGAATCTGCTTTTTGGATCCTAATAGTTACCATGTCTTTTCCCACATTTTTACTTCTTAGGTCCATCTGTGCATTTTTAGATAAGCTAATTATTATCGCTTCTTCATGTTTGTGTAATCAAACTATTATTTTTAGTGCGCTTTTTATATTTAGTATAACTCAACATTTTAATTCAGAATATTTATTTGTCCAAGTTTTCAATTTTGGCCTACTCTATAATTATTTTATTCATCCTTGTACATAGGCTATCCTACCCCCTTAACCCTTAACACCACATAACCAAAAAGGGTTAAACAAGGATCATATTTATTGACCAAAAAAAGAAGATACAATATCTTTTCCTTTAGTGCTTCAAACATATGTGTTGAATATTGTATGGTCTCTTTATTAAGCAATATATTTGTAATTGACTCATTTTCACTAGATTTGATTGACTCTCCAACCTCATATGTATGTATTCATTCAAATAGTTTGACATGTAATGAAGATATTACAAAAGAATGAAGATCATTGGATTGTTATATACATCCATAACAAGGTTCAACCACCTTATAATACTTGAAAGGCTTATTATCCATAAGACATATATGTAAATATCCCTCATGTACAAATTTTAAACATAGATTCATGATCAATGATACAACTTCCATCACATAAATATAAATCTACTTAAGAATAGGTTATAATGCAAGTGGTTTAGAATTACTTGAAATATAGTAAATAAAGTTTTAGGTACTAATTCCACATTTGAAATAATTATTCTGTGAACTTGGAAAGGAACATTATCAAAACCTTTTATATTCTTCATTTATTCTATATTGATACCTAGTATTTAAATAAATGTGATATTACAAATGTTGAGTCCTAATATATTATCTATAAATAATGCTTAACCCCCTTATTTGATATTTACACTTGAATAAATAGTGGGAGATTCTAGTCTATAATATGTTGAGTGGGAAAATCTTCTTTCCTAAAAGATATTGTGTCTTTATTGTCCTTGAATGTATTAATAATGGATGCAAAATAAGCTAGTTCAAGATTTGTTAGCAGAGGTTCTTGAAAAACCCATTAGAACATGTTATCAAGAGATAGTTGTGTGAAAAGTAATATAGAAATAGACAAAAAGGAACTTGCACATAAAATTTATATTAACACAATCATGACACAACAAAATTATTCATGCATCGTAGATACAATCAACATAGAACAATGAGTTTTCATAACAAACAAATTACAATAACTCAAAATGTATCGACTCAAGGAACATAAGGAAACACAAAGGAAAAGCATTTTATAAATCTCTATATTGATCTCAAGAGTTTGAAACACTTTTTTCAGATTAACTAAATTATATTTATAGATATTTCCAAAGATTATGTTGCTTCACATTCTAAAAGTTTGCTACAATCTAAAAGAAGACTCTTCACATTCAAAAGACTTTTGATGTACAATGAGAGTTGTATACAAATAAAAAGAACATACCACATATAAAATGGTGTAAAATGCACACTTGTCATATAATTATACACTATGATTTTGTAGCCCTGTTCTACTACCAATAGTTTCTCATACTTAAATTATTGTCTCTCTTAAGACAAAGCCTTAGGAAGAGAGTTACATCTTGGATCTAGTAGAATTGTTTGTTATAAAGGATTAGACTAAAAACATCGTTCACAAATATTACTCAAGGTGTCATTTACCACTTTTTACCTCTTATGCATTACATATCCACCATTTTGGGTTTTTAACTAAGTAGCATATCGATTTACCACCTTTGTAGGTTTTCAATAGACTGGAATAACTAGGTGGCCACCCTTTATGGCTTTTCAACCAACATGGCTCTTTTCCTAATGTTTCAATCCTTTCTATTAAAAAATCTTAAAAAAATTAAAATTGAAGTGTGTATAGTACCTAGAAAGATGGTGGTGGCATCGATTGCATTGGAGGAACTTGAAGAGGATGAGACAATGAATTTACTTGAGCTATTGTTGAGGAAGTTATGGTTGAAGCATTTGATGATGGTGGTAATTATTGAGGTTAGGCCACTAGCTACAAATATGTGGCCATTTTGTTCAATAAAGTTCTTATTGGAGCTAGTTTGGAGGGATAAACTTGGGATCCTAGATGATGTCTATGGTGGAGCTATCCAAATGTGACAATTCATTTTTGTATATTATCTAGTTGGTGAGAACTTCCTACACCATATTGAGCATTGTGCACAACAAGATTTGACACTCTATTAGATTCTAAATATCACCATCTTTCATTATGGTGAGGAGTTCCCTAGTGTTTGACACTGTCTACTATATTTCTTGGGATAGTTCTTCTAAGATATATACATGCCTATGCATTTGTATATCAACAAATGTATTACTTAACATCTCATTTTACCACATTTATAGCTTATGCATGACACTATCTTCTGATTCAAGTAGTTGTTTGAGTGTGATGTCCATTATGTTAGGGGTAGGTGATTTTTCCTCCAGCATTGCTTTGGATTTATGCAGCTTATCGAATTCTTATTTGGCTTCAACCTATGAAGTTTTCAGCTATTGATTCCAATCGATCATCCCTCATATGATATGTTGAGCTTGGATTTTATCCATATCCAAGACTTTTTCATACTCTTCCAATAGTTCAAAAATTACCTTAGTCTCTACTTTAATGTTTTGCCTCTCTGTGTGAAGTTGTTATAACTTTTACATAATGATATAGAATTTTGTGAGCTACAACAAGAAAGTTGAGAACTATTTATCTTCAAACACGACTCAGTCACCCGAGACTTGAATAATCAATGTAAGGCAAGTTTTATTAATGACTTGATGTGCTTTAGTGAGCTAGAAGTAGGTCTCTATTTTCCTCTTAGATTTATGATATTTTTTGCTCTAAGATTGAAGCCTTTTACATGATAAATTATTAAAATCCAGTCGCTCCTTCAATTTGATTAGACAAAGGAAGTAGGGAAACATTGAGATATGATTCCTACATTATTATCCATAGCTAAACTCGAAGTCATAGTTGTGATATGCGCCTTCTTAAGTTATGCCATCAGTAAAGAAAAGGTTGTTCTACGAGTAGAGATTGTAGGTACATCCCAAAACCATTGGCTAGGTAATTGTTATTTTTATTGAGATGCCTCCTTTTACATATCCCTTTGGGGGGACCCTAAGCCTTGTGATGTATTAGGTGGTTATTGGCCTTTAGGTATCACACCCTTTCTTGAGAACTTTATTGCTGACTTGGTTACAAATTGTTGTTTTGAGCTACGCTCTGCATCCACCTTGGCTTTAGCATCAGCCTCTGCCTTCTTTATGGCCTCTTGATCATGGGCCTAATTCTTTACTTTCTCTTCTTGCCTATGCAAGGCTTATTTTGATTTCTCTACTTCTACCTTGGTTATTTCTTTAACTTTAGACTTCTTTTGTTACACTATTTATATGTCTTAACTTGATCATTTGTCATCTTTATTTGTAGTTTCTTCCTCTTTTTGCTTTTTATACTCTTCTCATTGCTTATTTTTATCCTCATCTTCAACAACATTATGCTTCACCTCTTCTTTTACTTTCTTATTGTATTCCTTGTGAGCCTTCTTCATAACTAGCTTCTTCCTCATTTTCTACCTCAACTTATTCTTCTACAGATTATTTCTGAGCTAAATGTTTTCCCATTCAATTAGCTACTCAGGATCAACTAGGTCCATTAATATCTATTACAAGGGATAATATAAAGGATTTAAATCCACCACCATGTGCTTGATTGTTAAAGACTTTGGTCTAGAAGGTGGCACTAGTGTTTTTTCAGCCTCTTGTAATCCCAAGTTATTTCTTGTTGTTAGGGTGTCAAAGTTGGAGCTTGATAGAGTTGATCTTCCTTGATTTTGAGAGGATCAATAAAAGAAACCATGCATTATTTGATTATTTGTGACAATATTGGCATAATATGGGTTATCTTATTACACATCACATCTTTTTGTGGGTTCTCTTGGTGTGGTGAGGTTGCCCGCACTTTCGCAAATCCTCCACTTATATCTGATTTGTGTGGGATGGTTATTTGAGCTCTTAAATACCCTATGCCTCGATATAATTAAACTAATTTAGCTTATCAATGCTTGTGCTCTACCTCCTACCCAATAATATAAACTATTATGGATGACATAGGTGTGGTGATATCAACATAAAAGTCTTGCATTACTTGATTTTTTACTTGGCAAGTGTATACTGCCTTCTAAAAAAATCTTTTCCTTCTTCCTAATAATAGAATTCATTACCTATATTTGTTATCATAGATTATAAAACTTCTTGTTCTTTGATGCCTAGATCCACAAGGTTACATTCCACTATAATTTTGTGGACATGTTTGAGATTAAACCATAACTTGATGTTGTGTTTCCTTTTCTTTATTGGAGGGATTGGGATTTTATGTGATGGTGCCTTTATTTTGCCTACAATAGTCTGTGATGTTATGAAGTAATCATTTTCAATATTTCCAACCACCAAGCATTAAACAATCAAAGCTGTGCATAATATTTCCCTATTTTGGTCTAGGAAATATTGGCAAACTCTATCATAGGCCATAATTCTATGTCAAGATTGATTGGTCCCTCTATCAAATTCTATTATGTGAATCAAATAATAAGTACTAAGAATTAGTACTGAAAGGTGTGAAATGTCTTGCTAATAACATTTTATATATTTGTAATGAGTTTTAAAACTAAAAAAATCTAACCAATTAAAATTCTCATTAAGCCTTAACATATGGCAGTTGATGTCGACGACACCTTTGGTGGCTTAATTTGTTTTTAGTGGTTTGCCCAAACCTATTCATGATGCATTGTACAATGGTTTTTGATGTAACATCCTAGACATAGTCGGTGGGAATCCCCCTAGATCCTCCATTGTAGTTTTCCTATGTGTCTAGGTGAATTGGTGGTGCCTTTATCTTGCAGGGAACCAAATATTTACCCCTCACAAAAAACCTTTTTTCTCATGTCATTATGGATGGATTAATGAAAATGTTCACAACTTACGATAAATAGATAGCACCATTGTTTTACTGGCTAAGAAGAGTGAGCATGATTTCATCTATCTACCTAAAAGTTGGCAATTTGGTCAATCACTCTGCATCAGACCCTCATAGTTAATGTTGAAGCATTAAGTTTTGTGGATGTGCTTATTTTAGTTGATTAGGGATGAATATATTGGCTTTAGCATAATCTACAAAATAAAACAAGTTAGGGTCAAGATATATGGTTTGACTTATGGTAAGATCAATGCTCATATCCCTTTTTTGTGCATCTCTGAGTATAATAAAAAGTTGATATCTATCCATGGCATTTGGTCTGATAATTGGTGAGCATTAGTGTCATCTAGAATCAATATCAGTGAACACTTGTCATCCAATTAAATGAATTCTTATAAAAATTCAAAGGGATATTATTCGTAAAGGTATGCAATGGCATGGTATTGTTTCTTCCCTTGTATATATAAATTTTCCTATATGATTCTACGTCCACCCTAATTTGAATGTAATGAGTTATCTGCATGCCATTATACCTTCAAAATTGAATGTAATTGATCATTGGATGATGTGACACTATTGATCCACTGGCTAGATACATTGTTTCAATTGATAGGAGTCATTGATGTGATGCATCATCTTTTCCTTAGTTAAATTTTCTTTCTTTTCATCAACTAAATCTGACACTTGATCTATTTTCGAAAAAGTTAAAATATTTCAAGTGTGTCATCATTAAATTTTTTTGAATGACCGTTATTTGTTATTTCCTCATACTTTATTTACCATTACTTCATTCCCAAACTTATCTAGTACCATGCCTCCATGTATACTTATATATCATGTTCCTTCTATGTTGACTTGCTGACTTTGTCACACTCTATGACTGCAAATTTTCTATTTTGGTTCCATTATCATGAGATATAGAGATCATACTCCAAATATATACTATAAATCTACAAAAAAATAAGAAACAAATGTATTAAACAAAAACCCTAAACTACATGGTGTTACTCAACACCCACTCTTGATATTTTTGTGAGATCAAATAAAGATTATTGGCAGTAAGGATTAAGCCTAAATCCATTTACCCACCCCAAAATAATGGTTCCTTATATATCTCTCAACACAATATTTCCTTGCTATGATAGTTCATGAATAATGTAGGGTCCTTTTCATCTAATATGCAACTTCCCTGTAAATGTTATGAATATGTTACTATATAATAACACTGCGTGTTTTTATTAAAACTATTTAGCTCATAGGTTGCAATAATTCCATGCTTTTTGAATTTACTTATTGACCTTTTGTGTCCATTTTGATATATGTCTAGTTGCTTCCATCCATGTTAGATCATCAGTCTTGCCTATAGATGGTCCTAATCTCATAGTTACAGAATCATTACAATTTGTATATTAGGGACTTTGTATTCCATGGGCATTACTACATCAAGTCCATAGACCAATTGAAATGGGGTGAAGCATATCGCACATTTTTAATTTTCATGTTTTCCAATTAGATCGTAGGGATCCGATCCTCCTAATCATCTTTTTTTGCATTACATATATTGTCAGCATCTTGCCAAGGACTTTATTTGATGTTTCTGCTTGTCCATTTGATTGTGGGTGATATGTCATGTTTTTATGGTACAAGATAACAAACTCCTCCATGAGAGTATTTATATATTATGGAGTAAATTTGTTTCTCTATCACTGACCAACTTATTTTGACACCCAAATATGGTTACAATATTTTCACAAGGAAACTTGGCTGCATCTTTAGCACTATAGTTTGGTGCCTCGATAACTTCAACTCATTTGGTAAAATAGGGTGTCATAATGATTTTGTATCATGCATGAATATGTTTTTGGGTGGATTGATTGGTCCCATAAAATCAATACCCCATTGTTTGATTTGTTGATTAACTAGTACATGATTTGTGGCATCTCATCTCTTTGATTTGCTTTCCCATTATTCGAAAAATATCATAGTGTTTAACTATCCAGTGTGCATCTTGAAATAGGGTAGGCAACCATAAACCACTCTATAGAATATTTCTCATAATGATTCTCCTATGAAATATCCACCTGTGATTCCTTGATGTGATTCTTTGAGAATTTGTGATCATTCATGTTCCAGAACTACTCTATGTAGTACTCCATCCTTACCCATTTTATACCAAAAAACATTAACAATGTTGCAGAGAATAGTTTGTGTGATGAATTACTTTTTGTCCCTTTCTAGATAGTGTGTAGGAAATATCCCTTGCTCTAATAAATTTATTATGTCATGTAGATTTTTAGGAATCACAAAAACTCAAAATAGATTTGAAACTAATGATTCATCTTGAAGCTCCTATGGTTCTTCTCCATAGGGTATCTGACTTAAGTGGTATAGTCTTACATTCTCCCTTCTAGGCTTCACACTTACTCTAAACTCAAAATCTTGAAACATCATCAACCATCAAGATATCTTGCCTCCCAATATGGACTTTATCATAGATCCTATGGATTAGTAAAGAATTCAAATGGCATTGTTAGAAGGTAATGCCTAAACTTCTACAGTGCAAACACCACTACTAGAGTTTATCTTCATGTAGTCATGTAATTATTATCTAAAGTTGAGAATTTGTGACTTTTGAAGTGAATGGGATGATCTAATTCTTTGTGTCTTTATTGTGCGAGAATAATTCCTATCATAGTTCTTAAAGCATCACAGGAATGTGTAAAAAATTGCTCTTATTAGGAAAGACAAAAATAGGAGTTGTTACCAATCTTTGCTGGAGATATACAAACACTGATTAGCACTCCTTGAACCATTCAAGCCTAATATATTTATGAAATAGTTTTTTCATTGGGTCAGATATAGCAGTGTATCCTTTTATGGATTTTTTGTAGTAGCCTATATGCCCTAAAAAATATCCCACCTATTTCAAACTTGTAGGATGTGGCATGCTCATAATTAATAAATTTTTGGATTACTCCACCAAAATCCCATCACTGCATACTATGTGCCCTAGTAGAACACCAAAAGGTGTGAAAAATAAGCACTTCTTTAGGTTTAATGCAATGTGCAGAGTTTGACACCATTCTAGCATAAGTCTCAACTTAGACAAGTGCTCCTCGAACAAGGAAAAAATAACCCAAACATCAAGGTAGAATTCAATAAAATCATGGATGAAATCTTTAAAATTGGTGACCACATCCCCATAGAACATAGATGGAGTGTTATTCAATCCAAACACCATTAATTTGTATGTAAATAATCCTTGTTTTGTTGTGAATGTTATTTTTCCCTAATCCTCTACTATGATTGGAATATGATGATAACCATTGAACCCATCTATAAAATAATATAATTCATATCATATACCTAAATACAAGACTTACTAAGTGAGTGAAATTGGGAATGGGTCGCTGATATAGGCATCATTAAGTGCATGGTAATCCCCACACATTCTTATTTCCCTAAACCTAGTATGCTAAAGCACCATTAGGCTAACCTAATCTACCTTTCTTGCTAGATATATAATGCTTGCATCTTGCATCTGATCCAATTTAGTTTTCACTTTCAACTTCAAGTTGGGATTCAGCCTTTATGGATGCTTCTTCACATGCATTGTACACTCTTTTAGTTATATGTGCATTTCTCCTAATGAAGGATCTACACCCTTTACTTCTACAAACTTTATTAGGAATACATCCTGATAATCTCACAAGAGTTGCAATGATTTTAATACATCATTTTGTATCTAGTAGTCTCTTAGAGTCAAAAGCTTAGGTTTAGACTTTGTGATGATGTTCCCAACAATTTTATTTAATGGATCTTGATATATTTTATTAGATCCACTTTGAATTGTCTCTCATAGAGTTCTTTGCCCTTCTTGTTCCTTAATATTTATATTTCATAGCTTTGCATCTTTAGTTTGTTCTATGATGTTGGCTTCAAGTGGCTCTGTGTCTCGATCAAGTTCAAAAAAATGCTTTAAATATAAATCCTCATCACTATCACTAGACTCTGTCAGTTCTACATCATTTGTGATCATATTGCAATGTTTAATACAAAATTGCTCCTTTTTTTTGCTAGCCTTTTAATTTTGGATAACTACATTCAAATCTTTATTTTCTTCCTGCTGCGAAGATGAGTCTAAAATAGTACTTAAATATTCTTCTCGCTCATACCATACAAATATTTTCAACTTATCCATAGCATTATGCACAATAAGATTCTCATCCTCAAAGACAAAAGTCATACTGAAGTCTTGTTGTATCTGAGGCCAATTCTTCGTCTCTCATTTGCATTCCTGATGCATGTACTAGGTTGTTGGAAGTGCTACCAAAGTATAAGTAAATACATGCACCCAATATTTGGTTTTGACATCTTATGTAGACCACACATCTACATACTTATGAACATTCATTTTTGGGTAGTGTCTTTTTTAGAAAAAAGGCCACTATTCCCTGACAATAGGTGGTATTTGGAATTGAACACATAATAGCTCACAAGCCTCATACCATTATAGTTGTTTTATTTTGTGAACTACCCACTAAATCACAACAGTTGCCTTCAATGTGTAAGTTAATGTGCCCACTCTCTAATCGATGTTGGGCACATGATTTTCCAATTTGATGATGAACTAGTTCAAATCTTCAATTGTAAAATATTGAGGTAATTAGTGTTCCATGGTGAAAACCATTTACAGCAGATCCACCTCATGATCTCCTCTTAGATAATTTAACATGTGGGTATCAAAATTACCACTGACAGAATACACTTCTTCCCAGGGTAAAAGGCCTTTTATTGTAGGTTTAGTATAATCCATGCTTATCACACCTATATTGTACAAAAAATATACTTCAGACCTTTTTGGCAATCTCACCGATGGTGAATTACAGTCTTCTATTTGGAACTATGAAACATGTGCCTTTATTATTAATGGTTTATATCCATGTTATTCTGTTGACTATGGTTACTCTTGATGCTCCTATTTTAGGTAAAAGCATTAGTACTCTATAGCTCATAGTTTGTTTTGCTTGTGTTTTTGTATCCACGTTAAACCAATTGTTATCTCCATAAGCATAAGGTGAATATGGATTTTTAGGTATAATATAGGGTTTATTTTCATTTTTATTTATGGGAATAATATAATTTTATCCCTTGGTGCACCTCCAAATGATTGCACACTATGTTAATGATCATCTGACCATCATAAGCCCACTTCTTCCCAATCAATGCATGGTATCATGTTTCATCAATCTTCATATTAATTAATTCAAAATCTCCTCATAGGCTCAGGTCTACAAAATTTATTTCCACATCTTTAAGACAACCAATAGGTTCTACCCTTTAGATTTATTAGACTATAGATGAGTGTTGGTCATCCAATAACCTCCCATGTAGATTACAGGATCATATTGACTGTGCTCCCAAAGTTGATCACAACATTTGGTACCTTGTACCCTACCAACTCAATATATATACGAGAGTCAACATCCCATAATTTCCTAGTTTTTATGTACCATACTACCTTGTTAGTATGCTTCTGACGCCTCTGTGTACACTCCAATAAGTTATGCAAAAATTTTGTAATATTTTGTGATATATCTTCATTTTGTAGAGTACTTGAGAGTTTGAGAATATCAATCAAGGTAGTGACTACTCCATCCTACTTCATGATGCACATAATTTTCCCATACATTTGTGCATCAATAGTTGTAGTATCACCTTCTAATGTAATACGAAGTTGAATGTTCTATATAACCTAAGCTACTTATTACATCAAACCCCTTTACATTGTAGGATCAAGATATCTATCCTACTAGACCTTTCTGATTATTTGTTCCTACAACATCTTTAATGGAGGTAATCCTTATTTTACGTGCTATTACTGTGTGACTGCCTATAGGAATGCAATATACTTAGGGTGAAATTAATAAAATTCACATTTCACACAAGATTTTGTCTCCTATACTTTTATAATGCTAAACAATCCTCTATATGGTGTTGTTATGAAACTCTGCAAGAAACAAAATACATTTGCCTATAAGGATTAATGGGATAATTATGTGTGAAGTGGTTATAATCGCCACACAAATAGTAGATAATTAGTTGTCATGCATGTTATTCACCCTAGCTGTGACCACCCTAGTATCCACCTCGGTAGCCTCCTTTATATTTTTCTTGTATTTGTTTGAAGCCCCAACTTGACTATTATTGTTTGTCATATCTTCCTTGTACCTACATAGAGATTTAACATTGTTGTTCTCCATCATATCCCTCATACATTCCTTAGGGAAAAGATGGAGTCCATCATGTCTACTATTGTTGTGGTGATGTAACATTATAAGGCTATTGGTATTATAGAGATGAAGGTGTCCATCTCACCTAGTGTTAAGGAGAGTGTGAATCCTCTGATGTCTAATTTTTGAGAGCCTAAAGTTGATACTTTAGCAAGGTTGGAATCCATCTAAGAACTGTCTACATTACAATAATAATGTCTACATCTAGGCTTGGGATTCTTGGCTTTGCAAAGGGAACCTATTGTGTTGTTACTACAATAACATTCTTAGTGATGTCCTCCTTTAGTTATTGTAGAGCTCGATAATTCTTGTCATCATGGTTGTGCGACTTAAAAACTTTACATTATAAAGCTTGAGGTTGTTGAATGTACTATTGTAAAAAATGACAGTGTGTAGTCACATGCCCTACCACACAACATAGTTGATAAAATTTCATCTTAACTTTAGGGTAGTCACTTATATGGTGCCCCTCTTTTCCACATTTTATATACCATAGGCTTAACTTAGATCAATTAATTTCATGTAGTTCTTCCATATTACACAACACAACATCAATATTTACATCTATCTTTGCATTAGGTTGTGAGCTATCTCCATAATCCTCTATTTATTCCATACAAAGTGCAGTTACTTGAGCACCTTCTTTATTATCAAACCAAGTTTGAATAATGCCAAACTTAATTTGATGTTGCAGTCCTTCTATGAGGTCTTATGTTTATTCTATAATAAAAGGTATAGCCTATTAATTACATAAAAAAACATGTAGTCATAGTAATACATTGGTTTGCCTAATTTATGCTAAATATTTTCAACTCTTGGATCATTTGAATTGCACACTTTATTATTTTGAAATTACCTACCAATTGGTCTTTGACATGGTCAAAAATTAGTTTAACATTTATTTTATAGATGAATTCCAAAGCTCATCTTATTAAATCTCATATGAGCTCACACTTTTTTGCTTCTTCTGTAGTTACATTCTTGATCTACCACTTCATCTCACAAGTTATAGATACTGCTCAAGGTTATTAGACTCAACATATGGTGTCAATGTGATGAAAACTGTTAAATTCAAAGACATACTCATAGTAGTAGCACTTGAAATCAGTAGTGGACTTGTCTTGGGAAAAGTATTAATGTTTGGTGAAACCTAAAATCCTACCTCAATCAATGTCTTCCTATCTAGAACTTTATTGGTTTTTTCACTATACTTCCCAAAATTATATATAAAAGCACCAAACCAAGCACTAGTTCTACTAAATTAAGCACAGGGGATGTGTACCTTTGAAGGGAATGATTTGTGTCTATGAATTCTACTGCATTGGAACTTGAACTTGATTTTATCCAAAAACCTAGCATAACTTCTTCCAAAGATTTCTCCTTGTTCCATCCAAACAATATCCTCCCTTCTACCTACAATCTAAAACTAACTTCTAACTAGTCTACTTATTCCTTTTCTACCTTTCCACTTTATTCCATTTCCTCAACATCTCTATATATATTTGCACTCTCATTTATGCATTCTTTTTTTTAGCCTACTCCTTTCCTTATCCTCAACTCGTCTAGATTCTCTTGCTCACCTATGAGCTCCCATTCCTTCACACTCTTTTAAACTATCTACTCTACTTCTACTTACAACTATACTATGATTATTCTATTTCCATCCTCTCTATTATGACATGTCTCACTCGAACCCCAAATCTCACTTTTCACTCTGCTTCTTTACATCCTCCATCTTCTAGATACAAGTTCAAACTCCCCTTCTTAATTCCTCATCATTCACTCTACCATTGCACACATCTCCCTAATGATTGAAGTGACTACTCCATGTTGGTAGGGCTAGGCACCATGACCTTTTCTACAACCAAAATTTTAACAAGAGTAAGTAGTCACTACATAAAATTTCCCCTAATTCCTCTCACATCTAACCTCAAATGCAATACAACAAATTCAGTGATGTATATGTTGATAATAGTTTTCACCCAATGATCTATCATGTGAGTCCAGTTAGTGTCTAATTTTTTTAGTTTTTCTACTCTCTCTTTTATCCAAACTATAAAATTGTCATTATTGGCTAAAACAATAGTATTCTAATCTTTATAACCATGCATCTACCAACCCATGTAATTCACACCAAAAAATTGTGTATATTTAATTAGAGATATGCTAATGAATAAATTTTTGTGTTTAACTTCCTATTCTTCTTGCTTCTTCCTCTGTAAAATTATGAATTCATTCATTGAGCCATCTCTTCAAGTCTTTCTATCTCGGTAGCCATCACATCATGATTTAATCTTCCACACTTTCCACACCATTGTTAGAAAAGGTTCTTGGAAAACCCATCTAAACATACTAATAGGGGATAGTTGTGTGAAGAGTAATACAAAAATAGATAAAAATGAACTTGCACATAAACTTTATATTAACATAATCAACGACATAGAAAAAAATTAATCACGCTTCATGGATATAATCAACACAAAATAGTAAGAGCTTCCATAATAAACAAATTACAATAACTCAAAATGTATTGATGCAAAGAACATAAAGAAATATAAAGGAAAACCATTTTTTGAATCTTTATATTGATCTCAATAGTTTAGAACTCTTTTTTAGTACAATTGATTGATATTTATAGAGTTTTCCAAAGACTCTATCACTTGACATTCCAATGGTTTGTTATAATCCAAAATAAGACTCTTGACATTCTAAATACTTTTGATGTACAATGAGAGTCGCATATAAATAAAAAGAATATATCACATATAAAATGGTGCGGAACACACGCTTATCGTACAATTATACACTATGATTTTATAGTCCCTTTCTACTACCAATAATATTATTTGGTAACATCATGTATCATTGTATAAATAATATCCTTATAAATAGTGGAACTCTTGAACAACTCTAATATGGAAATTTCAGCTAGAATATTCTTAATTTGATCAAATATTGTCATCATCTTTAGCTGCATTTGCTAGTATTTTAGGATTTGGAGGTAGGTTAGAAGGGTCATTTTTACTACCTCTATTTTGAATTAATACATGATGCACCCTACCTCTTTATGTTATGATAACATACACCTTTGTATCTGTAATTAAGAAACATTTGATAATCAAATTTGAAATGCAATAACGGAGATTAAACATGCAAATCAGTTCTAAATTCACCTAAATCCTCATGATTGGACAAGGTAAAAATAAATAAAAATAAATAACAATTGAAATAAAATAGATGATACCTCAAAAATTTTAGTTAAATTTACCTCTGAGATGAGTATGTGTTCGATTCATAAATGGATCACTTCATACAGACTCAAAAATTTTGCAACGGTAATGAAGACTAGGATAACTTGACAAGAGGGTAGTTGGACATGAGAGATTTAACATAAGAATTCTCCTTGAATTCATGGGGGGAGTGGCATGGATTTATATGGAGAGGATATGGAAGATCCATGGTTAAATTTCCTCCTAAATTTGAAATAGGTGGTGGAGATTTCTAGAAAAGGAATTCTAGAGATAAGAAATCTCTAAACTTTCCTTTGGGAGCTTTTTGTTTTATGAGATAATGCATATAGGAGAATTTTGGATTTTGGAAAGTGGGGTGGATATCATGGAATAAAAAATTATAAAATTAAAATATTAGACAAGTGGGATAATTATGTGGCTAAGGAAGATTAATGGATTAATTAAATTGGAAGGTGGAAGGGATATGTTAATAAGTGAAGAATGAAGGAGGTTATTAGATAATAAGTGAAATTAACAATGTCAGAGAGGTGAGAAAATTTAAGTGCATATAATATCCAAATTAATTTGAGTGTGAATAATGGGGGGGGGGGGGATGGTGGTTATCACTATATTAAGGTCTAGGGGGAGAAAGAATTAAAAATAAATATACATGTCATTTCCCATTGAGTAGTTATCAAAGCATCTAAGATTCCATATTTATACAATATGTGTTACTAAGAAGAGATAATAAACCATCATTATCAATATCATCCTTATTTTTATTTCAAATAAAGTTAACCCTTTTCATTGCATGAGATAAGAATACATTGTTTAAGTTATGAAATAAAAATCTAATCATGAGAATCATAGTTTGAATTGAAAAATATAAACAATTAACATCCATTATAGCTATGTTAGGGTTTTTATGATGTGGATAAGGAGAAAACTATAAATAAAATATAAAATCCAATGCCTAATGCAATAATTCTAAGAAGGAAAGATGAAACCTTGAAGTAAAAGTGATATAGGGTTTGTTGTGTTTAAGTCATTGATTAGGTTCACCAGAAAAAAATATTTGTTTTGTGATTAATGTGATCTAAACAAGATAAAACTATGAATATTTAGATTTTGTAAAATAGAACAATAATCATGCAAGTTTGATTATAATAGGGTACATTGATATTGATCTTACTATATTTAGAATTGATAAAGCATTAGAGGAGAGGTGCACTTAGTTGATTTATGATTTATGTTTCTCATTGTGTTCATCACAATCCCTAAAAATGATCTATGTCTACTCTATAACCACTCAAGTTAGGAAATAAGAGCTCAATCCTTCTGCATACACTTTAATGAAGCTCAGACCCATGTATTGATCAATATTATATAAGATCTAATGGTATTAATCTAGATGATTATAAGAGTCTATGTCACTTCAGACTATCGCACCTACACCTGTAGATACCTCAGGTGTGTGTCGTTTCCATTAATATTATATGTTGATCTCTATTTGTATTCTCATTTTGTTAAAACCCTAATTACAATTTCAACATAAGATGACCCTTGAAAAAGGGTTTAAACATTTGGGTTAGATAACCCCAACTACTATGTAGTTCCAAGAATCTAAACAAAGCCATGAGGGTTTGGCAAGGGGGTGTATAGAGTACTAAACAAACACCTAATAGGTTAATGAGCACTATGGGATACTAGAGATATATAGAGGCTATCCAGTTTGTTGGCTTGCACCAAGCTATAAATGGACTTGTAAACTATATTAGGATTAGCATGATTGAGTGCACAAAGGACACAAATATCTCTAAATGGGTATAACCACATAATAACAAGTAGCCAAATGGGAGAACTCAATGATTAAAGAATAGGAAAGTAAACTACTTGAACATAAAAACATTACCAAGCAAGAAATGTGTTTTAGAAGCATGCAACTCTAGTAATTGAAAGATGATTTCAAAAAGGAAATGACATTTTCAAGAATGGTAGAGTGAGATAGAGAGTATGCACTTTCATAAACATAATTTAATGCCTTTGTTCAAACACAAACTATCTCTAGCATGTGATATTTAACCTAGCAAAGGGAATGCCACTTAATCAAGTAAATTAAGCTATTTGAACAAAAGGAGCATCTACCAAGCAATAAAATGATTCAAAATCAAGAAAGCTTATGAAATAAAAGACATTTTCAAGATAAAAATGTTTGCAGGTTTGATAGGATGCATAAACTCCATAATATACTATAAAACATGTTCAAAATTAGCTAAACTATCATAAAAATAGTAAAACCTAGTAAATACGCCAATCTACAACTATGGAGTTTTACTTTTCATGGAAAAATGCCCTCAGATCAAGCTCAAAGTATTGTGTAGGTGTTCTACCAACTATGAATCGAATATGAGGCAAATATGGAGGAAGACAAGGTTGCAATGTAGAGTTAGGTCCAAACTAATATCCAAACAACAAAGAGGAGGAGAAGCAAGAACTTGCAACAGTGTATTATCCCAATCTAGGTGCATAAATCAGATGTAATGCAAACTTGTAAAATTCGAGAGTAAGCCACAATAGAGAAAGAGTAATCGAGAATAGCAATGGAGTCACCAAATCAGTATGCAATATTGTAGATAGACCTCTATCATAATAGATGCTTCAATCACGAAGGAGTGAATCAAGAGAGATTCAAGGGGAGAGAGAGAAAAAATGATCAATAAGCTGAAGAAGAAGGGTAAAGAGGAATGATTTGGACTCATATAGGGCAACCAAGGGACATTATCACTAAAAAGGAGCTATTTACAACCATTTAAGTAAAAAACAAAACCAAAAAACACATCAAAATAACTCTCTAACCCAAGTTGCAGCCTAAGCCTTAGGTTTTGGGCCAAAACTCATGGCCTAAGCCACCATGTGCTTTTGGTGGCACTCGAGGTGCATTCAATGAGCCTGAGAGTGAGAAAAAGGTCCTCAAGAGTGAAAGGAAGGATCAAAGGGGTGCATAATGGGTTAGGTATGTGTCTAAGCATGTGAATAATCTCAAATTAGATTGACAAGGTTGGTAGTTTGCACATGATTTGATAAACAATCACCAAGAGGAAAAGGGTCATGGGAAGTATGATTACACACTCTCCACTGAATGATTGAGTGTTGCCTAAATTTTAATACTTTGAAGAGGGCTCAAATGACACATATTTTTTCCACCTAGGTGTATGTGCACATCATCATGATCATGATAGAATGCAATATAATGTTTAGATTTTGAAACTTGATACCATGTAATTTTGACCTATATTTATATTCATGCTTGGATATAAGGCTACTTATTTGAGGGGTTTTTAGATGTGTATGTCTTTATGATAATGTCTCAAAAAAGTGACAATTTGATTTATCAATGTGATTTCTAAGTAGTGAGGAAGTTAGTGTTGGACCCCAAATTTTGACTAAGTATTTTGGCTTTTTGGCATGGAACCATCATGACACGAGAGGAGAATGGCACAGGAAGACCATGATGTAGAACTAGCATGGTGCAAAAAGATTGTAACACAAAACTAGTGAGGCACGAGAGGACAAGGGCATGAAAGTTATCAGCATGAGAAGACCCAGTCAAAGATGGAACACAACTACAAAGAAATTGAGAGCATAGGACTTAGAACAACAACAAAAGACTTGGGGAGTGTATGGGAAGTGGTAGACAGTTGAGGAGTGAGTCTCAAGGACCATCTAGACTTTAACCATCATGAGTTTTGAAATGATCATGAGGAGGACATTTGACAACAAGGATATAGCATCGAACAAGAATATAGGGGGTACAAAGGCCTAAGTCCTTATGAAAGAATCATTGAAAGACTTCCATGAATCTCAGTCTACTAAGAATTCATTGGAAAATCACCCATGTTGTCATTTATTAACTACTTAGCTAGGGAAAAACAAGTATAAATGCCCCTATGTGGAACCATGTAAGGTGACTGATAATGGATAACATATTGTGACTATATAATATACTTGTGGATATTATAAGAAGTTCAAGTGTTGTGTGTTTTTGTTATTGTGATATTTGAGTATGAACAGTGGGTTAAATTGACTAATTATATTGCTTATCTTTCACAATAGGATTTATAAAATGTGTAATATATGAGTTTGTGTAGACAATCCTTTTTTCTACATGGCATTTGTCTTTATGTTCTTGGTGGTTGTGATTGACGAGACAAGGTCTACAGTAGTGTATTTATTTTTATGTATAATTTATAATCAGATATATGAATAAACTCAAGTATATGACTAGTGTGTTATTGAGAAATAAAACCCATGAGAATTGGTCTTTTACTGCGTGCTTTGGGTGAGCATGTAAGACCTTAGTCTTGCATGAAAGGCTAGTATGCAAGTTTTTTGGGGCTACCTCTAGTGCCTAAAGACAACGTGATTAAGAGAATAAAAATCTAACATTTTGGTTTCATTTTCGGGACTCTTAGTGCTTGTTTCACAATAATGGAAGATGTTTAAATGTATAACCCTTGAAGGTATTTACCAATGGATTATCACAATCAAGGATAATTTTATAGTTCCTTATATTGAACTATGTATTTCCATGCATGAATGGGTGGAATAAAATATTTACATCACATTATAAGAAACCTTCTTTCTCAAAGTCCCTATTAATTTACATGTTTGGCTCTCTACTTATGCTCAAGGTCGATCATGAAATTTTGGGCAATGACAAGCTTGGACATTAGAATGATAAAGGGCTTTGGCATGACTAAGAACACCATGGACATGGGTTGTTAATATCTAGTGGATAGGAGTGTTGAATAGCTACATTTTGGAGTATGTTATAACCACTTACTTTTGTCCTAAAAAAACCAAGTTCTAATTTCTTAAAGAACCACATGGTCAGTTTATTAGACATTTCCCACTATAATTCAATAAGTTGTTCATTGATTGTGGAATCGAAACTCTACCAATGGAGGTATAAATACATCTTTGCATGAGCCACATAATTAGAATGGGACTATAGAAGTGATGGTGAAGAATTTTAGGTTCAGAATGGTAGCTAGTTAGCAAGCATTATGAAAGCAAAAATATGATGAAGTTCGGTAGAGGATCATAGGTGGAAGCAGTGTAGGAAGGGATTGAGAGAACTCAAAAAGTCTTGCTAGGGTTTGTAGGGAAGCAGAAAGGCATAAGGAGGACTCAATCACTTTTAAACTATACCCCATGCCAATTTTATCATATGAAAGAGAAACTAGCTGGACAGGGGAGACTGAAGAACAACATTTAAACCACCCAAGTTCCTCAACCATAATGTGCACTCATTCTTTTGCATTAGAAAAATTACTTATATATAATTGGGATACAAATAGTGTAGATTCATAAACTAATCCTATAAGGGAAGTTGTAGCTTAGCTAATTTTTAACTCATATGAAATCAACACTTTCTCTTCCTCTTTAAGGGAATTCCATGTCCTAACTTGGGATGCCTGGCAGACTTGGCATTCATAGTAGATAAAGTATAGGCCCAAAAATTATTGATCAAGAAGCTATTGTGCCCTACATCATGTATGTTATTATTGGAGGTAGACTAAGAGGTGGTATGGGAGGAAGTGGTGGACTTCCCCCGTTAGGGACAATATCTAGGGGTTCTCAATAGCCACTAGGCAAGCACCTCAACTACCAATAATATATTATGAAATGATGCTTCATCTACTTGAATATTGGGCCATGGAGAATGATGTAGATCACGTTCATGAGTGTGAACTCATTTGTAGGGCATGAGGCATAACTTCCTATGTGCAAAAGGCCACACAATTCACAACCACACTTATAGAAAGAGCGCATAAGTGGTATATGAAGTTTGACCCTCGACAAGAAATAATTGACTATGATCAACTCAAAACAACATTCCTTCAGGAATTTGGCATCCTCAAATTTGAGCAATAAAGTATTTCCATACTAAAAGATATAAAGCAAGAGATCATTGAAAGTGTACAAGATTATCACACACAATTCAAAACACTCTTCTCAAAACTTTCATTTGAAATTAATGTTTCTCAACATGCCCAATGGTTCGTGAGAGGTTTGTTGCTTCCATTTAGAAGAACACTATCTCAGAAGACCTTTATTAGACATCATGAAGCCCTGGAAGCCACCCTTCATGGTGAAGCTATTAGTAGTATTAACATTGGAATCAGTCATTTCATGGAAGCCCAAATAGATTAAATGGCATTGCAACTAGAAAAATTGACTACAAATAATGCGTATGATAATCATAATGGTCTTTGGTGTATCAATTACAAGTCTGAAGGTCATAACTGATAACTAGCCATGCAAAAACATCCACGTTATACTAAAGTAGTCATGTGAAATTTTCCATGAAGAGCATGATGTATGTTCCTATCCTCTCCTACAATAGGTTACACATTAGAAGGTGTTTGAATATTGCAAAGTATGTGATGCCTACACCTATGGCATAAATGATTGTTAACTAATTCATGATATACATGAGACACATGCGCATGGTATTTGCCAAACCTCTATTTCCAACAATCAATATAATGGTGGCTATCATGAATGAGGTTGAGGCCAAGGATGAGGAGGTGGTCATTTCCCACCAAGAACATATTGTAAGTGTGAATCTCCATATCACTATCAATGAGATTGTTTAGTCTATCCATCATGTGCTTTTTGTAAAAAATAACATCAGTTGGAAGAATGTTTAGACCTATACACAACCATTACTAATGAAAGAAATGAAAAAGGTGTAGGGATGATTCACATTGAGAAACCTCACTAGTGGTCGTGTTCTAGCACTCCAACAACTCAACAGTTAAATATCACTATGCATAGCCGTGGACAATCTCAGTCTACATCTACTCTTATTGAGAAGATACAACATGGAGAGACTTGCGCAAAGAAGTGTTCTGATGCCTAGAAATAGAAGGGTGTACTCTAGGATACTATGACATGGATAAGGGAAATAGAAGGAGAAATTCAATTTCTTAAGGACCAAAAAGAAACATAACATGTTGCTATGAAAAAGGCCATTGAACCTCAAAATATGGCATAAAATAATTTTCAAGAGGTTTATAAGTGTATGTTAAATGAAAACATTATACCACGACTAAGTAATTGGATTAAAAATCAAGAACAAACACCAACTGATGTTCAAGATCAATTGATTCAGCCAACTAAGGATCATTGAATTAATCATGCTCGATGACAAGATACTCCTATTCCTCCTAGCCCTCAAGAGGACAAAGAATTACTGATAAATAATGCAATTGATGGTTGGGTAATTTAGGATATCTTGGTTGATATTGGTGCTAAAGTTAATGTCCTTACAAAGGATGCATGGCATAAAAAGGGTAGTCCAACATTACAACCATCACCGCATGTATTGTTAATGGCTAATAAAACTCATGCTATACCAATTGGAATACTTAAGAATGCAATGGTCAGAATCCTTGGAGTACCTTTCAAAGCTGATCTTGAACTTCTTGAATTAGCTAAGGTAGATGATTTTTTAGCTCTATTGGGGTGACCTTGGTGCTATTCAAACAATGCAAACTTAAGCTTAAAAAAGCATTACATTGGTTTTAAGAAAACTTATCAACACATTATTATTCTATTAGATCAAATACATGGGCCCCCATACAGAGAACCTATTAATGCAAAAGAAGATATTAACCACATCTATAATATCACAACTAGAGATGGTGAGCATCATGATCTTACTCTTGATCACATCCTTTGATGGATGGACACTCAGTCCCTTTCTGATACTATAAGTAATGCTTGTAATTATTGGTTCTATGGTGATTTTGACCTTACTAGAAGAGTGTGTGGTGTTATTCATAGTTACGAGAACATTTTGTACCAGTATCATAAATGCCACAGGTTTGTTTGCCTTGTTATCAGGCAAGTCATGAGATGACCAGTTATGGATGCACCATTAAAAAGACTTGATGTAGCTCCTTGATTTTATAGATAAATAGAAGTTTGTGACTTTATCCAACATCTTGAAGACTTTTATAACTCTGATAATAATCATATGCAATCATTGTTTCACCTTTTTGATGGCATAATCACAAGGTGATAGCAAACCCATAATGAGTGACTTCTTCATTAGGATCAAGTATGCTCTACTTTGCATCATCATTTTCATCATGACAACCAAATTTAGGGTACAATCAACTATAATAGAGTAAAAGCACCAGAAAGACATTTAGAAGCTTGTGAATCCATGTGGAGGACTGAAGAGTCTTTCTTGCCAAAGTACCTATGGGTATATGCTTTTTATGAAACTTTATGAACTTGGGCTAGAGCATGGTGTAGACACCGCAAACGTGTCTGCACCTTGGTTCTCCCCCTTGGTCCTTTCTCCCTCCTAGTCTTCCTTGGTCCCTAACCCACCTAGGTCTTATTAATTAAAAATTAACATCTTTTAATTAATTGAGGCCCCCTTTTCCACCCTACCCTTGCCTCCTTGGATCCTCCCTTGAATCCCTCCACCTTCCCCTAGCATTTATTAGCCCAAATCTCACCATTATAGCCCCCTCGTCCATTTTGGCAACCTTGCGACCGTTCTGCCCATGACCCCTCACCCGGCGGCGTGCAAGAATGGGCAGAGGCTATTTTTAGCCTCTGTCTCCATTCTGACTCTGCCGACGTCGGCGACCCTGCGGCCGACGTCGGCGAGACTGCCGGCGTCGGCAGCCTTCAAGACCCCGTTCTGTATCCGTTGCAACCCCTGGACTCTGGAGCTCGCAAACAGAACTCTCCTGGCGTTTGGCATTCGTCTTGTCTTCGTTTTGAACCTCGTGCAACAACAGCAGCAGGTGCAAAGGCTCTTCATCAGAGTTCTCTTCTTGCAGAATCCTCCCTGGCTCCAACAACAGCTCCTCCAACTCTTCATTCAGCAGGCAAAGAGGTAAGCAAGTCTATTATTTGATTCTGTTATTTGAGCTTTCAGTTATCTATTGTTCTTGCTTTCCTTCTACCCTTCCCCCCTGAGAGGCTGCAAGGTCTTCTCAGGACTTGCCCTCTGTCCATCCTCCTCTCCCATTGCCCCACTCTTCATCCCAGTTCCAGACAACTCCCTCATCCCCCTTTTTGTCCACAAAAGACCCTGTATAGGGCAAGATTATCCCACAGTCCATTCAGACCCGTCCCCAGACTCTGTCTCGACATCCTCAGCATCCCAGACCTGTCCACAGTCCAGAACACATCTCAGACCCGACCACAGGCCATTACCCAGACCGACGCCGGTCACTTCCCCAACCGACGTCGGTAGGATAACCGACGCCGGCAGGCATCATAACCGACGGCGGCAGAACTTCCGACATCGGCGACTGTCATAAGCCCGACTGCTTCCTTCAGGTAACCATTTGGTGTTTTCTTTCATTTTCAATCTATTCATCATTTCTGTATTCTGGTATCTTATACTTTCTCAGTCTTTTATCTGTCTTGCATCTGTGGGTTGACCTCCCTTTGAGGAAGTTTTTACACTTCCAGGGACAAGCTTTCGCTTGGCAACCTACTGTCTATCTGTCTAACATCCCCTTGTCCAAGTTTCCTTTTTTCTTGCAGGTGTCATTCCTCCACAGCCAAAGAGGAGTGCTCTCAATCGTCTGGATTTACGGTGCGCAATCTTTAGTCCAGGTACTTCCAAGCCTCGTCCATTATTTCTTTAGTTTCTTCTTTCTCTTAGATCTGAAAAGCGAAATTTTGAGTGGAAACATTCTGGCACGCCCGGTGGGACCCTAGGTTCCTCCTGGGTTCCTTTTCTCTTCTATTCATTTAGGAGCATTAGGTTCTTACCTTTTCTCCTCCTTCTTTTCTTCTCAATGGCACCATAAGCAAGAACTAAAACGAATCCTCCTTTTCTTTCTTGCACATGCTAGACTAGTCTAAACGTCATATTCTTGACCCTTTCTCAAAACATTGTCTTCATAACAATATCACATTTCGACTTTGGGCATTAAAACACTTTGCATTCATCTCTGCTTGTGCTTGCATCTTCGTAGTCCACATCTAGTAACTTAAACACATATTGAATAAATCTAGACACTTGATGTTACACTACCGACTCACATGCACTAAACAAACATATAACTTACCTGAGACAAGGCCCGACTGGGATTTCATCCCCCAGCGGATACCTTACCCGTCCCGGTGACCCTACTTGGATTTCATCACCAAGGGGGAAGCCCACTCCGTTCTCTGGCGGAGTCTAAACTCTAGGCGAGGTATATCTTGGCTAAGCGAGACCAGCTAACCACTGGAATCGTGAAGTGAGGGGAGCTTGCTCCTTAGCACCAGGCCACGTACCAGACCCTAACACAGATCTTTGAGCACCTAAAACAACACCTGAAACCATCCTTAGACCGCCTTCTTCTAGGACCCTTTTTTCAGCCAATCTCCCCAAACATTCATCTAAGGCATAAGCCACAAGTTTCTAAGGTTAATTTCTAGGATTTATCGCTTAGGCCTGTCTGTCTTCTTCTGTTTTCCTCCTCTCATCTGTCTGTTTGAGTAAGTGAGGACGCTTTCTTCATTGTTTTCCAAGAATCTTTTGGTTCTCTGGAAAACACAGTCACCGACATCGGTTCTGCCACCGACGTCGGCTTCCCTTTGTTACCGGCATCGGTTATCTGACCGACGTCGGCCATCTTTCCTACCGACATCGATTTTTAAACCGACGTCGGTCTCTGTCACTATCCTTTTTCTTCAAAACCAGTAGCCTGAAACCTATCCCTTCTCTGTCAAAAATTCCAATCTGGTTTTCTGAGACTGCAAAAACACAGTTTCTGGAATCAGGACTCTCTTCTTAACCACTTTAGCCAACAGCCGCTTCCGTCTATCCTGCCTCTAACCAGTCCTATCATGGAGTTCCACTCGGAGACTGAAAGAACTCCTACAGGACCGACCCCGACCCCGACTCAAATTCCCATCATTCCTGAAGGGGACCAAGATTTCGAGAGATTCTTGGACCTCAATACCGCAGCCCTCCAAAACTATCTCGCGAGAAACCCAACGCGAGACCTTTCGGGTGACGTAGCGACAACATCCACACCATTCGCCACCCAACCCTTTTTGACTCAGCCTTTCGCCTCAACTATTAACCCAACCATGGCCAATACGCAAAGTTTGGCCTCCCCGTCTATTTTTAGACCGACCTCCACCGGGGTTTCATTACCCCCTCAACCACCTGTAATTCAACCAAGTTCTACCTCATATCAGAACTTGATTGTCTCGACCCCTTACACTCTTGCGCCCACAAATGTAGGAGTGCCCACCTCGCTTGCTACCAGTGCCGCCATTCAACCACCTTTGGTGGTGCCCAGTCAACTTATGCCTTCAACCTTCATAACGCAACCACCTCTAGCCTCCACTTCCGCCCCTGCGACTAGTCATCCGTACATTGTACAACCGACTATGTCGCACACCTCCTCTAACCTCTTCCAAGCGCCTTACAACCTAGGGGGCGCTCAGCCCGCCAATCCGTCAGCAAATCGTATCAAGATGCTGATGGATAAAATGTCCAGTCTCGAAGCCTCTATTTCCGGTTCAAGCAATACTTTGTCATATGAACAAATTTGCAACGAGCCCATTCATCCTTTCGTCCCTATTCGACCATATCCTAACCATTGGGAGCTTCCTAAATTCACTCGCTTTCAGAGTAAGGAAGACCCACAACAACATCTACGGGCATTTAGACATGCCTGTTATCTTATCGCCCATGACGATGCGTTACTTCTACGCACGTTCCCTATGTCTCTTTCTGGCCCTGCCCTTGACTGGTATAGTTCTCTTGCCAGACACTCTATCTTTTCATTCATCCAACTCGCTCAACTATTTCTTGACCATTTCTCAATCAACATCACCAAACAAGTCTCTATCACAGACCTTTACTCCATCAGACAATTTGATGACGAATCTGTAGTCGATTTTGTCGCTCGTTGGAGAGGTCTGATTAACCAGCTCTCCTTCTCCTTGCCTCAACCCGAGCTCATCGAGCTCTTCTCGCGAGCATGTGCCAACCACATCTCTTCTACCTTGCGGATTCAGACATTTCGCACTTTTGACGAAGCTTTCATCATGGCGCGAAAGCTCGAACTCCGTGCCCTTGAAGAAGATAAGGTCAAATTGCGTAATACCAACGCAAAATCTACTGACCATTCTTCTTCCAGACCTTCTTCTTCTGCCAACTCCAAATCCAAAGGAGTGGCCAACACTGTGGTCGTTAGATCACCATCCTCAACAACGACGAATTATTCCCAACCTTCGACATCTTCCAGCATTACCAAACAATTCCAACAACGGTATATCCAGCGTTCTTACACTCCACTTGGAGAACCATACGCTTCCGTTTTGGAAAAACTTCTCAAGCAGGGGGTCCTCAATCTCCCTCCAATCTGACCACCTCAATTTGACCCTTCAAAAGCCCTCCCTACATGGTATAGGGAGGCCGACTTCTGTCCCTTTCACCGCGTCCAAGGCCATGACATTGACAACTGCCGAACTTTCAAAAACATAATCCAGGACATGATCGACAAGGGGGATCTTATTTTAGATAACCCGAACGCCCCACCTAATCAACATATCGACATCTTCAAACACCCTTTTCCAAATCATCCGCCTACTCAAAACAACGTCCAAACCATAACCCAAGATCCTCATGACCATGACATTCACACGATTAACACTATCTTACCTCTTATCTCTGATCAATCTCTTTCACAGGCAGAAGAGTTTTCTCCTATTCATCTATCACAAGATGAAGAACCCTCTTCTCCTGTTAGTCCTCCATCTATTTCTCCTACAGTGGGGGACGCCTTGACCACACCTATACCATTAGCCGCACCTTCATCCAATGACCATACCTTGCCTACTCCTCAAGCACAAGCGGAAGGCATAATAATCCCTGCCTCTTGCCATCTGGAGGAGCCACCCTCTCCTATTTCTTCTCCACCAAGAGAAGAACCAGTCTCTTTACCCATTTCAACCGAGGAAGACCCAGTCACGGTTTCCTCTTGCCCTTTGCCTGAGATTGTTACATCTCACTCACCTTCGTCCACATCCAAACCCAAACCCACATCCAACCTTGCCTCACATAATAGTGGCCCTCGACCCAAACTCACGAAAGCTACTAGACCACATCGGAGAATTTCTCCCCCACCTTCATCATTGCCTTCAATCTTAGGCCCGCATCCATCCACTTTAATAGGAGTACTGCCTACTCCCATCCTTCACAGAGGCACGTCGCCTCCATTACTCCCTCAACCCATCAAACATATATCTCCCTCAAACCATCGACCAACGCTTCTTATGCCTATTAAACCAACATCATCAACCCTCACTGCAATAAAACATCTAGACCCATTAGCAGGGTCTTATACCTTGCTTTTACGGCACCTATTGCAGTCATCTCGCCTCGACCTCCCGCCTCTCAGACAATATCAATCTCTCGGACCTAAACCACCTTGGTTTGATGACACTCGCATTTGTGCGTATCATCGCACGCTCGGGCACGACACGGAGCATTGTCATGCCCTCAAGGTTGCCATTCGCCAATGTCTGGCGAATGACACCTCTCTTCTCGACCACGTCATCAACAAACCTTCAACACCACCCCTCTCATCAACTCCCGGATCAAGGCCATCTTGGTTCGACAACTCTAAATTTTGCAACTATCATCATACTCCGGGACATGACACTGAGCATTGTTGTGCTCTCAAAGCTGTCATTCGTCAACAACGGAGAAATCCTTTCCTTCTCACCAAGGACCCTCTTAACCACCTCTTCGACAAAACATCCACCCCGACCCGTGCCTCTCCAACCTCATCGCCTAAATCGAGATCTCCACGGCAGACTATGGTCTCTTTACCGCCTTTGACCCCATTATTTGACATTAACACAGTCCATTTAATCACCAAGCCTCAGTCGATCTTGACTAATCTATCCAACATTCTCCTTAAGCGACTGGGGGGATCCAAACCTTCAACAAACTTTGACCAAACATTTTACCACACTTCAACCAATCCTCGACCAATCAACAACCAAATATCATTCAACCAATCTTCAACCAAGTCTCGACCAATCAACAACCATATCAGTCAACTTCTCATCCACCATCAACACCTGACCAATCTAGAAAGAGGCAAATGGGGCAGGTTTGCTCCCAATTGACTCGGACCTTAACATACTAGCATGGCCCAGGGTCTTATCAGACCTTGAGCCCCCCTTTCTGTCTTGCATCTTCGACCTTTCTTCTGCTAGTCGAGTACTCGTCTACTTGACACGTAACTTGAGCTCGTCCCTTGAGCAATCTTCGTCCCCTTAATCCTCATCCCTTTCAACCCTATTCCCCTTTAACAAGTCCTCTACAACCCTTTTAGGATGCAGTGATGCTTTGTCCTAATAAAAAGGGGCATCCTTGAGCTTCTACAGTCTTGTCCGTGACTCTCATTCCTATCAATAAATCCAAATCAAGATGTCAAAACATATCCATGGTCACTAAGTCAAGTCAAGTCAAATCAAAAAGACAGACTGATCCCTCGAAGGACAGCTGTACTATCATTGCTGTAATTACTAGACTAATCCCTTGAAGGACAGCTAGGCCAACTTTTCAAACATTATTAAGCAAAGATATAGACCACTCCCTCGAAGGATGGCTATAATTAAATCTTGCTACCAACAGCAACCTTTTCTTAGAAGCTTCCCGCATCGATCAGCTTCGCAACATGACCATTACATCAAGTGACATCTCTATGCAGGCTTCCCGCATCGATCAGCCTGACACAAAAAAAAAAAAAAAAAAAGAGTCACGGACATTGGCTTGTAGTTGTCTCAGGGTCTCCTACAAAAGGGGCAAGGTTATTCCTGCTCTTAAACTGGGTTACCCTATCCCCCTTCTATCACCGGCTCAAGGGACTTCGAGCTCACTTTAATGTCAAAGTGATTCGATTACCGTTCTAACTCAACACTGGTCATCGACGCAATGCATGAACGGGGCTTTTGTTCTAATAACCCCTATCTATGCTTCCTTTCTGGTCCGTGTCAATGAAAGAGCAATTTGCCTTTCACCTTTTCTCTACACTTTGGTCACGCTTTGGCCACGTCTCTTGTCGACTCATCCTTAAACCCAACCAACTTCAACGTTTTTTTTCAAACCAGCCTCGACATTTCCAACATGACATCAGGCATCATCCTTGTCCTTTTCGCATAGTTTCTATGGAGACTAATACACATGGAAACTACCGACCAGACCCAATTTATGTTAAGCATAAACCAATACTTGCTGAAGCATAAATAGACCTTCTATTCATTTTTAGCATACATCCATCACGACTATGGAAACTTGCTAGGGATGAAAGACTCTCGACCACTTCTACAGAAGACACCATCTGTAGCATCCTTTTTATCCTCATCTTTTTATCCTCATCATTTCGACGCTTGACCACATCCAATCATCGACCATTTTGACCCTCGCATTCCGAACTACATTGGTCTGAGGCCCTACGACCAGGGCTATGTAGGCAGCACTCAAATAACACATCTTCTGAGGTTAGCTCGACCACCCCCGTTTGTTCGTCTCTTTGATGGACAAACCTTCTCTTTTGCGACCTTGACCTTGACCACGACCAGTCTATCGACAACTTTGACCACATCCAATCTCATCATCGACCAATCTTTTCAATTATTCTGAACTACATTGGTCTGAGGCCCTACGACCAGGGCTATGTAGGCAGCACTCAGATAACACATCTTCTGAGGTTAGCTCGACCACCCCCGTTTGTTCGTCTCTTTGATGGACAAACCTTCTCTTTTGCGACCTTGACCTTGACCACGACCAGTCTATCGACAACTTTGACCACATCCAATCTCATCATCGACCAATCTTTTCAATTAGTCCGAACTACATTGGTCTGAGGCCCTACGACCAGGGCTATGTAGGCAGCACTCAGATAACACATCTTCTGAGGTTAGCTCGACCACCCCCGTTTGTTCGTCTCTATGATGGACAAACCTTCTCTTCTTTGACTCTTATCACACCCAACCTCGTCAACTTTGACCAAGACCAATCATTTCCTTTGACCAAGACCAATCATCGACTTCGACCAAGACCAATCAATCCCTCCGACCCTCCCTCCCTTTTAGGGAGAACTACATCGGCCTGAGGCCCTGTCACCAGGGCTATGTAGGCAGCACTCAGATAACATGGGGTCTTCTGGGGTTAGCTCGGCCGCATCCTTTCGTCCATCCATCCTCTTGACCAATGACCATTGGCGACCATGCCTATCTCCTTCTTCTTTGACCTTCTTCCAAGACAATGTTGCCTTGGTTGTTTTTGCGTGTATGCTATTCCACGGCTGGTTAGCAGAATTGTTCGCAGACTATTTTTAACCCTTCACAAGTGTAGGATCACGAGCCAGTTGATCCCTACTACTTGTGGCCTTTTTCGTGTTTCTGGGAGCACTTCCTGAGCCCTGGATACCTGGGACACGACGACCATTTGGAGCTTCTGCTTAGATTGAGTGACCCGATCAGCAGATGACTAAATGCTGGGGCCCGGTTACTTCAATTTTGGCACTCCTTGACCCTTGACCATGCGACAATTTGACCTGACCCTCTCGTGAAGTGGACTACGCGCAATCATGACTATGGCAGCGTTTTCACTCACTCTTTTCTATCCATTTCTTTGTCAAATCGACACTCGATCTTCGGTTCCCTTCTCTCGACTATCGCTTTGAGGGGGGAACACCTCATCCTTTCTCTGGGGCAACCAACTCCTGTTTTTGTCTTGCAGTTCGTCTAGAACAACCAACAAGACAAAAAGGGGCAAATGTAGACACCGCAAACGTGTCTGCACCTTGGTTCTCCCCCTTGGTCCTTTCTCCCTCCTAGTCTTCCTTGGTCCCTAACCCACCTAGGTCTTATTAATTAAAAATTAACATCTTTTAATTAATTGAGGCCCCCTTTTCCACCCTACCCTTGCCTCCTTGGATCCTCCCTTGAATCCCTCCACCTTCCCCTAGCATTTATTAGCCCAAATCTCACCATTATAGCCCCCTCGTCCATTTTGGCAACCTTGCGACCGTTCTGCCCATGACCCCTCACCCGGCGGCGTGCAAGAATGGGCAGAGGCTATTTTTAGCCTCTGTCTCCATTCTGACTCTGCCGACGTCGGCGACCCTGCGGCCGACGTCGGTGAGACTGCCGGCGTCGGCAGCCTTCAAGACCCCGTTCTGTATCCGTTGCAACCCCTGGACTCTGGAGCTCGCAAACAGAACTCTCTTGGCGTTTGGCATTCGTCTTGTCTTCGTTTTGAACCTCGTGCAACAACAGCAGCAGGTGCAAAGGCTCTTCATCAGAGTTCTCTTCTTGCAGAATCCTCCTTGGCTCCAACAACAGCTCCTCCAACTCTTCATTCAGCAGGCAAAGAGGTAAGCAAGTCTATTATTTGATTCTGTTATTTGAGCTTTCAGTTATCTATTGTTCTTGCTTTCCTTCTACCCTTCCCCCCTGAGAGGCTGCAAGGTCTTCTCAGGACTTGCCCTCTGTCCATCCTCCTCTCCCATTGCCCCACTCTTCATCCCAGTTCCAGACAACTTCCCCATCCCCCTTTTTGTCCACAAAAGACCCTGTATAGGGCAAGATTATCCCACAGTCCATTCAGACCCGTCCCCAGACTCTGTCTCGACATCCTCAGCATCCCGGACCTGTCCACAGTCCAGAACACATCTCAGACCCGACCACAGGCCATTACCCAGACCGACGCCGGTCACTTCCCCAACCGACGTCGGTAGGATAACCGACGCCGGCAGGCATCATAACCGATGGCGGCAGAACTTCCGACATCGGCGACTGTCATAAGCCCGACTGCTTCCTTCAGGTAACCATTTGGTGTTTTCTTTCATTTTCAATCTATTCATCATTTCTGTATTCTGGTATCTTATACTTTCTCAGTCTTTTATCTGTCTTGCATCTGTGGGTTGACCTCCCTTTGAGGAAGTTTTTACACTTCCGGGGACAAGCTTTTGCTTGGCAACCTACTGTCTATCTGTCTAACATCCCCTTGTCCAAGTTTCCTTTTTTCTTGCAGGTGTCATTCCTCCACAGCCAAAGAGGAGTGCTCTCAATCGTCTGGATTTACGGTGCGCAATCTTTAGTCCAGGTACTTCCAAGCCTCGTCCATTATTTCTTTAGTTTCTTCTTTCTCTTAGATCTGAAAAGCGAAATTTTGAGTGGAAACACATGGTATGTTCATGAAGAATGACATAATGGTACCCATTTTTGGCATCTATTGAAAGAGAGCATGAACTTGGCATTATCTTATTCATCTCTGAGAATGGATTTACTCCTCACACTCCAAGCTATGCACAAAGTAATGTTGGTGACCCTAGTCTCATTGAACATCACTTGAGATATATATATGATGTCCTAGAAGAAGGTTTAGTTCTCTTTCATAATCCATTTGAACAACCCATTCTCCTGCTAGACCCTGGCTTTGATTAGGAATGCCATTAAGAGATATGCTTAGGGAAGCAACATCTAGTATATCATGTGGATGAAGGTGAAGGGTCCAACCCACCTAACCCATTGGCAAACCATTTGGATATCCCTACAGACTATGGCACATGAACTATTCGTGACACCGGTACCAATGCAAGACACCCTTACTCAAAACCTCTTCAAACTATCTAACACAACATCGACATAGAGGAAGAACCAAAAATAGCTACTATAGGTAACTACTGGACTAACACAAAGGTCTCAAAAATATTTGAAGTGTTAAAATAATACCAAGATGTATTTTCAAGAAGTTATAATGATATGAAAGGTGTTCATCCATCTCTAGGCAAAATACATATCAAAATGGTTGGCGTTGCTCGACCGATCAGGAAAAGGCCATATAGGATGAATCTAAATTTATGTTTGAATGTGAAAGAAGAAATTGATAGTATGTTATGCATCAGAATGATCACCCTAATTGATGAATATGAGTGGGTCAGTTCCATAGTCATAAGTATAAAAAAATATGGACACATTAGGATTTGTATTGATTACCAAATAATTAATGCATCTTGTGTTATTGATCCCTTCCCAATGCCATTCACAGAAGAAATCCTTGAAGGCATCATTGGATGTGAAATTTATACTTTCATAGATGGATTCTCTAGGTACCATCAAGTCCAGATCATCGAGGAAGATTAACCTAAGACTATGTTTGCCATCGAATGGGGATCCTTCGCATATACCGTCACGCCTTTTGGGTTAAAGAACACACCTGCTATATTTTTTGTATAGCCATTTGGGCCATCTAAAACTTCATCCATAAATTCCTTCAAGTTTACTTGGATAAATTGACAATTTATGGCTTGGTAAAAGACCATTGTTCTAATCTACTTCGCATGCTTGAGCATTACTGAGTATTACAAATATCATTGAATTTAAAGAAGTGTCCTTTTACTACACCTTTTGGTGTTCTTTTAGGTCATATTATCTGTAACGATGGAGTTTTGGTAGACCCAACAAAGGTAGTTGTCATTCTTTACCTCCCAATGCAAATGTCTTAACATAAAGTTCATGCCTTTTTAAGTCATACCAGGTATTATAAAAAATTAATCTGAGGATATGCAAAGATTACCATGCCTTTGGGGGAACTCTTAAAACATAATGAACACTTCATCTAGACCTGCTCTTGCCAAAAATCCTTTGAGGCCTTAAAAGACAAGTTGGGCATTGCTTTAGTTCTGCAATTCCCTGATTGGAGAAAACCATTCCATGTCCATGTTGATGTCTCTAGAATGGCCATTGGTATGGTCCTTGCACAATTGGGTGAAGTTCAACTTGATCACCCTATCTATTTTGCTAGTAGAAAACTTATTCCAGCTAAGAGGAATTACACCACCACAGAGTGTGAATCACTTTCAATGGTTTATGCTTTGCAAATTTTTTGATAATAATTATTGGTAAATCCTTTTGTATTCTATATAGATCATGAAACTTTAAAATATTTGGTAAATAAACCTATGTTGCATGGCTACATCTACCACTTGATATTATTGTTTCAAGTATTTCAATTCTCTGTGACGGTCAAATTAGAAAAAACTAATTGTGGTCCTAACCATCTTTCTCAAATTGATTCGAAAGAACCATCATGCACCATTGAAGATGACCTACTTGAGGTACAACTATTATGTGTTTCTCATGTTCCTAAGGATTTACAAGATATTACAGATTTCTTAACTGCTTGCTCAGTGCCCGATTGTCTGATTCCATAGGCTATGAAATAACTTGTAGTCTACATCACACCTTTTCAGCTCATTAGATGGGCCTCTACAAGCTTGGATGAGATGAATTTCTTTGACACTTTATCATGAAACATTAGCGCTCTGAAGTACTCCAAGAAATTCATGAAGGCATTATAGGTAAACATTATGCTGGGGAGGATACTGCGTGCAAGGTACTACTAGTTGGATTATGGTGGCCTACCCTTTTCCAATATGCCAAAATACATGTTAATAAATGTGATATTTGTTAGTGCATCAGAAAACAAAATCCTTGGGATGCCATACCATTACATCCTATTTTATCTCAATAACCATTTGAAAAATGGGCCATTGATTTTATTGGCCCCATCAATCCAACTAGATGATGTACAAGATCCTATTATATCATTACAACAACTAATTATTGTTTACCAAATTTGAATTTTAGTCAAATTGGGTCAACCCATACATATTTAAACTTTTCATAATAGTTTCTGGCACGCTCGGTGAGACACTTGTTCCAAGAATTTGAGGACTTTTGATGTTCTCCTCAAGAATCAACCTTTGGAAGCAATTTCACTATGCACCAATGGTGACTCCAAGCATGAATCCACTGGTTAAGCAACCCAAGTACTCTAATTAAGGTTGTTTTGTTATTTTATACACTTCTCATGAGTGGTTCATGGATTATTTTGATGTTGACTTTGTCCTAACACAAGTTGGGAAGACATATCCATCTTTGCCTATTCCCTCTCAATATGAACAAGTCCTTGGCCAATTTTGCCATGATCCCTATCAATCCTATGTTGCCTATAATCAGCCCTATCAAGCTTGTGTTTCACCTAGTCCACCTAGTTACTCTCCAAGTCAGTCCATTGCAAGTTTCAAGAAGACTCTCATTGGCTATAAGGACTATATGTTAGACCTTGATACTAGAAATGGTTGTGGTCAAGTCATCCCTAGTGATTGTGTCAAGAGTGTGAGGGATGCTTTAGAGTTAGTCAAGAAGAATGGATGACCATTGAGAGAGCTAATTATCAAGGCCTTACGGGTGAAATGCTTGATGTTTATGGTATGATTTCCTACATAGAAGAGAGGTTGAAATCTTATGAACCAGCTCTATATTGGTAGCTCCAATACACCCCAAAATAACCTTCAAGTGTGTCAACTATGCCTTTTTAAAATAATAATCCAATCATGCTTCAAAATGCCCCAAGTCATTCGTGCATTCCCCAAAGTTTCCCTTCTTGAAGGTCCATCCAAGAGAGCAGCCAAATGAAGGAGGACACCATCGTTGAGCAAATTTATCCATCTCACAACCTGATTGGAGAAGATTGTGAGAGAATAAAGTTGATGATGGAAGCCCATATTGATAAGGAGATTAAGTTGGCAAACCAAAATTTGACACAATCAATCATGGCAGTAGAAAAAAAGGTCTCTAAGTGTGACATTCCTTCATTTGCATCTCATCCTCGTGAAAAATATTCTAAGTATAGTTTCCCAATATGGAAGGAAGTGGTGCAAACTTATGGAAAGAAAGAAAAAGGATGTATAAGTGGAGAATTTGGAAGTGAATAAAAGATTAAACCTACTCAACTCCTTCCCACCCTTCCTCAGGGAGCCTTTTTCCCTTCATCTCAACTTCATCCTACTTCCTTTCCTAATGAAGATCCTATTTCTCCCTAAGAGAAGCTATTTAAAGAAAGCCTTGCCAAAATAATTGAGGAGTTGGGACTCAAAATGAAGAATCTCTCATCTATTCAAGAGGAATTGACTTCTTGTGAAGAAAAATTAGATTGTGATGATAATGAAGATGACATTTCATGTGTTGTAGAAGAAGCTTTGAAAGAGGTTCTTTTGGATTCCAAAGAGGAAGAAGTTTCTCTTGTTTCTCACCTTCAAGATATTAACCAAAAAGAGGATGATGGTTTGTGGCAGAGATTTGAGGGTAATTACAATGAAGTGGAAAGCCTCAAGGGGCCTACAATTCCTTTGGAACTGACTACAAGACATGGTGAACAAGATGATATGTTTCAAGAAGAAGACATGTCACATAAATAGATGCTGATGTTTAAGGAATATGAGGATTGTGAGAAGACAAAACTCCTATGAAGACAAGGCCAAGATGTTGAAGAGTAGGTATGTGTTGAGAGGCATCACTACCAAGAGATTCTAAACCATGACAGAGCAAACTTTGATGACTATGAGTCTTTTGAGGATAATTTGAAGTTTGATTATAGAAACTCATATGAAGCTACTCCTACAAACATAAACAATGATTTTGAAAAAGAAATATTACTAGAGAACTATGACACAACACTTCTTAAGGTTTTGAAGAGGTTGTAGCGAATGAGAAGGACAATGAGGTCTTTCAAGAAGGTATAGATTTGCAAGAGGTTGTCCCCTTCATAGATATGCAAATATACAATAATGAGATAAAAGGACAACAGTATGAGGCATGTTTATAAGGTCAAGAAGACTTCATCTACCTTGGAGGCTTATTTGAGATGACTCCATCAAAGGACATGCCAAGTTAAGGAGCAAAAAAGAAGCATGGGTCATCTAGTTATACATCCAAAATGAAGAATGCTTGGCACCCTCATTCATCTAATAAGGAAGGAGATTCAAGGCAATTTTATTTTGATCTAGGAAGGGAGGTATGTTTGGTTAGATGTACATAATTAGTTTACTGATTATTGTGTCTTATTTCCCCTAAGTGCTTAGTAGCACAAGTGTGCTCTGCTTTGTGTGTTTGCTTAGTCTTGTTGTGTGTTGTATTTGCTTTATGTGTTTTGAGGTCAATTAGTTGTATTTTTAGTCAATTCAAGGTCTGATCTTATTTTTTTAGAGTTCATTTGACTCCCTTTGCCCAATGGATGGGATAAGACTACTGGTCCTTAACACAGGCAAATATATTACCCCTAAGAATTACTAAAAGTGTTGACCAAATTTGATTTTTAGTAAAATTGGGTCAACCCATACATATTTAAACTTTTCACAAGCTCCCATATGTCTAATAGGGTCTCATGTGTGTCTAAACACCTCACCCATCCCTACTCTAGCCTTAGTTTAAGCCTATCTTCCTTATACTAGTCTAGTCAACCAAAGTCAAATTTGGTCAAACTTAGTCAAAGGTTAAAATTAAGTTATAAGTGCCTTATTATGGTCTTTGAGATGTTTTAAGGTGTTTTTTGAAGTCATAAATTGGTCCTTTACCAAGTTCATATGCAAAAAACACCTTTTGGTCACATTTCTAGCTCAATAAATGACTTGAATAGATTGATTATGGAAGCAATTTGTCACCAAGGGAGTTTTCAACACGGAGGAGGTTAGAACATGCTAGTTATCAATTACATGTCAGTTCAATAAATAGTTTCATGCTTGAAAATAGGAGAAACTCCTCAAAATAGGCTCTTAATGGCACTTATACGGACTTGGGAAGTCCATCTTCAGCTAAAAACATGGGAATGTGCCTCTTCATCCCCTTAATACCTTTACCATGCCTGGCGTGTAGATTTTTCATTAGATAAATCAGTTTTTTTAAATTTTTTTTCTTTCTTGCCTTCACAAGCCAACAAGGGTCAAATTTGCATGCTTGGTACAAGCCGTACAGGTGGAGTTAGGAGGAATGCTCTTGGGTGTTGAAAGGAATCTGAGTTATATTCATTTTTATGGCAATAATTTTTAGTTTCATGGATCCTCCTTTATGAATCATCATTAAGAAGCTAGGCAGCTTTTTATGCTTCTTCATCCAAGAGGGGTCACTTTTTGAGCTAGTGTCAAAATAATTTGCTTTGGTTTGATAGTTTTGATGGTTTCACATGTTTCTCAGGGCCTCTCCATAGGGTTTATCATTATCTTATTAGTTTTGGATTTTCATGAACTCTAAAGCCTCTTATAGGCTTGTTGTGTTGGCCATTGTCTACTCTTTTCACCTATAGATAGGTGACTTCCACATACAGGAAAGTGTTTTGAAGTTTATTTCATATTGATCTTGATGTAGGTTATCCATTTGAGGATTGAAAAATGCATTTGAGGTGTTAGGAAGCTTTTAACAAACCTTTTCTTGTTTATTTCCATCTTTTCTGCCTACATACAGTCAAATGCATATCTTCATGTGTTATTTGTAGAGCTACAAAGGTTTATACGGAAGTAGATTGATAAGGTTGAATCTCCATGATGACTATGAAACAAGTTGATAGCTTGGGGAGCAGGTTTAAGACCCTTGATAGCCAAGTATGGTGTGGAGAGACTTTGTTAAACAAAGAACCTGAATCTGGGAACTTTCCTTGAGTTGAGAAAATAGATAGCTCCATGTTTTTTGAAAAACTTGGATGAGTTGAGAAATGACTTCTTGATAGACCTTAAGAGCTCCATATAGTAGCCCTACTATGAGGGTATCACCTTGCAAGAGGGGGAATTTTGAGAGCACGAGGAACATGAGTTTGAAGACTCTAGAGTCATGCTCAAATACATTGAATTATTTTAATGTCATCTACAGGTTTGAGATAAAAATGAGGTCTTTGTCATAAAAAAAAATTACAACTTAACTATGCTACCATAATGGGAGTACCTCTAAATATTAAGGGTAACATACATGAATTTGAGAGATTGTCCAAAATAATACCATACAGTGTTTTACCTCCCATACACTTAGTAGTTTGTACAATGTCAAAAGATGAACCTATAGTAGGGATATCAAATAGTGAGTCAACAATTGATGTTTTGACATTGTCTTTGAGCATTCAAGGTGAGTAAAAGTTATAATAGTTGTTTTTTTTACTCTAAGACTTCAAGGAAAGTCAAAACATCATAAATAAGGTCTTAAGCATATATCTTTTCACCTACAAGCAAGAGCTTAAAGACAACTATCTCAGTCCCAGACAGTGACCTAAAAGGAATAATAATGAACATAACTCCAAGCATGGAAAGACTAAATAGGTATGAGGAGGCCAAATGAAGATTAAGGCAACAAGAAAGGGTTGATGTGGACCTTTTTTTCATTTCATGATTATCTACAGACTGTATAAGGGCATGAAGCACCCATCTACAGGCATGGGTCAAAAAAGAGTGTCTCAGTCTTGAACTAGTATGAAATATAATAAGGACTATGACATTCTTAAGTGAGATGCCACTAGAAGAGGGGAGTTGATGACATTATAATGTCCCAATGGGGTCCAAGAACATGAGATGAGCTTCATGATCTCTAGACATGACAAACTAACCTATAGGTAGGGGTAGAGGTACAGTGTATTAGTCAGGCAGATAGTGACTAAAAAGGTTGATGTTAGAATGATGCCTCAAGTTTTGCAAGGGGATGCTAGTGCTAATATATATACATGGACACCTAAAGAGGTTAATTTAGGGTCTCAACACATCTTTTTTGGAGCTCATCAAAGACCAATAAACACCTATAGGGGTGAAAATATAGGTTTGTCTCAATCAATAGAGGTCAAGATGGTGGAGGTCAAGTGAGAGCATGTAAGGTCCTTGAGTGATAAAGGTGTTGAATGGGAGTAAAAAACAATAGAATATGTATATAATAATATACAAAGCCTTTTTACATTTAAAATCATGTAAAAAAGGACTCCAACATTGATGCACACAGTCAACATTCAATACCCTGCACAGTGTTGTACCTAAAAGTCTACTAAGGCAAATGGAGTAAGTTGAGAGGTCTAGACTCATCACTAGGAGATAAAATTTTATAAAAGGCATCCTTGGGAATTTGATAAGTCCCTCCAATATCTAAATTTAATGACAAAATAGGACAACATGCCTATGTTCTGTCTTAGATGCAGGGCACTTTTCCCTTGCGTGAACCCTACAAGTTTTGGAAATAAGGATGAAACATGGACCAAAAGTATAAGAGACCTTGTAATATGATTAGATGATTTGAAATACATTTAATAAAACATGGGAAAACTTTATAAAATCTCTGAGGTCAAATAGGGTGGTATGGGCAACTAGGTTTGCAGGTAGACCTAGTTAGACAAGGTGCAAGCCTGACTCCAAATAGGGGGTCACTTCTATTTTCAGATTTTAAAAAGCATTAAAATGCCTTGTATAATGTTCATATGGGTAAAAATAAGGTGTATAAGTTATTTCATAGGTATGGAGGGTCATCAATAAGATCTGAACTTAAAAGTTGCGTGTAAATCCTAGTAGGCCTAATGTGAGGCCTAATACTCAAAAGTGGTCCTATCACTTTTTGGAATAAATGAGAATTGAGACCATGTGATACATGTTTTTTGAGGTATATCAGAGGTGTATGAGCCACTATTATATAGAAAAATCATCAAGAAGCTATTTTTGGGCTTAAATTACACTCATACCTTATAGAATGCATAGGCAGAACCTGAGTAACCAGATTGAAATGCTCAAAACTTTCATAATACTTTGCATTGTGGCCTAAGGTGTTTGGAGGTGTCAACTTTATGAATAATGCCTAAGACTTGAAAAGACTATAAACCCTCACAAAACCTGCTTAAGGACCCGATGGAGAAAAGAATGCAAATAGAACATCAAAATGGGCTAGGGTAACCATGAAACCAACTTGGAGATGAAGAGGACTATCCAAGGCTCCTCCCCATGTGATTTAGGTGTACCCTACCTATACGGATGGGGTACAATAGGGCTTTTCTTGAAAAAATTGTGTGTTTTATAGGCATGGATAAATTTCAAAAGATGCAACCACCTTTGGGAGAGATATTAGGACTTTTTATAAGTCCTCATGTTTAGATATTTATTTATATAATATCCCAAGTGTGGCTACCATCTTCCTCATCTCAGCCAGTCGTAGTGAACAAGCAGTGAACACTTAGTGAAAATGGTGAAACTCTAATTGGGAAGCATTTTAAGGACTGATTGATGAACTTGATGACTTGGATACCCTTGAAATGTGTCATTACTCCTATTCCATGGATTTTATTCTACAATTAGAAGGATTTTTAATGTCAAGTGTGAGAATTGCATGGGAAGGAGTTATTTGTGACTGTCATGAATGATAGCTCATGGTCAGAGGAATATGAATGATTGAGGACCAATCCAATGCATGTGAGGGCTTGTTGGTAACCCCTCCCCTTCATATCAATCATTAGACTTAACCTTGGTAGTTTTGTGAAGGCAAAACATGAGGGCAGTTTCATGTGCAAATAAGAGAGAATCTATGCCACATATGGAGGATTTTAATGACTCGGGAGACATTTGTCCATATTTTCCTTACAGGACCTATCTCATGACAAATTCCATTGATGTTGTAACTCCTCCTTTCTTGAAAATTCTCTTAATGACTCTTGAGCTTCCCTTTCTCTCTCTCCTCTCATAATTGCTATAAATACTGGCCTTTTTAGCTATTGTATGGATATCTCCACCTGAAGATGGTGAAACCTTGCTCAATATTTTCCTTAAACTAATAAATAATGTTGTTTTACCTCATTCAATATTTCACTAAGTGCATGATATGGTTGTTGGTCTTGTGCAAGTGTATTTTGCTTACCTTCACATGTTACTCTTCCTAGTGCCTTGTGTGTTTGAAAGCTCTCTTTTGTAGGTCAACAAAAAGTGTCTGATATGGATTGTAGTTATAGTGAGTAGCTTATTAATTAGTGTTTCTAGAATACATATTATCTAAGTCCTCCTAGCCTAGACTCTTTGTAAGACCCCATGCTTGAAATATTAATGTAGAAGAGGAGTGTTTAATTGAATGAAGTGTATGCGTGGGATTCTCTTTGGTTTCAAGTGCATTATAAGTGGTGTGATTAGACCATATATTTGGTGTATCACCTCCCATAGATTATATTTGTTTTTATTTATCTTTCTCCCTTTTTACCCCCCAAAAGTTAATAGTATGTTTGATCTATAATAGTACATCAAGGGAACTAGCCCTAATCTAGAGATCCACCTCAAATTGGGGTCACCCACAACCCTGAGATGGTTCCATTGTGCCACTTGAATGAGGAGGGAATTGTCATCTCCTCAAGGGGTGCAAGTTCAAGTGATAATAATTATCTCACACATTGGGCTGAGGTCGTACCAATAAGGGATTGTACTACTGCTACTTCTGCATGCTTCATATGGGAACATATCATAACCCATTTTAGTTACCCATTAAGTTTTATTAGTGATCATAGTACACATTTCCTCGATGAAACTATCTGCATCCTACTTGCTAAGTTCATGATTGCCCATCACAAAATAACACCGTATCATCACTAAGCCAATGGCATTACCGAGTCATTTAATAAAATCTTAGGCACAACACTTACAAATATTTGTTATATTATCCATACTAACTAGGATGATAATTTTTTTATAGTATGTTGGGCTTACTGAACAACTTATAAGCACCTAAATAAGAACACACCATTGAATCTAGTGTATGGTATAAAAGCAGTTCTACCAATTGAATTCTTGGTACCATCTCTTCGTATTATGTGCATTAGATAATCAGATGAGGAGTCATCATTAAAAGCATGTTTAGATGCTTTGTTACAGTTGGATGAAGACCATTTCCTTGCTTATTGGAGTCAACATGTAGAGAAATTCAAACAAAAGTCATGGCATGATCGACACATCAAACATATGACATTTACCCCTGGAATGAAAGTCTTGCTCTATAACTCTATGTTTGCATGCCATTCTTAAATTTTTTGTATTCACTAGGAAAGTACTTTTGTCATTCATAGCATTAAGCCTATTGGCACTTGCCATTTACAAAAATTGGATGCCAATTTATTTTTGGACATTATAATGGTAGTTGAATATATTCGTACTTCTCTACTTAAAAGTATAATTTTCATAATAATAAGGCTTATGCCATTAGTTTAGGATTTCCTATTTTTAATAAAAGTGATGCCTTAGTTATGCACAACATTTATTTATTTTTGTACTTGTAGTTTTATGGATGACCATGACATACTTTTAGTGTGGGGTAAGAGGTAATACATGTATTCATGATGAGGATGTGCTCACAACTTAAAACATGCAAGTTAAATAACCCTAAGATAAGATATTCTTGCCAAATAGTTTGAAATTTTGAAAAGTTGAACAACTATCTTCCACTCTAAAGAAAAGCACGAGACACAACTATCTTCTACCCCAAAGAAAAGTGCAAGATAAGAAGTGTGCCAACATCATGACAAGATAATATTGTTAAATACATTTATTGTGAGAAGTGATGGTCAAAGAATGGTGGCCGTTACAAATTCATTAATGATGAAAAGTGATGGTCAAATAGAAGGGGGTTGGTTAATGCAAGTTACCCCCTCAAACCTATAAAAGGACTTGAGAGCTCATTGTACCTTTTACCTTTACCTTCATTTGAGTTCTACAGAATAGAAGAGCGAACTAAGTCCAGGTGATTCCAAAGTGAGTACAAGCTTAAAGCATCAAAATCTCATAAATAACTATTGAGAAGAACATTAACTAAGTAATCAAGCACAAATCTAATCCTAAAATATGACTTATGATAGAAAGAACTGGTAGTTGTAGGTTGTAGAGGTTGACATCTACCATTAAAGGGCAACGAAGTAGGAAAAGTTGAGTCATCTATACCATAATCACATATTCTTTTGGGAACATTGGATGGTCGTGCCTCAACCTTCAAGTTCTACGAAGGGTGATGTAGCATAAGAAGAAGGCCTTAAGAAAATATCCATTACCAACCATACCAGGTGAGGAAGTATCACTTGGGGGGAAGCAATACTAATCATATAAGAAATACCTGAAGAACAAGCACATTGCATGGAGGGCGAAGAATTTGGGATGACATGCCAAGCAAAGAAAGAACTAACACCTCCACCCCCACCATTGATGATGAAAGAGATATAGTACCTAGAGACAGTGATGTATGCAAAAAATTGGGCCTTAAAAGTACCCTCTTGTACCATATTTCAATACAACCATCGTCAACCAGGGAATGAGATTGAGTTATAAAATGACTGTCAGGTTGAGCATCAAAACACCAAAAATCAATTGGTTTATAACCTCAAAAATTTCAATGCCTTGGACTCTGTAGGTTTATTTCAGTTGTTTAACCTTCCATGCTTTGGAAAACTTATGGAAGCAATTAAGTTTCTACTCTCGCGTGTCCATGAGGACTACCTCTACTTTGTTTGGTGCAACAGGCATAATACACCTGAAAGAATAAGCAAGGTGTTAAGACTAAAATTCTCTATCATGGATGTGAAGTTTGACTTAGAAGACTCAAATGAAATAGGGAAAATAACAATGATGTTTATGTACCAAAAGCAGGGCCTTGCCATGCACATCAAAAACTTGCAAGATCCTACCCTCTAAGTAGTCGCATGCATCATCATGACCAAGATCAGTGGCATTAATTATTGGAAAGAGGTGGATATGGCTCACCTTTACATCATTCACCAGGGGATTGAGGGCCTAAAATACAATTGGGTAATTTATTTTGCCCACAAGATCATAGAAGATGCTGAAAAGACCCATTGAATGCCAGGCCATAGTTTTTCATGGGGGGTATATTTGTTATTAATGGTATTTGATGAGATTGGTGTACTTGACTATACCTCAAGTGAACTAAAGTGGGCATACCCACCTGAACACAAGTCCCCCACTGAGTGTTACAAGGCATTCACATGCCCCAAGCATATCACCCCTACATACAAGAATAAGATGAAGTCGTGGTATAATGGTATGAAGGAGACCTTTGGGAATAAATGGTGCATTCCTAAATATTTACCTATCTAGGTCAGTGACCAAGACCATTTTGTCATAAAATAACATTTCTCCCTAGCATGCATCAATATGGTCCCTTCTGGATAACTTTGAACTTGGTTGAAGCTATCCTATGCTAATATGGTGTGGTGTTTCATCATTTTGGTGAATCACATTTTTGATGCACAACCTCTCTCTCTAGAAGTGGATAGAATTTAGTTAGAGATTCACACTCTCTAAAATATGTACTTCTATCCTGATAAGAAGGCCTACAAAGGGAAGAAGGAGACTAATCATACTGACATCAAGGTCAAGCAAACCATGGTCAAAGAATAAATGCACAATCTATTCTACATGCTACAGCCCAAGAAGAAATCTTCAAAAGGTGCAGAGCTTGTAAGGGAAAAAACTTCCACCTATACCATGTCTTGTGAAGAAGAAGTGGGATGGGCATTATACCAGCATAAGTTCATGATAGAGGATTACCTAGGCACCGCCATCAAGAGCTTTAGCTCCATGGGCTTCTCCACCCACGACTTAACCTCTAAGAACTTCTCCACCAAAAACATCACCACCAAGGGATTTACCATTAGGGGTTTTCTACAAAGAACACTAGAGAAAAAACCTAAGGGGTCAGTACCATTACCCCCTTTGAAATTAGTACAGGAAGAACTTGAAAGGAGGAGTTTGACTTTGAAAAGATACCCTCCCTAGTGCGAGAAGAGGAGACCACCTTTGATGATGCATAATTGGATATTGGGGGTCCATTTTGTGAAGAGGGGGATGGTTCTGATACTCAATAAATATGTGGAATGGACATCGATATCACTTATTTACTATAGATACGAAGGTCAAAATTCTTGAGCGTGACCCCAACAAAGGAAAAGAGCCTACTATTTTTGAAGTTCAACCACCTTTGATTGATACATCCACCAACTATCGGGCTCAATATCAAATAAGCATCCCAAATAGGATGTTTTATCTATGGCTACATTTCCTTCCCCAAGATGAAACTATTGAGATAAGGTGACAAATTTCCTTCCTCTTGGACATGTACAATGAAGAGCGCCATTTTGAGATTATTATAGACAACTTCTTGTTAGATTCTCAAGTACCAGCATTGCCAAATCCACTATTGGTTGATCCCTATAAGATATCCCCTCTACAAGTTAGCACTGCATTCTTGAAAATAGATTTTGAAGTCACATGCCAAAATATACTTTCAAATTCTAATGTGCACGATACTGAGAAGAAACATGGCCAACTAGTGGCAATGTATGAGAAAGAAGTTGCCACTCAGAAGGCACTCGAAGAAGAAGTGATTGCATTAAAATAATAAATGAAGCCATAAAGGTCAAAGTAAAAACTTTGAATTTGTGTAAATCTATTTTGGGCCAAGAATAGGATTGGTAGATGGAATGCTTCTATATAGAGAAGCTGTGGATAAATTAGAGACCCTAGTAAATCTCTTATTAAAACACTGTAAGGAATAACCCACACTAAGAAATGAAGCATTATGGGAGGTTGAGTAGTTTACTGAGGACATGGAAGTCTATAAATGTGCCCTTGAAAGAGTTGGGGAAGTGATCCCCATCTTGGATGGGATTTTTGAAAAATTGGTGCAACCTAATTTTTCTTTAAAAACTCAGCTCAATGCATAGGAGTCTCAAAGGCAATAGTTGGCAAATGTTGCCCTCCTAATAAAAGACTGCACCAAGCATGCTAAGGCATTTAAAGATTTCAAATCTATGGAGAAAATAATAAACATACATCAACAATAATTTAATGCCAATTTTATAGGTCTCCAAATATAGGTTATCATTGAGGTCACTACACTTGAAGAGGCTCAGAAGGATGCTAGCACATCCCTCAACCAATTAGTTAAAAAGGCTAATAAATGTCTCAACCAACTTAAGGAGATGAAGAAGTCAAAGTCAGCCATCAAAGAGATAATGTCCAAGCTGCTCGACACTTTATCACATTGGGATAGTATCTAGAAGCAGATTGAATAAACTGGGCCTAAGTTTTTGGTTGAGGCTAAGATTGAGACTTAGTTCGATATGGATTAAGAGCATAGTGTGGGGTGATGTTGGACCCCAAATTTAGACTAAGTATTTTGGCTTTTTGGCGTGGAATTGGCATGGCACAAGAAGACCATGACATACAACTAACATAAAATAGAAAGACCATGGCACATAACTAATGAGGCATGAGAGGACACGGGTGTAAAAGTTATCAGTGCGAGAAGACCAAGTCAAAGATGAAACATAACTATGAAGAACCTGAGAGCATATGACTCAGAATAATAGTGGGAGACTTGGGGAGCACATGGGAAGTAGGAGATGGTTGAAGAGTGAGTCTCAAGGACCATCTAGACTTTAACCATCATGATTTTTGTATTGGCTATGAGAAGGACATTTGGCAACAAGGATTTAGCATCAAACAAGAATATAGCGGGCGCAAAGGTCCGAGTCCTTAAGAGAGAATAATTGAAAGACTATCATGACTCTCAGTTTACTAAGAGTTTATTAGCCAATCACCCATGTTATCATTTATTATGTAACTACTTGGTTAGGGAAAAAAAAGTATAAATACCCCCATGTGGAATTATGTAAGGTGACCGATAATGGATAACATATTGTGACTATATAATATAGACTTGAGGATATTACAATAAGTTCAGGGGTTATGTGTTTATGTTAATGTAATATTTTAGTATGAACAGTGGGTTAAATTGATTAATTATGTTGCTTATCTTTTATAATGGGATTTATAGAACATGCAATATACGAGTTTGTGTAGAAAATCCTTTGTTCTACATGGTATTTGTCTTTGTGTTCTTGGTAGTTGTGATTGATGAATCAAGGTCTACAGTAGTGTATTTATTTTTTTGTATAATTTTTAATTAGATATATTAATAAACTCAAGTATGACTAGTGTGTTACTGAGTAACAAAACCCATGAAAATTAGTCTCTTGCTGCATACTTCGGGTGAGCGCATATGACCTCAGTCTTGCATGAAAGGCCAATGTGCAAGCTTGTTGGGGCTACCTTTAGTGCCTAAAGAAAATGTGATTAATAGAATAAAAACCCAACAGTTAGCAAGTATAACCTTAGGATTGACTTATATTTATAGTCGACTCTTTAATATTTCCTACTATGACCAACCCACAAACAAGTCTAGGTTGACCTAATGGAGATTTCCAAATGTAAAAAGTAGTTGTTGATTGTTCCTAGACACTACTAATAAAGGCAAACACTTACGACAAAACCATAATTATCTAAATGTTTTCGATATTGATGGGATTGAAAATAAATGATTTAAGATATATAGATAGTTTATTTGAGATTTTGGAGTGTTATTGCATAGACTAAGTTGATGTTGAATATGCGTATATGGTAAATTTTGTTAGCCAAGACATAGGTGGGTGAACAAATAGAATAAAGTGTACACAAGATTCAAATGTGTATGCAAAGTCTAATTATGTCAAAGTACACCAAAGTTGATGTTTCCAAGTGTCGAATACCAAGTTTACATGTCTAAAGATCCAAAAAAATAATTATGATGATATTCAAAGTAATGTAGTTGAGGATTATGTGGTGCTCAAATTATAGCAATTATCTTTATCCAATGGTGGTTAAGGCATTTATACTCCTCAACTCATGGTTTTAGCGGTTGTATCTCCTTGGGGGCATGATTACCCCACGACAATCTCCAAATGAGTTCAACAAGTAGAAACTTGATTCATATACCCTTAGGTGTATTGATTCCTTAACTTTTTCAATTTTAAATAATTTAATTATCTATATTCTTTTAGATTTTCTATCATGAGAGGAGATTGATATATGCATGCTTCCTTGCAAGTTTTTGCATGGATAAAATAAGGACATGTTTGTCAACACTAAGTGTGATGAATAACAAGTACAAAATTTCATCTTTCATCCTTTAAATCTATCATTTTCAATAATAGAATAAAATGAGGCATTTTTGGACTTGTGAATTTGGTATTATACAGTTTGGAAACATCAAATTTGCACACTTTAACATTCTTGGATTTTGCATACACATTTGAAACTTGTGCACACTTTCCCATATTTATCTACCTATCTATTGTCTTAGCCAACCAAATTTACCATATACACATATTAAAGATCACCCTAGTTTGTTCAATAACCTTTTGGAACCCTAAGCATACTATCTCCATCTCTTGGATCATTGATTTTCACTCCTATGATAGTATGAAAAATAATCAGACAATTGCGATTTTCCATAGGTGTTTGATTCTATCAGTAGTGTCTAGGAACACTCAACAATATTTTTTAAATTATGAAGTATCTATTAGGTTAACTTAGATACATTTAGTGAGTTAGTCATAGTGGGAAATAAAAAAGAGTTGTCTATAAATAAAAATCAATCCTAAGGTTATACTCATCTAGAAATATCTTGGAATGTCCTAACAAACTTTAGAAACCAATTAACACTATCTTAAGACATTATCATGATGGCATAAATACCCCTCAAAAGAGAAACCTTAAATCCAAGTTTGAATACAAACTTAGGTAAAGGTTGTATGGTTCTAAGTGTTGAAAGCTAAATATTGGATTGCATTTTATATTGATCACAATGGTGTACACATACCTAGGTAGGATAAATACATACACTTTGATCTATTTTTAGAGTATTGGAACATATGAAATTCTTAGTCACTTAGTTGGCAGATGTCAGGGTTGTACAACCCAATGCACGAGTCTCTTTTTCAAGGGTCATCTTGTGGTCACAAGTGAGATTAAGGCTTCAAAGGAAGGATAAAGAAAACAATGATCAATGCATAAGACCAAAGGTGAGAAAACACATAAGATTCAGATACATGCACATACACAATGGTCCAAGGTGTCACATACAAAGACACTATTGACATGGTTTGGATAATATCGATCATTGTAGGATTAGAGTTTCACTAACAATGTCCACGTAAGGTTTGAGAATCTATTCTTTGATTTGAGTGGTTATAGAGTAGACACAAAACATTTTCAAAGACAATGACAACCACAACAAGAAAAAATATATTAAAATAAGCTAAGGACAATCCTACTCACTTTCTTTGTCAATTCTAAGTATCTAAGAGCAATATCAATATACCTTTTTACATTTTGATTTGTATGATTATTGCTAGATTTTGCACAATATGAATTATATCACATTAATCTAAAATAATTAAAACACACCTATAGTTGGTAATACTCAGGTATGCACTTGATATTTTTTACTCTAGTACAATCATGCGTCATGCACATGCACATCAAAGCTAGGCATTATGTAGACACTTAATTTTAGTACAATGCTTATTATTGCAATATTTTTATCATGGTTTTGTGTACATGGATCATTGGTTCAAATTAGGTACTTATTTGCACCTTTTTTTGTACTATCTCTCTCTCTATGTGGCCATGTCATCTCTTCTTTCTTCTATTTTCTCTCTCATTTGTGTTCTTGTATTTTGGGATCCATCCCTCTACTCTTCCTTTATTATTTATATGTATAGGTTATAATTGACGATTCGACGATTGCAACTCTTTGGTATTTTTGTGTCCTTTTCCCCTTATTTTATTTTTCCTCTTTGTGTGGGCATATTTTGTTGTCTTTCCCCTCTATTCTTATGTTAGATTACATGTAAACATATCCATAATTTGAATTAAACAGGTATATATATCGACAAATACTCCTAAAATCATTTTAATAACAAGCATGAACCAAACAAATATGATTGAGTAGTAAGTCTTGAGCACCCTACCAAATCTATATTTGTACTTTTCAAAAAATTTAAAGTGATTTCAAGGGTTTCAATTATATGCATGCTTGTACCAAGAGAATGATAGAATGAATGTTCATATGGTTTCCCTTAATTATCTAAGGAGATAATGTGAAGTATTATATCTCATCTTGGATTAGGATTCACTCACAATTATTATAACTACATTGAACCTTGAAACCAAACATGCAAGATATGTAGTTATAACTCCTCCAAAGGTTTCTTAGGCCAAGTAACTTGCATCTTTCTATTCCTCTTGAGACATTATGGAGATAAGGTGTAGTTACATTCCACATTTAGGGAAAGAAGCTAGAGTTTATTATCTCAAATTCTCCATTCGCACTAGACATGAACTATGAGGGGTCTGATTTTAACATGTAATATAAGTAGTTTCAACCCCACCTTGGTGGCTACTCGACCTTACTTTTTCTTCCCTTCTCTTTTTCTCTAACATCTTATGACAAGCCAGGTTAAAGACACTAAAGAAGTAAACCCAAAAATTTATGCCAATTAGATCAAGAAGCACAATTAAAACAAGGCATAACATCAAGTGGTATACACACCCAAAAAGTTACATAACCCATAAAATAGTGTAGGACATGATCAACACAACAACACATGCATGATAGTCAAACTAGTTGATTGACGATCCCACCTAGGGCTTGATCAATGCAAATGTTGATCTCATCCTTATACATTTAAAGACTTAGATTTTGAATAAAGGTAGATATAGTCCTACTTAGTTTAGATATGTGCTCAAAAATTTAGAATTTAACAAGGTGTGACTTGATCTTTCATATTGTTCATTGCTTGTTTCAAAATTATCAAATTGGTTAGTTGTGCACATTTTAATCACTAGGGCAGGTCTGAAAGTATTATTTTACATAACTAAATAACAAATATCCCTAGTGCAATTGTTTTACCTTATTTTCATTGTTAAACACATAAAAGGTAAAACAAATGGTTCCAATAATGATTTTCCGTGAACATATCCAAAGTCACTAATCCACACTCCATCAATTCAATCATTCAATGATGGCCAGGACTTTCAATGTCCATGTGGTGATTGTGATGACTCATCTCCTCAAGTGGTTTCTACTAAACTATGACGATAGCCTTTTCTAAACCTTGATGACTATGTTTCCAGTTTTCATAGCATATGCCATTGTGGAGGTGGGTTCCACAAGGAATAATTTTGGGAGGGCACATGGATGTGTAAGGGAAGCTAGTCCTATTGGCCCTCATAGAGAGGCCATTTTATTGCATATTTAGTGTGAGTCTATCGATAATCCCTCTCTCTTCAAATCCAATGAGTCAAGAGAAGGCAGTCGTAATTTGATTGACAATAACATGTTTTTTCCTTTGACAACAATGATCTAATTTGAAGGGTTGGTCTTAATTTCAAGTTGAAGGGTATATATTCATCCAACCCTTCGACGATGAAAACTTGTAATTATTCAATAGTTTTACTTCAATAGACATGAGTAAATTAATTACACACTTTATTAAATAATATGTTAAATAAAAAAAATACTCTTTCAGTTTTTTTCAGATTTTAAATTGTAGGATGAGGTTAACCTCTTGGAACTTATGTGGGTTAAATATGTCAGCGATATGAATGTATCTATGCTTTTTAATAATAAAACATAATGAAATTTTTTGAAGACCATAAATAATGAAAGGGAAAAAATTGGGTGGATTTCCAAAAATTATTAAAAAATACGTACTTTATTATGAATGATTATAGAAATATAAATTTGCTCTTTGATGTTTCTTTTAAAGATGACTAGTATAACTTTTGAAATGAAATTTTGAGTGGATAACTCTGATAAAGTTTTTACCTAAGAGGGAGGGTTGACCATCTAAATTAACACTTACTTTGAAGGATCAATCAAATAAAATATGCTTGATTTTTTTTTTGAAAGTGGATTTGTGCATGAAATAAATGACAATATTTTTTCATTATTTATGATAACTACATATATTTGGAGGCAAACAATTTTCATTGAAAAGTATAGATTATTATCAGGTTATGTCTTTCCATTCAAATAATAAAATATTTTAAGTATTGCAATTAAATATCTTAAGCACTAAAAGTTAGAATATAACATTGAATTCTTTAAATGCTTGGTAATCCTTGTGAATTGACATGCAAGTATTATTACTGTTCCACCAATAAACATTGTTAATATATTGTCCTTCCTAGTTGCAATCACATTGTCAAGGTATTGTCTTTTTTAATTGCAACGTTCAACTACAAAAAATAAAATAAATCCTCACATGAACACAATTTTACCATACAAAATCACACATCTAACGTAACTTAATATATAATTTTAATACTTAGATTGGCTAAACAAAATAACAAGATTTTAGTCGAACATAGTCTACAAAATACCTCCATTCGACTTTACATTATCTATACTACAATGATATTGAAATACATGTCAAATATTTTTTTGTCTCTGATAATATGACTATAATGTCAGGGGATCTGTAGCTCTACCAATTAGAGCACAATTGATTACTTTCTTATATGCAATTAAACACGGAATTATACCAGAATGATAAAGTAGCTAGAAACTTGAGACAACAAAGAATTTGAGAGACAATACACACTCTTGTATTAAATACTACCAGAAGAAAATACAATAAGGAAGATGCCACTTCTTCCTCCACCTCAAAGGCTTGCCACACCTCAAGACCTTCTTCCCTCTCTCTCTTGCTCAACACAACAACTCTAAAGCCTGAGTTGCTATCCCTCCTTGAATGCTTCAGCTGATCTCCTTGACCTTACACCTGTAGATCTCCTTGACCTTGCTAGCTTCAATGCCTTTACTTGCCTTAGAATTATATTTTACAATACATGCCTTATGGGTCTATAAATAAGATCCCATGCTTACAAAAATAGAAGTCTAACTACTAAAATTAGACACACAGCTCGTGACTTAAATTAGCCCCTTTGCATGCAAACACTCGGTTCAACCAACTGACTGTTCGTCAACAGCAGTTCCGAAAATACACAGGTGACCGACGCCGGTCCCTGCTAGTCTGGTGCTACCGACGTCGGCCGACTTCCTGCCGTCGCCGGTCTCCTTCTCCACTGCACTTGACCGATGTCGGTCATAAATCCATTTCTTTGTGGCTCTGGTTCTTCAGCATCCTTCTTTGTGTGTTTGCAAGCAGTTGAAGCGTTTAGCTCCACACCACAACAATCTCCCACTTGGAGATAAATAGCTGCAACTTGTACCTGTACCTGTACACCATCTATTTTGTTCCTTAGGCTCTGTATCCCTCTTCAATGTCACTCTTGAAGACCAACCACCACGCAAACCTGTGATGCAATACCTGTATCTTATGCCACAAAAATCTTGCTGCTCTCCAAATTCTTCATGACATACTTCTGAACCAACTCTACCCTTAGCTCAGAGAACTCCCTGTATATGAAACCCTGCAACAAGTAACACAATACAGTAATAGGATAATGTAGCTAATATTATCCAACTTGGTAAAGATAAAATACAATGGTCAAACCTCCATTGTTCTGCAGCATAATCAAGACCATATACCATAGCCTTCTATCTCATGTGTCTATCCACTCTCTTCTCTAAAACGAGAATCCATCCCTCTATCCAGTGCTTTCTTCTAGCTGACAACACTACCAACAAATCCCTGTTTGGTTCTCCAAGGACTCACACTCCTCATCCATGCCAAGCTCCCACTGTTTCTGGATTCTACCTGCATTGCTTCCTCCATCTTCCTAGTTCGTGACTATCAGTAAGCAATATAAAGAAGGTGAACAACGAATATGAGGTTCACATACCTTTTCTGACCTCCACATGGGTGTTTGAGACCTAGTAATTTATCCAACATCCGTTCTAGTGACCGATCTAGGCCATCTTCCAGTCTGCTTCCGACCGATGTCAGTTCCCTGCACTGATCCTGACTACCGACGTCGTTTCCCTGGCCGACGCCGGTGTCCCTCTTGCCGACGTCGGTCCTTATGACCAACGTCGGACTTCTCCTGTCTGACCTACTGACCCTGCTGGTCTGCACATGACCGATGTCGGTGTCTGGATGACTGACATCGGTGCCAAGCTACCGACATCGGTGTCTGTGTGTTCCTGTAAGTGATGAAATTTTCATCCGCGAGCTCTTCTTGGATCAAACCTCTGTCCATGCTGCCCTGCTCAGACTTATTCAGCCCCTGTGATTGATCTCTGTCCTTCATCTCCTCCATAAACACCAAGGCTTCTTTGTTCCTGTCAAAGGCATCAAATTTCCTCTTTCTGCAATGAACTGTATCTGTGCACATACCTTTTGAATCAAGAACTTTCATTCCCTTCCTATTCTTGTGACCAAGCCTATTAGGCCACATCTTCGAATCTACACCATAAGTGGAATCAGTAATACAAGTAGACAGATAAAGAGTATCTACTTTCTTACCTCTTGCTAGAACAAGTGCTCCCTTGGTAACCTTCCAAGAATCCGCTGTGAGGGTTATTGTGCATCCCTCATCTCCCAACCTTCCTACAGAAATCAGACTCTGCTTCAGAATCGGAACATGCATGACCTCAACACCCACGTGTTGTCAATCTGCAATCTCAGCTGCACTTTCTCTTTGCCAACTATCTGACAAGGCGTACCATCCCCTAAATAAAGAACTCCAAAGTCTCCTTGTTCATACTCGTAGAACAAATCTCTGTTTGGGGATGCATGAAAAGATGAACCAGAATCTAAAATCCATGATCCTACCTGACTATCTGAAGAAAGTATGAGAGCATCCTGCATCACAATATTTGCATCCTTTGCTTCTCCCATACCTGCATGTTGATTCTCTTTATCTCTCAACCAACACTCCTTATTTGTATGTCCTTTCTTTCCACAAAACCAACAGGTAATACCTTTGGACTCGGATCTCCTTCCCAACCTTGATTTCCCTTGCTCAACCTTCTCCCTTTGCCTTTCCCTACTTTCTGCACTTAGAGCATTCCCTGATGATTCACCTGTGCTTTTCCTGCGTATTTCTTCATTCAAGATCACACTCACAACATCATCAACTTTTAAGATTTTAGAAGCAGATGCAGAATTACTTACTGCCATAACCATACCGTTCCAACTTTCAGGCAAAGAACATAAAATCAAGAGAGCCTTTACCTCATCATCAAAAACAATATTGACTGAAGCTAATTGGTTTACCAAACCATGGAAATCACTGAGATGAGTATGTACCGATCCACCTTCCTGCATTTGCAAAGTAAATAGCTGCTTCATAAGATATACCTTATTAGAAGCTGAGGGCTTTTCGTATAAATTTGCCAAGGACTTTATCAACTCTTCCATTTTCTTGCACTGTGATACGCTGGAAATCACAGATGATGCAAGGCTCAACTTTATGGAACCTAGAGCCATTCTTCATCCTTCATATCTGTGGGCTTGCATGCAACCCCACCCAACGGTAAGTACAGATCCTTCTGATACAGATAGTCCTCAATCTGCATCCTCCAGTGTTGATAATTCTTGCCGTTAAACTTCTCCATTCGTAGCTTACTTTCTCCTGCCATTACTGAACTCCCACTCAATCAGAAAACCCTGTGAATGACTTGTAATCAAAAAAAATACCCTGCTTCCTGCAAATCGTAGCTCTAATACCACTTGTCAGGGGATCTGTAGCTCTACCAATTAGAGCACAATTGATTACTTTCTTATATGCAATTAAACACGGAATTATACCAGAATGATAAAGTAGCTAGAAACTTGAGACATCAAAGAATTTGAGAGACAATACACACTCTTGTATTAAATACTACCAGAAGAAAACACAATAAGGAAGATGCCACTTCTTCCTCCACCTCAAAGGCTTGCCACACCTCAAGACCTTCTTCCCTCTCTCTCTTGCTCAACACAACAACTCTAAAGCCTGAGTTGCTATCCCTCCTTGAATGCTTCAGCTGATCTCCTTGACCTTACACCTGTAGATCTCCTTGACCTTGCTAGCTTCAATGCCTTTACTTGCCTTAGAATTATATTTTACAATACATGCCTTATGGGTCTATAAATAAGATCCCATGCTTACAAAAATAGAAGTCTAACTACTAAAATTAGACACACAGCTCGCGACTTAAATTAGCCCCTTAGCATGCAAACACTCGGTTCAACTAACTGACTGTTCGTCAACAGCAGTTTCGAAAATACACAGGTGACCGACGCCGGTCCCTGCTAGTCTGGTGCTACCGACGTCGGCCGACTTCCTGCCGTCGCCGGTCTCCTTCTCCACTGCACTTGACCGACGTCCATCATAAATCCATTTCTTTGTGGCTCTGGTTCTTCAGCATCCTTCTTTGTGTGTCTGCAAGCAATTGAAGCGTTTAGCTCCACACCACAACATATAATTAATGCATATACCAATACAAAATTATGATATTTAAGTCACAACTATAACTTCATCACTTATTATGATCTTAAATGCTATGAACATATAATACTCATAAATATTTGGAACTTGAAAATGTACTATAAAATCTATCACAAAATAACATATAAATGATAATTAATTCATTATTAATAAAATCTATAAACCTCAATTTCAACTTAAGAAGCTAATAAAATTGATACATTTTTCCTATTTATATTAACCGCAAGGAACAAAAATATGACTCAACTAAGATTTGATATAAAATCTAATGATAAAAAGATAATAATTAATACTTATTGATAGTTATGAAATTGATTTATTATGAATACATATATTAACCAACAAATTAATTAATTACTTATAAATACACATCTTCTTTGTGTGGCTGCTATTTCTTGAGGGCATATCCATGACAAAACTGTGCAGATAGCTAGTCCAGTCATTTAAAACCCGAGTAAACCCTATCCAGCCTAATGTTAAACCCCATCCAAAATCAAACCCTGAGAAACCTCATGGTTTCCGTTATTACAAGCAGCACGGTATTTGCTGCCTCCTCACAAACTACAGCAACATCTGCTATGCCGATGGTCCTCTCACGCGCTATGCGTCTGCGCCCTGCCACCGCATTATCCAGAACGTTTTCTACAAAAACCCTTGCTTCTTCTTCTTCCTCCTTTTTTTCTTCTTCTTCTCCTTCACTTCGTCTGTCTTGTTCCCCATTGTTTTGCCGTTCCCTTGCTGCAATTTGTCTAAGTGCAGTGCAAAGTAAAAGGCAATTAATAAGATGCAAGGTTACTCGGTCGGGGGATTCAGGATATTCGCCATTGTCGAATAATTCCAACTGGAGCGACAGGCCGCCCACCGAGATTGGGCCGTTATTTCCTGGCTGTGATTACGAGCACTGGCTCATTGTCATGGACCCTCTTAATGAAGGCAAGGCCACCAAGCAGGAAATGATTGATCACTACATCAAAACCCTCGCCAAGGTTCTTGGAAGGTAATTATTTTATTTTTTAATCAAGTCTAATATTTTCTAGATTTTTTGGGTTAATGTGGTTATGCTATATCTATAATGTTAGAGTATGCCTGAAATGCACCTTTTGTACGGGCACATATGAAAACCATCTTTACCTTCCTTTGACTTGGAGTCATTTCTGAGAGGCAAGCATTTTTATGTTTCAAAATTGGATTTGTCATCGGGATTTTGGGTCGCCTATTGAAATGCACCCAATTTTATTACTCTACAACCTCACTCACCCATATTTACTGCTCTCTAGCCTCGCTTTAGTTTAAGCCAGTCACCAATCATGCATGAGGCATCCTTTACAGAAGCCCACATTAATTGGGGTTTCTTTTGGATACCTTATATATGGTTCAAAATTTGCACCTGTGGGGTTTTACGTCATTGCCAAGTTCCTGAGTAAATCAGGCCTTGCCTATCCACTCACGGATCACTTTGTTGCCATTTGGAGAACACTTATCCTACTACGCTTTGACCTTTTAGTCCTTGACTTGGTTTGCCATATTTAATGCCCTCTAGCCTCGCTTTAGTTTAAGCCAGTCACCAATCATGCATGAAACGTCCTTTACAGAAGCCCACATTAATTGGGTTTTCTTTTGGATTCCTTATATATGGATCAAAATTTGCAACTCTGGGGTTTGACCTCATTGCCAAGTTCCTGAGTAAATCAGGCCTTGCCTATCCACTCATGGATCACTTTGTTGCCATTTGGAAAATGCTTATCCTACTTTGCTTTGAAATTTTAGTCCTCGACTTGGTTTGCCTTATTTAACCTTTTTTCCTGGTTTGTTTGCTTTTTGCAGTGAGGAAGCTGCCAAGAAATCCATTTACAATGTGTCTTGTGAACGGTATTATGGATTCGGATGCCAGATTGATGAGGAAACCTCTACTAAACTCGAGGGTATATTGATTCTTCTCTTTTTTTTCCCTTACTTAAAAAGATAAATGCTCATTTTTAACTTGTTCATTTATTGTGAAACATAAATGTATGCCACATTATTTTTTTAATAGGTAAATTGAGAGTTTCTATTGGAGTCCTCACCCTTGGAGAAAAACAGTAAAAAATTCCTTACTTTGAATATTTATAGCGTGAGGAAGATAGAAGAGGAGAGAGGAGAGAGGAGAGAGGAGAGAGGAAAGTATATAGAGTTTAGAAGAAAGGTGGTCATGCACCAAATAACATCATACACTATTGCATACAACCGTCTGGGAGTGCTGTGGCTATCTTCCATGGTTTGACACTTCATTACATTTACAAGAAGATGCAGGATAAAATATACAGAAATCTTCAGTTTAAAGTACCAGGATGAAAAGGAAATAGCAGAACCCAAAACAAACATCAGATATCAGTTTCCTGACATGGAGGAAATCTAGACAGCTGAACGGAATGGTCCTATGAACTAGTAACAACATCTCTACCTTAAGAAACAACAGCTGTTTATTCCTTTCTTCATAGGGAAAGAGATGTGCAAGACAATAGGGGTAATCTAGGGGGTTGCAAACTTTGCAAGAAACTTGTTACAGCTGTATACAAATGCAGCAGGGGTCTTCCATCCAGCCATAATGAAACTGATATCAGCTGTGAAAGAGACATTCACATCTAATTTGATAAGTTGTGCCAGAGTCCTAGGTGGTCCAGCCAAGTCATCTTTGATATCTGGCTTTCGAGGAGGCTTTCCTTTGTGCTGTACCATCCATTCCTCTGCTGAAATTTCACAGACATTCTCATCCTTTTGCTCAATCTAGACTTCGAATCATAAGTGTCAATTTTGCTTGGAGTATACGGAGGAGGGGTAACTCTTGCAGATTACTCAGGTTTCTTCTTACGACACTTGATTGTGGGTGTAGAAAAAGCTGCTTGAAATTGAGATCCCCAATTCCTAGCCCTCGTTTTGAACAAAGTGACCTTGTTTTATGAAGATGCCGAACTATCCTGCTCTAGTCCTTTACCTTTCTCCTAAGGGGGTGTTCTGCTGTCTGGACAGTCCTCTTATAATGCCTCTGGCTGTAGGAAACTAATGCCCTCGTCTAGCTCTGAAAAGACCAACGAGGGCTTGAATTTTTTTCATGTTGCCTTCAACCCTATGACTGCAGGTAAAACCAATGGAGGGAAGGCTGACTGGACTAGTAATTTATATGGCATCCACAGTCCAACACCATGAGCCACGGGGGCTTGACTGCAGAAAGATGGAAGAAACAATGCAAGAAAAGGGTGCAAATTAAGGGAGGGGGAACTGATTTTATAGCATTTATGGAGAAAAGGGATGACATGCCGAGGCCGGTTGGAGCATGTGAGAAGACGTTAAAAACAGCGCAGTGGCAAATCCAGTAAGATTTGCCAGGCACTTCAATGTGCCCCTTGCCTGGTGATAAATGCCATGGCGGCATCATAATGGTGAAGAATGATGAGGGGGAGGGCAGTCGATGCAAAGAAAGATGGGGTAAGTATGTGTGGCTTGACATTTTAATTTTAATTTTTTCTTTTTGTTGACAATTTTTTACTTTTTCCTTCAGTAATTCAATTCTCGAGCCAGCAAATCATCCAGGCCTTCCTAGTTCAAGTATAACAAGCTTTCCAATTTCGAAAAAATTGCTTAGATTAGCTCCTGCATTAGCCAAGAGATCTGCAGCTCTATTAGCTTCTCTGAAACAATGAATCAAAGAGAAATGGGGAAAATAATTCAAAAGCTTTATGGCTGGTCGGAGAAGGTGGTGGAGCTTCTAATCAGGAGTATTTCTTTTAGTAAGGGCATTTCCGAGTAATTGTTAATCTCTCAATTTGAATTATCAGATTAGCGATACTTTGAGCCTTGACAACTTGAAGGCCTGTGACGAGAGCTTGGGTTTCCGCCTCATTGTTCATGACTCGAGATTATTAGGGGGAGGAGGAGGCATTGATAAGGTTTCCTGAGTGGGACCTTAAGAAACAACCCAACCTTGCAATTCTTAGATTGCCTCTTGAGGCTCCATCAAAGTTTAACTTCGTCCAGCCTTATTGAGGTGCCTTCTATATTATATTTAGCTGTTAAATACCTTGAACTTTTGCCCCATGAAACCTGCAATTCCCAGATTGCATTTTGAGGCTCCATCAAAGTTCAACTTGGTCCAGCCTTCTTAAGGTGCCTTTCATTTTATATTTAGCCGATCAATATCTTGAACTCTTGCCCCATGAATGGGGGATTTTTACTGCATTGTTATGCTCCAAGTTTTTTATTCTTTTGATTGGTTAATCTGCAGGCCTGAGCTTTTTTTGTCTAGTTAAATCTTGGGAAAGGTTATGGGCTGCCTCTAATACATTACAGGGTCTGTCTGGCCACATTCTTAATTGTTGTAAACAAGAGTCACTTTAAAATGTAACACCATAATACTTGTATTATAAATTTGCCATGTCTGCTGGGTTATGGGCCTCCTTGTGGTGGTGGATTTGAAACTGGGTCACAGTTTTAGGCTTGTTCCACGTTATCAATACAAGACACCCTTTTGGACAAGAGTGAACGCCTTTAACTATTTGGAAAATGTTCATATTAGTTGAATGTATAATATTATGCATACTATCAAGTATAATTACACATCAAATTCTAGAGTATCCCTGTGAGTATTTGGGTCGAGACATTAATCATACTATCAAGTATAATTACACATCAAATTCTAGAGTATCCCTGTGAGTATTTGGGTCGAGACATTAAGAAAACTATTATGTCAATGTTTAAGAATGACAAATATGAATTAGGTGGAGAAATAAAGAAAATAATTATATTAATGTTTAAGAATAATAAAAGCAGGTTAACAGGACTTGCAAAAAAAAATGAAACTAAATTTAGATAGCATTCAAGCCAAAATAAGAGGAATGGTTTAAACCTAAACAGCTAAACATTATACAAAATCCTTGTTATTGTTAAGAGAATATATAAATTCCCTTTAAAGTTTGATTTTATTCTTTGCAAGGATCCAGTGTGCTTTTTGTATGAAAAATAATACAAGATAGCGAAATACAAATCCGGCCTCTTCTGAGTAAACCCAACTTGATTGAAAAGCAAAAATTAGTAACTAATGTGCCACTATTGATGAAGATACAGGGAGAAGCAATGCCATGTCAAAACAGTGTTAGTACTATGTCCTATTAAGTGAAATTATCAAACTTGAAAATCTAAGAACCTCACTCTGAAAATTGTTTTCAACAATGCTGCAAGTGTATATCAATCTAACAAATAGACGTGTTATTGTATACATTCAGCATTTAATGAATACTATTGTTATTTTGTATAAGCAAAGAATCTATTAAGATGTGTAACTTGAATGAAGTAGAACACAAAATACATTTTCTTCTAACATGCTCATTATATGATGAATATTAGGAGCAATCACAAAGATATTTGCAATTGTAACCCAGTTCATGAAATCTAAAACCAAGACAATCAAACAAGACTTGGGAAATTCATTTTAAAATTTAAAACCAAACAGTCATAGAAACAACATTATGAACAAGTTACCACACTATTGATAGGTTCTACAGATCGCTTTGGCCTGAAAAAGATGTTAAAAGTCATCTCATCTCTCATCTCACATCTCATTTTGAAGTTCAATTCTATAATTTTTCAAGTGAGCGTGTGGGTTGGAGTTTGAAGTTGCCTTTGTTACAGGATTTGAAAGTATTTCATCTTGAGTATAATAAGCAAAGTCTAATGTTTGGTTGTATGTGGCTAGCTTGAAATTTATATTCTGCTTGTTTAGAACTGTGTACCTGAAAGAACAAACAATTCTCTTGTATTTGTAAATGGGGATTTTGTCATTGAAGAATCTCAGGGCTGGAGGAGTTAAAATTTTTGACCATAAGCAAAGCTTGTCTGTCTAAAAAATGTATGGAGTGACAGTATGTCCAATTTGTTAAGTATCATGGGAGAAGAATGTGAAAAACACATTGGATTTTATTTGTTTATAATAATTATTTCCTGTTTTTGTTTTTTAATGCGTTATTGCTTTGATAAATGTGTTTGTAAATTATCCCAAAAGTCAAATGGAGTTACCAAGAAAATAAAGTTGAAATTCAATTTGGGCATGTAGTTTAGGGCTGCTATATTCCCTTGACAACTTAGTATTTTGTTTTAAATTTTGATTTTTGAATCTTTACCACTTTCCTCATTATAATACCTTACCAAGGTGTATTTGGTCCAATTGCCCTTGAGAGTTTTTTTTCCGTCTTTTTAGCTCGGATCAGTTCTGAACCTAGGCATAGATGTTGCACATCAGAATGTTAGATGCCTGCTTTATAGGGTTGCTTTGACTTGGAGGAAATGTGGGATAATTGTGCAATCAAAGGTTTTGCCAAGGCTTTTGATGGCTAAGGTTTGCATCGAGGGGTTGGACTAGATTTTTGGGAGTGCAATTTTGTGTTTGGACTTTGCTGAATTTCTCAAGCCTGTCTTTAAAAGATATCAAGCCTCTCTTTAAAATTCTTTTAAGATATTCATTGTTACCCTGTTTTCCAAGTTGATAAGTTGCAAAGCTTCCTAGCAGAAGCATCTATAGAGAAGATGAGGCATTTTGAGAATGCATTCAAGGATCTAAAATCTATTTTGAAATTCTACCTCATGCAAGAAAATAACTTGCATTTTGGGTAATTTTTTTTTGGATTAGTGCTTGAGAATTAAAGGGTCTCGGGCCCTTACACCATATATAGCTTTTGACAAAAAATGTGGTCTGGATTAACATTAAAGAATATTAAGACAAATTTGACCAATTAAAATCAGGGAAAAAAGATTTTCAAGAGAACCACAAATTTTTTATATACTAAACCGTTAAGGCCTATAGCCAATTTAATATCCAAGACACCAGCTTACTAAACATATTAAAAATACTTCAGCTTAATTACCCATCTAATCAAATGGAATATCCATCATTACTCTTCTTATCCTCTTTATTTCTGCTAATATTTCTAGGTGGTGACCTTTTTTCCTACTTCTGACCACTTTCCATTCTTCTTCATTACCCAAAAAATCTGAATCCAAACTTAAAACTTTTTTTCCCTCCTTGGGTTTTGCCTCTAGACACTTCACTCTTATTTACACTTTTTCACTAAAACTAGCTAACTCTTCCTTATTAGTAGATTTAACCAACGGAGTAGCCTTTTCTAAATTCTTTTCTATTATCTTATCTGAAACCTCACCTTCAGGGTGATCAGAAAAAACTGCTAGATGCTGCACATTGACCTCTTTGTCCCATGATGACACCAACTTACGCTTCATTTTCTGGCAAGAAGCAGAAAGGTGACCACCCTGAAAACAATTTCGGCGTCTAAAAGGAATACCTTCAAAATCTAAGTTTTGCATCCAGCGCTTCTCTTGCACTTTCAACTCAATCTTTTAAGGAAGACCTTGAGAAATATCTAAACAACCCAGAATACTTGCAAATGTAGTATGGGAAAAATTCAACGAAGAGGCATCAATTCTTAACAGAGCACCCAACGCATATCCAATGACTGAAAGACCGGATACTGACCAAACTTAAGCAGGAGGTAAGGCAATCTCACTCAGACTGGACACAGAGAAAGATTTTATGTTAAGGGGTTAAAATCAGCGGTCCAGGGTTTCATGAGCAGAAGGTGATTTTCATAGCTTCATGTTTTAGCTAAAAAAATCTTATCCCGATCAGACAAAGAATCAAAGGTAACAATTAAAAAACCTCTGGCATAGGGATAAATTTTCATAGTGCCAGCCAAGAGTGTTCTCTAGGATTTCGAAAGCCACTGATGAAGAGTGGAGAGAGAAGGCCAGAACCTGTCAAAACGATAGACCAGAGCCCTCTCCGCGAACTTAACTTTACCTTCCAACACCTCTTCCAAATCTTTATTTTCGAAATTGACAATTACCGAATTAGATGGTGAAACCCTTACCTGATCCATCGTCAGATCTGTAGAAACTACATTTGATTGAATTATCAATTTTTTTGGAGAAAGCTGAGGCTTTAAGGACACCATGCTTCCCTGCCCAACCCCTTCAACTGCCGCCACCTGACCTGACACTTTCTGCGCCCTTCGACCTGGCTGCGCAGATCCCACATTCTGCCCCTGGCACTGCTCCATGCTTAAAGACAGTTTCTTTTCCTCCGGCTCTCGTAATGCTGATGCCGTCGCAGAATTTACCCTCGTGCTAGAAGCCCTAGTAATCGCCATCTTCGCAGATGCGAAATCGCAGGAGCTCACTTGCATATTAGGTATTATTGATGGGTGTTAACCTCTATTTGTTAGAAACATATTCTATACTAGACAAAATAATTTATTACAAATTTTATTAAAATGTAAAAGTAATGTCATTAATATGAGATATAGATTACAGGTTGCTTGTATGGTTTTCTCAGGTCTGTTGGATTGAGTATTGATTAGTGGACATTACTGTCCCTATAAATAGGTGCTCATATATTGATTATTGGTAGCATGTGAATGATAAATTGTCTTTTTTAATTACTATTACATGTGTTTTGTTTTGATCATGAATTGAAAATTACTTTACTGGTGTATTGCAGGACTTCCTGGAGTGTGTTTTGTTCTGCCAGATTCTTATGTGGACGTGGAAAACAAGGATTATGGAGGTCAGTTTGTGAAAGCTAATGCTGGGATTATGTGTGTTTGTCTTCTGCCTCGTTTCAGTCATTTTTATGGCCTTTCCAAATTCAGTTTTTCAATTGTCTTGGGTTTGCAATTCAGCGGAACTACTGGTTGATGGAAAGATAGTTGAGAGGTCTCCTGAAAGACAACGGCGTGTTACTCCACAACCTATGCGGAACAACAGTGACAGGCCCAGATACAACGATAGAACAAGATATGTCAGGCGACGCGAGAATCAGAGTCAAGGTAGTATCAAACATGTTTAAATACAAAACAGTTTGATTTTTTCTAATGTCTACTTCTGTGTTACTAAAGTATGCAGACTCTTGTTGTTGGTTGTACTCTTGCTAGAATATGCACACATTTTGGTTTTTTTAAAATCAAGTTCATGCATGTGCTATCGAGTTTGGTGAATAAGAGGATTATGTTGATTTTGCTCATAAATCTTTTCAGGGCGATGAGCAGCACTATTTCCCTTAGAACATCGAGCGTATACAAAGCTGATAGTACCTCATTAGTACCTAATTGTTCCTTCATTTAGATCCAAACACAATGGTTTTCTTAACCATTATGGTATAAGGTTGCTTGAAATTGAGGGTAATTGGAACCGGTTTGCTGGACGCTTTTGTAATGAGAATCTTTACCCTTATTTATGCAGGCGAGTTCTTGTTCTTAGAAAAAAAAGGTAGAGCCATCTGTATGTAATAACTAGCATTTGGAACATTCTGTTTATGGTCTTGTTTAATTATATATAGACTGATTTAATGTACTTGCCTTTTATGAGAGGTTTTGGTTTGAAGTAACATATAAAAAATTTAGTGATACTAGTTTGCCTTTTATATATATGTGTGCGCTTTATGTTATTTGGTAAACCGATTTAATGTGCTTGCATTTTATCAGTGGTTTTGGTTTGATGTAACATATAAAAATTTAAGTGATGCTAGTTTGCCTTTTATCTTCTGTTTTGGCCCCTAGCCATTATATTGAGTGCAATGAATCTTGCAGCTTCATTTACAGAGTTTTTTCGGGATGTTTTGAAAAAAACTAAAGGATATAGAGGGATGGAAGCTAGTTTATTCTCTCAAGTGCCTGTTGGCAAGCAATTTTCTATAAATGCCTTTCGGCAAGCAATTTTCTCTAAGCCCGTGTTTGCGACTGCTCAGTAAGTGATAGCTTTTATTAATCTTAACTTAAGAGCTAAAGTGAATGTTATAGCAGATTGCTCACTCAAACTGTGACTCCTTGTTTGTACTGATTGCAACATGACAGTTCTAATATGATTTGATAAAATGAGAATTATTATGTAGTCTTTTTGTTGTGGACATATATAAAGTTTATGTTGCAGACAAACAATATATCTAGAACTTAGAAGAGGGTTTAAATCAAGGGGATAACATTTAAAACTGGCCATGTCTAGGATTTACAAACTCGAAAGTTCAAAACTAAATATAGGTTTAAGACCATGAATATCATAAACCCTATTATAAGTGCCAAAAAAGTGGAACAATGAAGAAGTATTTCGCTACAAGAGTGCTCTTTCCAAATGGTTTGAGTTATTTTATAACCATTTTTAGGAGCTCAAAATAAGTTTTTTCTTTTAATTAGACAACAATATAAGAAGTCGTTGCTTTTAGTACACACTCAAGTTTTGCACGGCCTAGCAATTGTGAAAAAATTGATAATGATGTGAGGACTTCTAAATGAAATAATGTGCAAAGTAATTTTTTAGTTCACGTTTTTTTTTGTTGCTTTTCAAATCGTAAATGTCAAATTTGTAAAAAAACATATATAGATTTTTCAAACTTAGAAGTGTTACAGTGAATGGCACAACTGTCACTATCTCGGCAGCTTTGAAACTTTACATACAACAATGGTTTCGCCACTGTTGTTGGGACTATCCATGTAGTCTAGAGGATAGGCGATTTGTAACATTTTGCATATTTGTCATTTCACTTCTGATTATGTTTCGTCTGGTTAGTAACTAATTAATTACAGTTAACTCTCAATTTATTTCAGCTAATTCCTAACTAATCCAAGTGAATTCCGAGTCAATTGTAGTCAACTTCCAATTATTGCAGTTGCTCCATTATTTACAAATGACCGTGTATAATGAAATCAGGGTTAATTTTTTTTAAGAACTTGCAATTAGTAACACTTCCATTTTTGAAAGTAACCACAAACTTGCTAGAGTGATATATCACCTTTTTTCACATGTATTGAAAAATATCAAGAATTTGTAGCTAACACTGCTATTTTTGAAAGTAGCGATAGGCTTGCTGCACTTTCTTCACCTTTTTTAAATTTGGATTGGAGAATTTCAAGAATTTGCAAGGAACACTGTCATTTTTTAAAGCAGACAAAGACCTGTTGCACTTTCTTGTCTCCAATTTGCATTCAGATTGGTTTTTTTTTAAGAATTTGCAGTGAGCACTCTGATATTTTTGAAAGCAATGACAACCTGTTGCTCTTCTTCTCACTGTTTTACATTCGGATTGAAAATTTGTTGAATGGGGGAATTAGCATTAGAAGTATTGAAGCATTCAAAAATATTGAAAGTTTGAGGACGCCACAGTCTGCACTGTTGTTTTCTTGAAGATCAATAATAATGTTGCTGCAATTTCTTTTTGTACATTATTGCAAAGTGCAGTGCAAAATTCAAGAATAAGCAGTTTGCATTGTGTCATTTGTGAGAATTAGCAACAATATTGTTGTTATTCTCTTTCATCTCGTGCTTTCAGTTTTGTTATCCTACACCCTCTTTGGTGGAGAAAACGTTTAGGTCAATATTGAACAAATCTAAGAAAGTAACACCCTGAAGATCCCAGATCAATTAACAACTCACTTCCAATTTGACATCTGTATTTGACAGGATTGAAGAGTTTTATTTATTTTTGTTTCATTGTATTTTGTTAGATTAGAATTATTTGTTGTTAGATTAGAATTCTTTGTTGAAAGTTTATTGACAAATTAAAAAAAGTGAACGAAAATTTCTTGTCTACATTATAATTTTAGTATTCAAATCAGTTCTTAGCTTTGCATCTATCACAATATTAAAAAATACAAAAAGATTTTCAACACTGTTAACATTCAATTATTTGCGTCTCCAATCCATATTCCAATGTGCTTATTAGATTATTCTAGTTGTTCATCTGCTTATTCAGAAAAGTGAAAAATTGGAAATCTATTTGTTTGCATTTTTCATCAACTTGGCTAGTTTTTAGCGGTGCATTTTAGCTATCATTTAACTTTCAGTCTGTGCATTGTTTTAAAAATTAAAAAATTATAAAAAAGATTTCAGTTTCTTATTCAGCATTCATTTGCAACTCTTAACAATCTAAAAAACATAAAAAAGAAGTGTGTTTAAGATGGTTTAATTTCTGTTCTCATATTCCTTCATTAAAAATATCTAAGAGGAGAAAATTAGTTTAATTGTTCATTTTCACCTCTTTTATTTTCAGCTTGCATATATAAATTTAAAAAATAATAGTAAATAAATAATTGTTGTACATTCAATGATTTATTTTTTCAGTTTTGCGTTGCAACTAAAAAGATCAAAGTAAGAAGAAGAGAACAATTGATTTGTTTACTTTCAGATTTACATATTTCATTGAAAAAACATGTTTAGTCTAGCTTTCATTTTTAGTATTGTATTTTCTTTATCTCAATTGATCATTTAAAAAAATAGTATTAGTTAGCAAAATCATATACAAAACATCTAAAGAAACAAAAATAAGCTTTAAACCAAGCAAAATTATTTAACAAATCCTGTTTTGAGGTTGTTGGTTGGTGTTACTAGAACAAATGCATCCTCGGTTGATGTGCCTAGAACAAATGCATTTACACAGGGTAGAAACTTTTTTGAGAGTAATTGCTTCCGTTTTAGTGGTAAACATAAAAAATGATTTAGATTTTGAGTTTCGGTTGCAAGTTTTTCGATCAACGCCACTTCAAAATCTGATCACTTGTCAACTTGAGGCTCTATACGAACAAACAAGACTATTATAAGCACAATTAGTCACATAGATCCATTTATTACCTTGCCAACAAGTCAACCTTCGAATTTGATTTGAATTTTCATCCTTAGGTCTAGTCTTGTCCAATTTTATTTATTTTGCGGATGACATTGACTAGATGAGATCACCTTCATTGAGTCTATCAAATTCCAAGAGTAATCCAACTCATTTCTACTCATTTAAAGAGGGCATCATCGATCAAGAATTAGGTTGTTTAGTTCTTTTGGCATCAAGCTATTCTAGGGCCCCCATAGTTAGGTAATTCAGTGCCTTAAACAAGCACTTTGAAACAACCGAACAATATTGGTACAAACAAGTTCACGTATTCAGAGAGAGTTCATAATCCCACTAGGGTAGCTCAACTAAATCCACTAGCTCATCCTGTTCAGTGGGCTCAACTTCATTAGGGAGATCACTAGTTTACATCCAATCCATCTTTCCTTCCCCAATACAAGCTCAACTTTGAAAAGTCGAATATGCAAGGTTATCTCGTCACTTTTTGTGCGTACAAATGTGGTGAACCAAATGTGAAGAGGGCTTGTCATTTTATGTATTCATTTTAAAAATTTTTGTTCTTCATCCATCTCTCTCCTCTTCCATTCATTTTGTGGGTGTCCATAGACCCTTCAAATATATTTGGGGAGGATTTCAACAGGATCCTAAGCTTGAATGTTTTTAGAAACACTGTCCAAGCTCAACATGAACCTTCTTTGTATACTTGGGTTAACTTTGAAGACCAAAACAATCAAAGGGTTGACACCCTGTGTCCCTCCTATAGTGCTTGCTCTTTCATTCCACACCAAAGGCTCATGTGGTGACAAAGTAGCTACAAGATTCTTTCAATACTCTTGATTGGTGGGGTTGGTTTATACCCATATGTTTTAACTAGGCCTCACATCAACTTGCAAACTCATGACGTGGAAACAATGACAAAATTTGATCAAAATAATGAGGGGATTCAAACTCTAGAGGAAGGATTGGATAGGTTGCCATTACCTCCCCTTTTTGATTCAAGTCTTTTCAATTCGATGCATGTTGAACAACCTAGGGTGACACAACCTAAATGACCAAATGTAAATCAATTCATCATAGGTTATCATCCTATTTCTTCCGAATCTATTGCAAGGGAGGCATCCAAATGAACTACTCTCAATGCAAATGATCTCATCTTTACCTTGGTCGGACACATTCGAGACCTACAAAATGATCAATGTTTGCCTCAAACAGGTCCTAAAAGTTTAGAAATGGCCCTCAAATGTTAATAGTCAAAACTATTTTTCTATCCCAACTCCATTTGCTTAGTGTCAATGTCTTCAAAATCAGAGCAATCTCTTTAAAATTAGAGCAATCTCCTCGAATAGTTCTCCATCTTATCAAAAGCCAAGAGATTTGCTTTCTTACAATGCTTCCGGTAGCATGGCCACCAACATGCCTTCGCCCTATGCTCACACACTCCCTCCTTTGACACCTCCTAACTATATACCTGCTAGTGTGCTACCCTCCTATGTCCCGCCTATCCATGTGTTGGTTGGTGCCTTTCCTCCCTAACCTCCACTTAGCCATGCACCAACTAGTATGCCTCCTTTCAACTCTTTAGCACCGTCTTAGCACGGTTTTTTAATTCACATAGCCGAATAATTATTTGTTGACGTATTATCCTTTGCCAACTTAGGCAACAACATTCGCCCTTTGTGACTTTGCTCCAAATGCCCATTCAACTCTCCCTCCCGCAAGCTATATGGACACTTCTTTGATGAACTTTAGTGCATTGAGAACTTACATTGAATAGCTTAAGAAACCCCTCAACTGCATCATTTGATGTGTTATCTTGCCTTGCCCATTGCTTGAACTTCCCACGTACAAGGGAGAGGAAGACCCCAATGCCTATATTAATGCATATGCCGCGATGTTCAAAGAGTCATTGCTTTGGGATGGACTAGCAACATTTTTTCCCCCAAAACTCTTGAAGGAATTGCCCTCGACTAGTATTATCGTCTTCTTGAAGCCTCTATTCACTCATTCAAACAAACCATAATTGAATTCTTGACGGTTTTCGATATGAGTAAACTAATTTGCACTAGCATACAAAAATTATTGCACATCAATGAGTTTGTTACTCACTTTATTACAAGGTGGCGACAATTACTCTATTCTTCTATTAGTGCCCCAAACATGGATTGAAGAGCAGTTTGTGATCTCTTCTTCTATTCCTTAAATTGTGAAACTATGTAAAATGTTTAGAAATTCCTTTATAAGTCATACGAGGAAGCATTAGAGAGTGCTCTAAGAGTAGACCAAACTACTATAAAAAATGATTATAGAACTAATGGGCCCAATGGGAAGATTCTTAACTCCAACGAAATCAACGAGGACTATCAAAGCAATGACAAAAACAATCAAGACAATCAAGTACTTGGGGTCTTAAATTGGAATCATAATGCTACTACATATGGTATTACAAATCAAACTAAGAACACTATCATTAACATCAACCAAACTCAAAACAACAATACCAACAACAACAAGAGCGGGAATCAAATAACCCCAACCCCATGCCTACTGTTCATGTTGTGGATTTTAACCATCTACCACTTAGTGAAAATTATTATCAAAATTTGAATCGAAACTCAATTGTGCAGTATCAAAACCAATGATTTAACCAAAATCAACCTTACCAAAGCAACAATTCACAAAAAAATTATAATCATAGCTTTAATCAACGAAACTACAATAGAAGATTGAGGGATTATGGCCCCAACATCTATTTTACTTCACAAAGTTATAGGTCATAACACTCGTCGCTATGGGGAGTATGATAAGTTTATTTAATGGCTCTCTAAAGATTAATGACAATTATTCATTGACATGTTCTTGGGAAACCCCAATGGAAACTCTTGCCTTCACCATAGTGCCACAAAATGCAAATATGTGTATTTACCAAAATCTCTTTCCAAAATCACCAATGGTAAGATAATCAAAATACCCCACAAGACCATTCCACTAGCTAACTCATGCCCATTGAAACTCATGGTGCACAAGCTTTAACTTTTGTGTCGAAAAAAATTGATATCATGCCTTGTCTTGGTCCTCAAGGGAAAACAAGACTAATATGATTAGTGGAATTACAAACCGACAAATAATCGATCGTTATAACTAGCACTAGGGAGTACCACCTGCAAATTTCACCTTTGACAAATACCTTAAAGGCTAACGTTAGAGGAATGCCCAAACCTGTTGAGAACTATAACCTTGTTTCAAATTTTATGAAATTTTTTGCCACATCTCATTGATGGATTTGCCCAAAACTCTCCAACCCATCGCTTGACACTTTTGACGCCTTGGGTCTTGGCCATCTGGCCAGTGTTACCCCACCTCTAGAGGCACAAATCAACCACATTGATCTGGATATGTACCCCTTGGACATAATTTCAAGGATGTCTAGTACTTATTCAATCTCAAATGCTTCCCTTCCAATGCTAACATGGCTAGAAGAGGCAATGCCGCTTTGTAATTACATGTGTCGATCTATAATAATTATGTTAATAGAAACATGGTTGAGGATGGGGCTGTGATAAACATGCCCCATTCTCATTCCTTCAATAGATAGTGTATGGTGAGACAAATTGCTCAACAACCAAGAACACCCTTCGAGGCTACAATAGCCTCAAATTGTCTTCTATTGGGACCATAGTTTTAGTTATTACTTTGGGACCTAAAACAATACTTACTAAATTTTATGTCATCAATAAGGACATAAACTACACTATGATCTTGGGAAGGCCTGGAATTTCATAGAATGAAGGCCATCCCTTCCACTTTGCTTTAGGTGTTAATGTTTTTACATCTTGGAAATATTTTTGTTTGCTAAGGTGATTCTAAGCCATTTGATGTTCATTGGGGAAACGTCAAGAAAAGGCATGGGCTTCACATTAACTACCATTTGCCCGAAAACCAAATAACTAAACCTTCTTCCCTTGCAAAGGAGAAAGAACTTGTCACGATAGCCAAGTTGGTCCATGTTGGCAAACTTTATGTCACTTATGTTTTGCTTGGTTTTATGAATCACCAACTAGCAACGACACAAATTTGACAAAAAATAGATAAATCATCGATGGGATGGTGATTTTACTTGCCCCTCATATGATTATTAGGTTTTTGTATAATTTTGATGACAAAACATAAAAAGGAAACAAAATTGGGAAATGGTGGATGTTGAATATGGGAGAAGAATGAAAGAGTATGGAGGTAAAGGTGAAGAATCAACAACGGAATGAATATAGACAACCTTGAGAATAGCTCAAAATTAAATGAATTGATTGGAAATTCTTCTTCACAAAAATGGAAATATGAACAATGGAGGTAATGTGAACAAAAGGCTTGCATGCAAGCACAAAGTCTCATAAAAACTCAGATTGGGTACATTTGATACAAAATCCATATATATGGTTTTCAACACAAACTCTGGAAACCTATGAGTTGCACACAACCAAGAAAAGTGCAGAATTTTAATGGATTCTCTATCTATAAGCATCAATACAAAATTCACCAACGAATAATATTAAAACCCCAAAATTCAAAGATTGATCTCCCCCACTTGCTTGTATTCCATTGCTCAAATATTTGAAAGTACAAAGCACATACAAAGTTGCAGTCAACTCTTCCCCAAGAGCTTGAAATAAAGAACCCCTTTTTCAATGAACCCCATTTTTGGCATTTCTCCTCGACATTTATTTTGATGTTCTTTACGACGTTAGATAAATAAATAAATAAAATTTAAAACAATTAATTTATTTAATGTCGTTTAATTTACAACTTGGGTTCAAGAACGTCATATTCACAATTTGTTCCATGCGGATTCACCTGTGGCATTGCATTGTCCATTGGGTTGTGGAACGATGTAGAACATCAATGAAAGTAGAAAGAGAAAAATCAATGAAATTAACTCAAATGGCTAGTGAAATCCGGATGGAGAAATTTCACTACAATAGTTGGCTTTGACTATGGCATCGCATTCCTGAGGGGAATGGAAGAGTATGCTAGATCTCAGTGTCCTATGCTTCGTCCACCTTGTAGATAGTGTGTTGCACACTTATATATTGTGATTTGGCCAACTAAGAACTAAATTATTTAAATCATATTGAAAATGAACATGCACTATTAGACAAGATCATTGCCTTAACAACTCCACATGTTTGTTTGTTTACCTGCTTGTTTGAGAAAATATGGAAATTTTTTCTCTTGTAGATTGTGAATTTTGAGGGTCATGTATTGTTTCAGATTCTCACTAAAAGATATTTTCAATTCTTTGAACAAGAGTAGAATGGACTCTGGATGTGAGAGATAATATCAAAACATTGTGCAACATCAATGATAAACATTCATTTTTAAGACACCGTTTTGAAACTTTGTTTGTTTGGAATGGTATACGAAGACAATTTTTGTGTGTTAAGAAACACAAGTTTAATTGTTTGAACACCTTTGGAATGAGTCTTGGCAAAGCTTAGATCTTCTTTGGCATAACCAACATTGCCAAGAAGGAAAACTATGCAAAACACAACACCATCGTTTGAACTCATAACACTTCTTCCCAAGCAACATGCCGAGTTCCTTTCTGACGTTCTCACATGGAAGATACCAAACTCGAAAGATACCAAACTCGAGCTGAGATATCTTTCATTGATATGGTAAAGAAGATGCTGCTACGAAGGAGAAGTCAAGACCGCATAAATTCAAAATCTTTTATTGAAATCATCCGGGAAAACTAAGGTCTAGTTCAAACATACCACCTAGATTCTCCCTCTGTAGGTCGTTGCCATTCACCACTCAAGCATTTCCTAAACTGTCTTCACAACCAACTAGCAAGTCAACTGCTCCTCCATGGCTTTCGAATGTTAATGTTTTCTTCACTATGCCATTCCCAAATTCATGAACTTCCCACATTTTCATATATTATTCAAGACATGACAACACTAATTTGTTATTTATTGAACAAAAGTATCTCATGAAGAGTTATCATATGCCCTGAGATGAATAATCCGCCACAACCTAGAATCCACAGGTGTTGCCATTATTAAACCATGCTTGGACATATGATTTGTTTTCCTGCCAACATGCCTTCTCTGTAAAGCCAATTTATAAAAGATTTTATATTAAAATATCAGGCACAATGCCATTCCTCTTCATCCCCCTCTACAAACTGAAAGCTTCTTTTTCTTGTAACAAAACACTTTTGAGTAGTTACCATTCAGACTTTAGTATACCTTTAACATGGTAACACTAATGGAACCTTATGTGAAATGTTTTCTCATGCCAATCATAGATTAATCACTAGATTCATCATTTTTAATAGCTTTACAAATCTGCTAATGATCCAAAATAGTTTGTTTATGCAAAAGCTCACTAATTCCCTAGTTTCAGATACTATTTTTTTCCTCAATTTTCTGTAAATACATTAAAAATGGTTTATTTGATTAAAATTCAGTATTTAAAATTGAAATATAGCATGAAACTGAAAGAACATATAACAATACCTAACAAATTGATAATGGAGTTTATTGACCTTGGACTACGTCTCTAGGTCCATTCAAAGTACAAACCGATCAATTAAAATTATGTAAAATTCACTTTCTTACATAAATTTTATCCCAATAAAGGGTTCTCTCTCCCAATAAGGGGTTATCTCTCCCAATAAGGAGCTTAAAACATTTTTTGTGTTGTCTCTAGGAGGCTTGTGCAATAGGCTCTTGGACTTCAATCTATTTCCCCTGCAATAAAAAGACATAAAACTTGTTTTGTTCTTCCTTTTTAGGGGCAAAAAGGTACATCTCAAATACAAATACATGCCTTTTATATTGTTTTTGGGCTTCCTGGCCCATTGGCTGGGTGTTTATCCTTTTACCAAGGACATTGGGGTTCAAATTCCCCTTCTTACACCCTTTTTTTGGCTTGTTTAGCCCACAAATCAAGCATAAATAACATATTGTTTGTTTTATCCACCAAAAATGGGGTGTAGCTTGTTGCTAAAAGCCCAAAAATAGGCGTGGGAGGTTATAGGTTCATGCCTCTACTTCCATGTTAGCCTTTTGAATGAGCCAAGAACTATTCTTTGGTGCATTTGCTAAGTTTTTATCCCATATTGATGGGAAAACAAACAATTGCATTGTATAAATCAAAATAAGGAAACTTTTGCCTTATTACATGGTCAAAAGGCCATTCCTTTATCCCACATGCATTGGGAATGGAAACAACCAAATCTATAAAAAACGTTCCTTTTCCCTTGTGAATTGGTCAATTAGACCATGTATTGTTGCTTGTAACTCAGTCCATGGCATGTGTCAAGCCACCAAATAATATATCTCCATGTATAGAGGTGACATTATTTCTCTATCTTGGAGATTGATTGCTCAAACTGAAACCTATAAACTCTAATTAAGAGAGCTCATGACCTTCTCCAATATCTACCAAATGACCTTCTTGCACTCTTTGGTGTCTTGGTATTCTTTTTGGCGAATTCTCTTAACCTTTGCATTGCTTGTAGCCTAGAGTGAAGCTATCTTATTAAGAGATGTTTTTTTGCATTCTCCTTCTTGTTAACATTGTCAACAAAGAAATAAAATTACATTGCATAATAAGTAAGTGGTGTTATAATAGGTCATCACTTGGCACAATTTTATTTCTTGGGGTCTTATAATCTAATGTAACACACATGGATTGTAAACATAATTCCATTTACAAACATTGCTTGAATTCGGGGCTTTACAAAATGTGCATACAAATAATTGCACATACATTGAAAGAACATATTTCAATGAAAGAAAATGAATGCCAACATACATTCATAAAACACCAGTGTTCTTATTGAGTTCTTCTCACCATGGAAGCACTTATCATGTTGATTTCATGCCACTTTGTCTCCCTCTTGGAAGAACACTTCAGCGTACCAACATGTCTCTCAACTGTTGTCTAACTTGGAGAACCTTTACTTGGAATTATCTCTCAATGGAGTGCCTCTTCACCCATCTTGCCAAATTCTAAAAGAAGTGGTAAACAAAACATGCTAACATGAATGTCAACATGAAAATGAAAATACAAAATAGAAAATGATACAACCTCTTATAATGGGTTGTTCATAATGTGCTTCTCAACTTGGATTGCTACTCCATATTTCACCCTCAATGAGTAATCTACCTTTGCACTTGATCATACACATGAGGTTAGTTTCCTTCATGCTTCTTCAACAATGGAAACCCATGAAATGACTTGGAGGTGCTACATAAGCATGCTAAACTAAACTCAACTATGCAAATATGCTATCCATGAAACCAAATATTTTCTTCCTGATCCAATCCGATGTATGCTCTTCTTTGGGTTGCTCCCTCTCGATGAAATAATTTTTGGATAGATGGACTTCTTCATGGACTACCTCTTGGACTATTGGTGCTTGACCAAATTATTCATGTGCTAACTCTTTCTTTGTAGAGGTATGAACAACCTCCTTGCTTGTAGGCGTTTGCACAACTTCATTCTTGCATGTATTTGGACCAAGTTGTGGATGAAGCTTCCAACATTTGTCAACCCTTTGGCCACTTACATTACAATGAGAGCAATAATTCTTGCCCATTTTCTTGGAAAATAATCCCTTCTTGCCATTCTCCACATTTTGCCTTGAAAAGTGGTCTTTACAACTTGCCTCCTTCCTCTTGAAGGACATGAACTTATTTTGGATGGATTTTATCTTCTAACATATGGCCACACAATAGTTATTCATTCCAAAAAAAATACATGGATATGCACACCATTTTTTTTATGTTTCACGGTCATTCTTCTCACAATCAAAGTAAACATTGGAATACTTATGCTTTCCATACCTTTAAGGTTTGGCCTTTGTGCAAGTCTGATAAGAGAAAAATGTGTTACCTCCTCCTTTGGGATGTTCATCTCTCTTTGGAGATGCTTTGCATTATTTTTGGATGCTTTTCCCATGATTGAAAAACTATCCCCTTCTTGATTTCAGCTTGCATTCACTCTCATCATTATGGAGTGATGGTGTGCCATCTCCTTATATGGGCTATTTTTTTAGAGCTAGTAGCTTGGGCTCTTTTCTTTTAGAAGCTTTTCTTACTTAATTTGTCTTGGAGCATTCTCTGACTTCTCCTTTACCACTAACATTTCTCAACCCTGCATAACGAGGTCTTTCCTCAACATATATGAGATTAGTCATTCCATGGCCATTGATGCCAAGTCCCTTTCCATCAAAACCGTGAGTATGCTTCTCAAATTCACCAAAAGAAGCATCTACATCTTGATGGAAAGAAAGAGAACATGGTGAATTGCTTATTATGCATGCCTTAGTCATGGTTTGAGCATTTGTGGCAGAGGATGATCTTCTTTGCATGGTGGACTCTTGTTTCTCCTCCACTCCTTCACCATTCTGTAACTTTGCCAAAATCTCTTCCTTGGCTTGTAACTCAAGTTGTAACTCTTAAATGATTCCCATGAGACATTCTCCATGGAACATTAGTCAATCTTGTAACTCTTGCTTCTCATCCTCCAAGGACTACAATCTATCTTAATTTAGAGTTTTACTCCTGAATCTATTGGTTTATGCTTTCAATTTCCCAAAACCTTTCTCTCTTGAGAGATTTGCCCATGGTTGTACTTTTTCAACCAAAAAAATTGCGCCTCCAAACTATAAATTGAAAAAATAAAAGAATCTAAACCAGAGCAACAAAGGTGTTAACAAACCCTTTGGAAAACCACTCAGATACCAAAGTTGAACTGAAAATGGTTAGTTTATACAAACTCTCACTAATTCCTCAATTTCGTATACTAAACTTTATTTTTTTCATTTTCCAATAAATATGTAAAAAATAACTTATTTGATTAAAATTCAACATTTAAAATTAAAATATAGCATGAAACTGAAAGAATAAAGAACAATACTTAGCAAATTGATAATAGAGTTCGTCCAACTTGGTCTACATCTCTGAGTCTGCTCAAAGTACAAACCAATTGATTAAAATGATGTAAAATACACTTTCTCACATTAATTTTCTCTCAATAAGGGGCTGCCTCTCCCAATAAGGGGCTTCAAACGTTCTTTGTACTGTCTCTAGGAGGTCTATGCAATGAGCTCTTGGCCTTCAATTTGCTTCTCCTGTAACAAAAAGACATAAAACTTGCTTTGTTCTCCCTTTTTTTGGGAAAAAGCTACATTTCAAATACAATTTTGTACCTTTTATATTTTTTTGGGCTTCATGACCCATTGACTGGGCGCTTATCCTTTTTCCAAGGACGTTGGGGTTCAAATCCCCCTTTCTACACCTTTTTGGGGCTTATTTAGCCCAACAATCAAGCATAAATAACATATTGTTTGTTTTATCCACAAAAAATGGGGCGTATCTTGTTGGTAAAGGACGAAAAATAAGTGTTGGAGGTTAGAGGTTCAAGCCTCTACTTCCACATTAGCTTTTGGATGAGCCAAGTGATTTTCTTTGGTGCATTTGCTAAGTTTTAATTCCACATTTATGGGATAACAAACAAATGCATTGTATAAATAAGGAAATCTTTGCCTTATTGCATAGTCAAAAGGCCATTCCTTTATCCCACATGTGTTGGGAATGGAAACAACCAATAATTTGAATAACATTCCTTGTCCCTTGTGAATTGGTCAATTAGATCATGCATTGTTGCTTGGAACTCGGTCCATGGCATGTGGTTTGGGACTTGGAATTAGTGGAATATGCATTGAGTTTGGTCTTAGACACTTGGAAGGTTTCCATGTGGTGTCTTAGCTAGATGGCACTTGTCTTAGGCACTTAGTTTTGCATACATTAAAGTATTTAGTCCCACATTCACCGTGTTGAGGCATGTACATTGGTTTATATGGGAAATTATTTCCATTGTAATGTGCATATAGGTGGTAGGGTCCCCCTCCTTAAAAAAAGAGGACACCAATTCGTTGATGGCCCCCAATTGACAAAAAAAATGGGATCCACATGAAAACATGTACACTTGTCGAAGATCAGAGGCCAAAACTTAAAAAAAACCCATTTATTATCTCTATGCCATGTGTCACCATCTGATTGGTCCATGTGTTAGGCCATGATTGGTCCACTAGGTAATGCCTATAGTCCAATCAACATGATGATGCCAACACTTCCCTCCATTTTTTTAAAGATTTTTGGCTTCAACTTTAGCATGCCATAACTTTTGCATATGGTGTCAAAATGACTCTGTTCAAATTGAGTTGGAAAGCTCTAAAAAATATCTTCAATGTACAAACATTTGTACGAGAATTTGAGAACAAATAAATGTGTCAAATGTGGGTATCATAAAGTGGATTCATATATAACCTTAAAAGATGTTTGCATCTTATTTTTGAAGACAAAGACCTTAAAACATTTGCTTACTCTTTTTGAAATATCATTGCAAAGGCATTTTCATGTGATTTTACATTTGAAATAGATTCAATAACGAGGAATTTAGGAACGGTTGTATATTTATTTATTTGTGTTCTCTTGATGCTGATGAATAATGAAAGACAAAAAATTGCAATAAAAAATACATCATTTTGAAAGTACATAATTTTTTGTGACACTTTGTCAAACCATTTTGAACACATTCATACTTGAGCAATAAAAAATGCAACCTTTGACAAAAACCACTTTTCCATATGATGTAGTTCATGCAATTGCATATGTTAACCTCAACCAACTTGTATACTTCCATATAAATTATTAACTGAGCTTATTAATTCAAGATTTTGAGAATCATGAAAGTTGAGAGCTGAAAACTTCTCCAAATACTCAAAATTTTAAAACCAAGAGATTTTCGACAAAGATTATAACCAATTTTTTTTTTTGTGGGCACAAGAGACCAACACAGAAAAAGGGAAAAATTTCCACTGTGCAACAATTATTGAAACAAACACACACAAAACATAAAAATAAAATATAAATAGACAAGCCAAAATTGTATGAAAATGTAAACTATCTACAAGGGAAAAGGAAAGACAATAGGACAAAACATGGCCATTCATGGGTTGTACAAATTATGAGCCCATGTAATATTTTTTTGGCAAGATGAAGTCATCTCTTGTAATTTCATTAGCAACAAATGCATCATGGTTTTAGTTGTATCTATGAGAAAAACATTAGGTATGGGTGGGAAGATGATTATAGACTCAAAGACTTGACCATGAATATCCAGAATGCAAATAATACTTGCATTTATAAAATGATGTATGACACACATTTTGCTCATGAATGCAAGGAGTATGTTTCGATTTGAAATTTGAAATGTAAACAACACGAGACATGCCTCCAAAAACATTTATTTACGGCTTCTCTTTTGGCTCTTCTACCATGATCATCTATTAATTCCTATGAAAGTGGGATTGGGACTAAAATATCATGGCACTCAAAATTACCATATTGCTATTTGTCTCTTATTCAAAAAAATTTGTGTTTGTGCTCAACATCATCACATACCTCTTCTTCAACAATGTGAATCTCACTATGTTCAGGATCCTTCTCATGTTTTTGGAAGAAGGCTAAAATGATTATCAATGCATACTTACATGGCTTCTTTCTCTTGGGCTAAATTATCAATATCTTCTTTGTTTTGCATTTGCTTCACCTTATGCAAGTTTTCAATTGGGCTATTTTCTCTTCACTTGAGTTGTACATTTCCATATAAATATTTTAAAATCTACACTCTCTTGGAATCATCAACAATCTCATGAATTATATTTTATTTAAAATAAGATATGAAGGGAAAAATATTTTTCACTGTATCATCAATTACGCGAATCTAATATGCCCTTAGTTCGAGATCCTCTAAATTTTTTTTCTTGTTTATTTTTTTATTTTCCACCAATTTTTGCAATCACAAATCTAACTTTGGGTAGCAATATCAAAACTCAAAATATCAAAATGATAGGTTGAGTTTTATCATTTCAACAAAGTCACCAATCTTCTTTTGAAAGGGGAAGTTTCCTTTCAAATTTTAGAAATTGAATGCATAGTTTGATCCCTATTGGAGTTGCTAAAAACTATTGGCAAAAAATTATGCTACTTGAGTTTTGCTTGGTTTTATAACTTACCCAACGTGTAATGACTCAAATTTGACAACAAAAGGATAAATCACCATTGGGATGGTGATTTTAGTCTGTGTTTTAGAGATGCAACTCTCTCGTATGATTATGAGTATTTTAGGAATTTTGTCTACTTTTAACTAGAAAGAACAAAAAAAACAAAATTGAGAAATGGTGGAAGTTGAAGATAGGAGAAGATTGGAGGTGAAGGTGAGAAACCCATGAAAAAATAAATATAGAGAATCACCAGAAGAATTAGGAACTAAATGAAATTATTGAAAATAATTCCTTGTACACAATTAGAAATAGGAACAACATATGTAGTGGAGAAAAAAATATTGCCTAAAAGTACAAAGTCTCCTAAAATTTCAGATTGGGTACACTTGATACACTTCCCATACATTGGTTTTAAACATAGTCTATAAATACAGTGAGTTGTACACAACTAGTAAAAGTGCATAATTTTAGTGGAGTCTATATATATATATATATAAACAATAATATAGAATTCATAAAAAAATAACATAAAAACCCACAAAACTAAATATTGATCTCACCCGCTTGTTTGGATTCCATTACTCAAATCGAGGAAAGCACAAAACACATATAAAGTTGCACTCAACACTTCCACAAGAGATTGAAAGAAACAAAACCCCCCTTTTCAATGATACAAATTATATATTTTTTATAACCTTTCCACCCACAAAAGAATTTGGAAAGCTATTCATTTCACCAATTCAACATAGAGCTAATTTTTATTGAACTAGAGTTTGCTTACATTTGATTTTATTATTTGGTATTTTAAAACACTAAATACACCTTTGTTTTGAATTTAAACTAAAATATTAATTTCAAAAATAATTAATTCACTCAATGACTCCAAATACATAGCCATCCTTTAATGGTCTTCCTCAATGTTATTTTTGACAATTCTCGACATTTATTTTGATGTTCTTTTATGACTTTAAATAAATAAATAAATTATAAAAGAATTAAAATTTTAAATAAGTCATTTAATTTACAACTTGGGCTCACTAACATCATATTTACATTTTTTTTCCATGCAGATTCCCCTATGACGTTGCCTTGTTTATTGGGTTGTGGAGTCTTGTGAAACATTATAGAAAGTAGAAAGAATAAAATCAATTAAAAATAACTCAAATGGGTAGTGAAATCCAAATGACAAAATTTCAATACAATAGTTCCAAAATCAAAATTTGAAAATCCTAGGATCTCATAAAGTGACAAGCTTGATGAAAACATTGTTGAAATCATAAAAAAGGTAACACAATAATAATAAAATCCCATGGTTGTAGTGACCATCTCGACAAAATTGATAGTTGGAATCATCAAGATTTTAGAAAAGGATAAACCTATCACGCTCCCATTTGAACACATAGATTTAAGAGCTACATTCCAAATAATACTTTAGGATTGGAATCCTTTGAATTGGTAGCCAAAATTCTTGACATTTGTATGGTCAAAGTCTGTGAAAACCAAGAAACTCTTAGAAGACCATCATGATCCTTTCTCTTCAAGCGATCAATAAATGCTTCTTTATGATGGGAAAAAATGTTGTTTGGGGATGGGGCAGGAGTAATTTTGACCTCCCCTAAAGGAATGATCATGCCATTTGGATTTAGGTTGGAATTCAAATGCACCAATAATAAGGTTGAATATGGAGGCTTGTTGTTGGGAATGTCGATTGCCAGGGATTAGGAGTCCAAAACCTTAAGATCATAGGATATTCACAACTAGTGGCCAATCATGTCTTAAAAATCTACCAAACTAAATCTGAACACCTTCAAATCTATAAGGAGGCTATGCTCAAAATTGGTAAAAAATTTGATTTCATTTCTATAGAATTTACACCTAGATAGGAGATTCAACTTGCCGATTCGATATCATCCTCTTCCTCTCAATTCTACCCTTACCAAGAGATTCAAAAATATAAATTTGTCATGTCCTTAAGACATGAATCATATGTGAGAAAGGTACCAATCGATAAAATCCTTGCCCATGTAGAAAAGGGAAATGAATATATTTCCATGAAATTTGATGAGAACAATAACACAGATTTTGAATTTTTATGGACATATGATGACTTCCCAAAAATGCATCACAAAAGTTTTTTTTCTCATTCCTCACCCTTCATTCTCTCTCAGAGTTAAATATTATGACCTTTATTTCAAAGTTGAGGACTATGACTTCTAGTGAAAATTGTGAAGTCTTCAATACAGATGATGAGACTTATGATTTCCCCCTTTCCCCTCAAGAATTAAAAGAGGGGAATACCTCTTTGATCGAGAACACAATAGACATCAACATCAGAATAGAAGACCAACCAAAGATTCTCAAGCTCAGATCTTCTTTCTATCTTAAAGAGATAAAAGGCCATAAAAAGTTGCTCGATGAGCTTTCAAAAGTCTTGTGAATTTTCGTCATCAGTCATGACATATATTCAACCTAAAGTGGTGGTCCACAATCTAGAAACAAAACTTGAAGCTAAGCCCATAAAAAAAAAACTCAAACCTTTAAATCCAAAAACTGCGTTGATGGTGAAATATGAGCTAATTCAAGCTCCTAAATGTAGGGTTCATCAAGCCTACAAATTACACTGTGGTTATCCAACATTATCCTTGTCTTTAGTAAAAATGAAAATAAAAGGATATGTATTGATTTTAGGGACATGAACAAGGCATGCCCTAGAGACAAATTTCCTCTCTCATCCATAGATGTTGACTGTAGATGACATAACTAGGTATGAATTATTATATGTCATGGATGGATTTTTAGGCTATAATCAAATTCACATTTATGAAGAAGATCAAAGCAAAACCTAGTTCACCACACAGTGGGGAACTTTATATTATATTGTCATGCCCTTTGGCCTCAATAATTCTAGCCTAACTTGTCAAAGGGCCATGACTCACATTTTTCATGTCCTTATTCATAAAAGCATGGAGATTTATGTAGATGATATTTTGGGGAAATACAAAAAAAGTGTTGATCATCTTAAAGTCTTATGTATCAATCTCACTTGCCTCATTGAATATGGGGTCACATTTAATTTGGAAAATTACATCTTTAGGGTCATGGGCGAAAATTATTTAGGATATATCATTTTCAAATGAGGGACCAACATTGAACCTGCCAAAATCCATGCCATTATTTAAATGTCTTCCCCCATGAATGAATCAAGGATAAGGTCATCCCTAGGGAAAATAGGGGAAATTCGAAGGTTTATTCCTGATCTCTCAAATGTCGTTCATCCCATCAACAACCCACTTAAAAATAAGAGTGGTTTGACCTAGACCCAAGATTGCTAAAATGTATTCATCTATGTGATACATTTTATCATGGATCCATCTAGTCTCATGGCACCTAAGTTTTATAGACCACTCAATATTTACATAAGGGGAACTGAGGTATCCCTCATTTTTATGTTGGCCAAATAGGATGATGATGGAAAATAGAGAGCCATCTATTTTATTATCTGAGTTCTTCTTGATTATAAAATGAGGTATGACCAAGCAAAGAATGAATTCCTAGCCATAGTCTTCGCTACAAAGTGATTGAGGCACTACATGATCAATAAAAAAAGAAGGGTCATTATAAAATATCAGGGCCTTCACACCTTTTTAACCTAGATAGCTCTATCCAAGAAGGTTGGTCGTGTCATCATGTTGTTAAGTGATTTCAAATTAAAGTACATCAACTAGAATTCCATTAAGGGAAAAATGATTTATAATTGGTTTATTGGTTCTCCTTTGAATGTAGGTGAAATTGTTGACCTGAATTCCCTAATGAGTTTATTTGTTACATTGAAAAACCCACAATCATTTCCTCCCCGTGGTATGCACACATCATAATTTACTTGACCAATCATACCTATCATGAGGGTGCCAATTCTTAGTAGAGGTAATGCCTTCGAATTATCTCAGCCAAGTACAACATTATTGACAAGTCCTATATCACAAAGCTTTTAAAAACATGCTTATTAGATGTGTAAACTGAGAAGAGTTCGAAAGAGTCTCATTCTAATGTCATACCAATGTTTACGATAATCATTTTGGTGATCACACAACTTCTTGAAAGATTTAGAGAATGGGATATTTATGGCCCATCCTTGAGCATGACGCTATGGAATGTGCTAGATAACACCCCAAATTTTAGTAATTATCTCATGAAATCATGTTCCCACTCAAGCACTTCAGCCCATCATTAAACCTTGGCCCTTCTCCACTTGGGGGTAAGATTTAATTGGTAAACTCTCACCCACTTCTTCTGATGGCCATCACTTCATCATTACGACCACCAAGTATCATATCAAGTGGCTAGAGGCTATGTTGTTGACCATAGTAACTAGATCTATCATTGTTAAATTTATCTTGAATTAGATAATATGCAGATTTAGGGTTTTACAAGTCATCATTTTTTATAATGGTTTCCCTTTTAAAAATCTTAAGGTACGTCAATTTTTTAATAAGTCTTATATATCTCACCACAATGCCTCTATATACTACCATCAAGATAATAGTCAAGTTGAGGTGACAAATACAACATTAATTTACATCTTAATTAATACTATAAAAGAGAACACGAGGGATTGACACTTTTAGCTTTATCTGCACACCTATGTGGACTACCCCCTATTATTTAGTATTTGGCATAAAGGATATCTTTCCCCTAGAGGTAAAAATTTATAGCCCTTGTATTTCTATCTACACTCTTCTAGATGAAGAATACTATAGAGATGCGTGTCTGATTCAACTAAAGAGTTTAGATGAAAACTGACTTAAGTCCACCCAAAATCACGAGGCTATGCAACCCCTATGTCTAGGAAATATAATAATAAAATAAATGAATGCCCAATCAAGTTTGGAGACATGATGTTGAGATTCAATAGTAAAATTGATAATAATAAGGGTGAGGGCCATAAATTCAGCCCCAATTGGTTAGGCCTCTATCTAGTTGTTTTAACCTTTTAGGACTTAGTGAATGTAAATCCTATGTTTGTTAAAGGGTTAAGTAGAATAAATCAGAGAAATAATATGCAATAAATTCATCCACTTATTTGTTACATAATTTATTAGCTTTTAATTATCTAAAAATAATAATAAATCATGAAAGTAAGAACTTAGTTGGAAAACAACTAAGATGGGTGATCTGGGTGTCATAAACTGAGGTGAAAGTTGGGCTATGTCCTAAACTGGATCCCAATGTCAAAACCCCTCCTAGATAGTAACACCACAATTATACAATTGATCCATTATTGGGAATGTGGTGGTAGTTTCCTAATATTGGCGCCAATGTCCTTTATGCAAGACTTTCCCAAGCTTTTGGGTGTACCTGTGTCTGGATATCTGGGGTCTATTCCTATGTGCACAAGTCTTGAAACCTATATTTTATCTATAATGAATGATTCAGTGAGGAAAACCCAATCTTCCATCTAACCTAAGTGTTGGTTCAGTGTAAATGATGCTAGTATGAAAGTGGCCTTGAGTGCCTTAAATGTGCTTTGAGACTGGAAATATGGGTAATCTGAGCTTATGACTGCTGTAGATGGTAGTATGTAGAAGTAGGGTAGAATAGGGATTGATAACTTTGATTGTGCACAACTTGTTTTGACTTTGAATGTGTATTTTGCATTTGATTTCCATCTAGTGGTTATAGGGATAAAAGTCATGTATTTATATTATTCTATTATTTGTGCAAGTAATAAAATATCTCTAGGTTGACCATAGGAAGTTCTAGTTTTGAAAACATATCTGTTTGGAAAAAGAGAGGGAAAATGACATTAGTGCCATTTTTGAGAACACTAGCACCATGTGGAGTTAGCGCCCTTATTATGGTGATAGTGTCCAAATGGTAGAACACTAGGCAAGAAGGGCTAGGATCAATAAATGAGGGTATATAATTACTTTAGGGTTGACTAGGGATGCCTTTGGCCCATATGAAGGCTAGATAAGTGTGATAATAGGATCTAAAATAGGTCTAGGGATAATCTAGGGATATGTAGTCTCAATTAGCACCCTTAGCACTCAAATACCACTTTTGGATTATTACATTTGCCTCCCCTTTATTATAGAAATGTAGTAAACCAAAATGACTAGGATAAAGAAAAAAGAAGTTACCTAGTCTTACCTAGGAGGTGAAGCCCATGAAGCTGGGTTTGCATATGTGAAGCTATGTTTGGGTATGTGAAGCATGCACCAATGTGTGTCCTGCAAGTGAAACATACATAAATAAGTCCTTAAGAGATATCAAAAGAAAAATAATAAACTAAGTAAATCTACGTAAAGAGATATGAGAGATAAAAAGAATGAATACACCTCATTGGGTACATGAACCAATGTATAAACTTGGTGACAACCTATGTGTGTATATAGTGATCAATCGGTGAATAATTTGGATTGATATGTTGGCTTGTTAAATCCTCATATGTGGGTAGTTCAATAACTCAATCCAGTTTTGGCTTGGTGGATCATGACCTATGAATAGCTTAGATTTGACTGATGGTGTGTCCAACCCTCTCATGTAGGTGGATTAAGAAATATAATAGGCTATGAATCCATCATTACTCATCGATATGTAGTAGATGCATCTAAAATTGAACTACATAAAGTAATTATAAATGTGTAGTTGGGTATGTCAGCTTTATGGCCACTCAGGTATATTAGGCAGTTTTAGGCACTCAGGTATACCAACCATTGCAGATGGAGTAAGGCTTGAAACTAGTGTGCAACCTAAAATATGATGTCAGGTGTATACAACTACAGAATGACATGGAATTTTTCATTCCATTTGATCAACTAGTGTGTAAATGAGCATAGGAAAACAATGTGCCGTACACATACCCCCAAATATGATATATGAGTATATGGATTTTGGACTGAGTTGTAGTAAACTATATCTAGGTATCTAAATTGAATATGGTAATGGTCATGCGATGCATGATTCCCCAAATTTGAGCAAATTAATATGAATTTGAGCTAAATTGAGTATAACCGATAAATTTGTAACTAAATTTGTGTAAACTTGTACTGTATATGTTGTACTTTTCTAGCCAATCTGAGATTTTATAAAATTGAGGCTATTAGAAAATAACACCATGTCTTGGATAATAGTGACATTTTTAAAAATGTGGTGCTCATGTCCTTCTGGTCTTAATTTTGTGCAATTGTGGTGCTCTCTTTTAAATTGTTTTTTCAATGTGTTTACCTAAGTTTGATTTTATATAATATTAATCTGTGTGTTGAAAATGTAATGTGAGTGAAATATAGGACCCTAATCTTTGTGACAAACCCTTGTGAATTTCTCCTCTTTTGAGGGGAGTTTTTGAACCTATGCAAGGATTGTCCTCAAAAGAAAAAGGTTAGTAAAATGTGTGTTAGCTGAAACATATATGATAACCATGTAACAATCCAATATAATGTGCATCCATAACATCAGAAGGTAAGATAATCTAAGCATAAGTTTGTAATTTAATATGTATGTCATGTCTATCATTCATAAGGGTGTCAAGATAGATATAACAATGTATGTAAAAATAAATCTGAGTAAAAACTAGGTAGCTATTTCAGGTATGGGGCATGCTGTCCATCAAGACACCCAAGTAGGAAGGGGAGATGCATAAGGTCCCTCACGGCATTAAAAACTAGTGTGTGTAACAAGAAAATACAAGTGTCATGTCCATGATGCATACATAAAAAACACGAGGCATGTAAAGTAGGTCAAGGGGCCATAATACAAGGGACATGGGCACATGTTACTAAATCTGAGAAAACAAGACATACAAGGACACGTTTAAATGTCCACATATACAAGCAAAAATCAAGTTGGCCTAGAGACACATAGAAGGACATGTTCAAATGTCTACATAAATAACTAGGAAGACACACACAAAGACATGGGCACATGTCCAAATCATACATACTATGAATAGAAGTGGCATAGAGACAAAGGCCAATGACATTCAAATGCCCTTGAATAGAAGAAGCATAGAGATACAATCGAATCTAAAATAAGAAAGTTAGAATTGAAAGTATGCACGAATATTTAACACAAATATGTGTAAGAGCAAGGATGTACATATGCTGAGTTTAAAGTAGTAATAGCTAATAAAAAATCTAAGTAAGAGTAGCATGATCAATATCAAGATATAAAAATTGTAAAACTTAGATGTAGAGAATAGAAAGATAAAACTTGAGAATTAAAATTGTGTATAAGGTGCCCCCCAAGTGGGTGCATGTGTCAAATGAAGACCCATGTATCGATGTATATGCCCCCAATGAGTAGATAATAACAAGTCTGGATTGATGTAGTGGACCTAAGTCCTATAACAATCTGTAAGCACTCAACAAGAACAAGTTAAGCATGTATGTATGAAAAAACTAACTATACTAAGATGACTAGCATATGTAGTGTATATAAAATATAATAAGTGTAAATATAAAAATGCATAAAATCTATAATTTTGTGTCTTCTGAGTAATTATTTGAAAGTTTTTATGTTTTTTGAAATATTATATTATTTTTATATTTTATGGATATAAGCTATGTACAAGCAACATGAAAATGAACTATGTACAAGGAGCAAGATAGAAGGAAAGTATGTACAAAGAGGAAAAATACTAACCGACGAGTCTCATAGAAGACTCACTATCATTGTGGCCCGTGTAAAAAAAAGAATAGTGATCATGTGTGTTGTGTGAAAGGGCAACTATGATCCCATAATCTGCTGTACTGAGTGATCTATATTTGTATCTGTATATGTGACATTGACTATGATGACCTATGAATTATAGGGGTCTTAGGGACCCATATGGTAGAATTTTTAGGTGCCATAGGTTCCCTATGCTGAGAACCCCAAGAACCTAATGAGACTGATCTCGATAGAAAGTGAGAAGAGAGAGGCACTCTAGAATTTGCAACATATCTCTGACACAAGGGTCTCTCTAATAATGGTCTATGTGGGAGAGTATGTGATGCATTTCCTATATCTAAAACCATCAATTGAATTTATATGACTCTAATTCTTCCATTCAATCTATTTAATTCATCTTTGATGACTTTGATATGCATGTACTTGCTTGTATTTATACCCTTCCTCTTTCTCTTATCTTGACCAGGCACCTAGGCTTCTTGTCATGCATAGTACTCTCTTTATTTTAATATATGATTGACTAGTTAAAAAATAATCAAGACCAAACAAATATAGTTATGGATACTCATTATCCTCCTTCTACTTCACACAAAGTTTTATGTCTCAATTCCACATGTATCCCCATTATCTCAACACCCCTTATCACCTATTAGGTCTCTTAAGGACTAATTCACTCACACAATGATAGAAATCATAATAAGTAGTACTGTACATGTATAAAACATTTTGAATCCTCTAGTATAACTAAAAAATAGGTATATTACAAAGTTTCATAATTTTTTAAGGGTGGAAACTCAAAATAAGTGAGTTTCAAGATTAAACCCTAGTTAGTTAAATACACAAACTTGTGAAGGTCGAGAGCACAAATAAAGGGTTATAATGAGTTTTTGAGAGCTTAAAAATATTCCACCACCTATTCTAGGACTGCCCTAACATAACCTTTTCCCACAATTAGTTTACATTGATCAATCATAATATGCTCATAAAATGCAAAAACATAGAGTTCTAGGTTCTTCCTAGTACTGTATGACAGGGATTATTGTTGCTTGCATTTATATATGGTCTTTTAAGCCTTAAAAAAGGATAATCACATCAAACACAATATCCTTAATATGTTTATTCTTTAGATAACACAAAAACCTATCAATAATCATCAACCAATTCTTAATACCTGTCTTGAATGACTGTGCACATACATAATTTCCTCAAATGGAATATGTGGGCTTAAATATTAATTTGAATTCAATATTTATACTAAAAAATGGATTATACTAAGCCTAAAAATTATCTCTAACATGGGATATATTCTATATGAATTTATAAATACCTTAACCTCTCTAATGAACCTCAAAACAATCACTATATAGTCTTAAGAAACCTTGCCAACAACACTGCGCAAAAACAGGGCCTTCCCAAGTTTGTCTATACTGAGCTTTGACTATGAACCTGTAGATTATCCACCATAATGAATTTAATAATAAAATATAATAATATTCATCAGATGAAACATTTACCAATAATCATTTTAAAATTAAAATCACTCTTTTATTGATGGATTCTATTCACATACAATAACAATATTGAAAGGCATACAAGGTTTTTCTTGAAAACTTGGTCTCTCCTCCTTTTCTTCAGTTTCCTACCTATGTATCTTATATATTATAATTTTCTCTACTATACCACACACACACACTATCATTCTCATGCATATCAACCTTATATCATATCAAATAAAACAAGAAACTCCCTTTACAAGGCCAACCCACATAGGGTGGTGGTTACAAAACCAATTTTCTTGGCTTAATTTGATCTTGATCATGAATGGTACGTTAAAATACTTTTACACACTTATAGTATCAAATAGGAACCAATAAAACCATTACCAACCTTGACATTTCTTACAAGACTCCAAAATACCTCCTAAATCATGGTTCAAAATTCAAATTTTCAAAAGAGGCATTTTGTTAGGAAAACCTATAAGAGATAGTAACACACCAAACCAATACTCTTATTGACTTAAATGCCATGTGTGGGTCCCTAAGGACACCTAATACCTATCACAAAACAAAAATGGTCAAAACAAACTCTTAAAAATACTAACACCTAATATCACCCTATGACGCTCTGCATCATACTCTCCTAGTGGGGAAAATTTGAGATCCTGCTCAAATGCTCTTTGTAAAAATTTCTAATTCACTTTCCAATTATTCATTTGATGATATGCTCATATCTTCTTTCTACTACTGTTATTTCTTTTTAGCTGCTCCTTGTATCTTTGTCTTCTTTTCTTGCTTTGTTTCTTTGTCAACTCTTCTTCAACCTTAATGAAGTATATAAACCTTTGCCATTATTTGTATTATTCATCATCTAATCCTTCTAACTTTGATTAAACTTCATTATACTCTTCCTTATTATCATAATCTTCTTCAAAAATCTGATTTTTAGTCATCTCTCTAAGTTTGCTCTCTCCTTGATTTCTTGTTGCATATCTGATGTTACTCTTGTATTGGACCATGCTTTTACTGATATTGTCCACATTTAAACCTATTTTTAGCTTCAAATGATTCTCCTTATGAAGTATATGATTGACCTTCACTTTGTCTTGTTCTATCTTGACATCTTGAACCTCATCTTTCTCTTGCTTCATATAATAATGAAGTGATTCATCTAATCCTCTTAAATCTGATTCAACTTCATTATACTCTTCTTTATTATCATAATCTTCTTCAAAAGTCTGATTTTTAGTCATCTCTATGAGTATTCTCTCTCTTTGATTTCTTGTTGCATATATGATGTTACTCTTGTATTGGATCATGCTTGTACTGATATTGTCCATCTTCATACCTGTTTTCAGCTTCAAATGATTCTCCTTATGAAGTATATGACTGCCTTCACTTTGTCTTGTTATATATTGAGCTCTTGAACCTCATCTTTCTCTTTATTTATTATAATCTTCCTTATTATCATAATCTTTGTCAAAATTCTAATTTTTAGTCATCTCTTTGAGTTTGCTCTCTCCTTGATTTCTCATTGCATATCTGATGTTACTCTTGTATTTGAGCATGCTTGTACTATTTTTTTTCAACTTCAAACCTATTTTCAGCTTCAAATGATTCTCTTTATGAAATATATGACTGCCCTTCACTTTGCCTTGTTCTATCTTGAGCTCTTCAACCTCATCTTTATCTTTCTTAATATGCTTATTAAGGGACTTTTATTTTTGCACCTCCATATCTATACAAACCATATCCTTGGTACATGTTAACTTATAATCATAAGTCTTAGTAGTCCCTTCATGAATTTTATGACCTGCTTCACCTCTTCTTATTTCAAGGACATCATGACCCTACTCATATGGTCTCTTTTACAGCTCCATGAATCTCTCATTCTCTCTTTTTGCTACCTCATAGTCTTCTTCCCTAAGTAGTTCAAACAACTTCAAGTCTACCTCTTCAACATCAAGGCCTTGGATTTGTTCAATGTCAATGAACATCACATTCTAATCTACACTAGTAACTACTATAAATAATTATTTTGGAGGATTAAATATTTCTTCTAGCATCCTTAATTCTTTTCTCAATAAGAGATCATCCGTCTCTTCACTTTATTCATCATACTTAGGGATTATTTGCCCTATTTCCTCTCCTTTTTCTTCTCCAAACCTGATCTACTCCTCATCAATTATGTGACTATTTTCACACCTCTAATATCACCAAAATATTCTTCTAGATTCTATTCTACATCAACATACTGATCTATCACTTTCTCTCTTCTTGAGAGGTCTTCACAAGTTTCATCAAATAGGTAAGTAACTTCTTGTTCAATTGACTTCTCACCCATTGTTATTACCTTATAAGAATATTCATCTTCATATGTCTATTTAGATCCCTCTCCTTTCTGCATATTAGTTCTTTCACACATATTCTTTCATGCCTCATCTTCTCTTGCATTTATCTCATTCAATGACTCAATATTACCTGTATTTAAAATAGAACAAATTTTTTTCTTACCTTTCATTTTCTTGGTGCTTTATTGAAGCATGTATTCATTACTATGTCTTGCAACATCATTATTTTCTTGGTGCTTATCTTGTGTTTGAAAGACCCTTTTCTTGCTTGATTCAATAGCTTGGACTAAAATATTTTAAATTCACTTACCTTGTGACCTGCTTCCAAATTGAATTCTACTTGTCTCCTCATGTATAGTACCTATCCTTGGTTTGTATCCTCATCATTGACAACTCTTTATTTGGGATTTGTATACTTTATTTCAACAATTGGTCCTTTTTTCCATTTGGGTATTTTATGTCCATGATCTATTATAAGTATTGAGAGCTCCAAATGGCTCTTCTCCTCATCCACATGTAATTATGCAATTAGCTTCTTAGATACATGATCAAAATCATTAGACTTTCATTTACCTTCTCAATAGCCTATTACATGGTCATGCTTCTGCTTAAGACTTCATTGCTTTCAAACTCCTTTTTGTATGCTTTCCCTATTTCTTCTACTAGAATGTTCTCCAAGGCATCATACAAATCTATTTCATCTTCAATATCCTCATGTCGAGAAGCTTTAAGATCATCATCATCTTCATCTCTAGGAATTTATACAACTTGTATTCTTATTTTAATTTCATTATTTTTTATGGGTGCTTTACTTGCCCCATTTATTGCCAATTTTAAGGTATGATTCTTGATATTATTAATAATATTATCCATACCTACATAGACAAACTTAAACACAACATTAGATAATAAAATTAGATACCAAAATGTCTCCATGAATGTTTCCTTCTTAAACACTCTCCTCTTTTTTTTCATCTCTTTTTCAAGTGCTTATTTTTACACTTCTTTCTCTCTCATGTTTTCCATAATGAGAGCTATTTTTGCATCTTCCATTTCATGTTTCTCACTTGGAAAATTTATACTTAGTAAGCCTCTATTGACCTTTCCCACTATCTTTTTTTTTAAAGGCAATCATCCATTGTCTTCTCCTTTTAGTAAGGAGTTCTATACGCCATTTCACTCTATTTTTCAATCGCTGAACATATGCTTGTTTTATTTATTTTAGCCATAATTTTACCATGAGCTCAATCTTCCCTAAATCACTCCTCAACTCAGCTATCTCTTTATGCAAATCAAAATATTGCTTCAACTTTGTCTTCACATCTTCTTGCCTTGTGCTATATTGTTCTTTTCTTATCATTTTATATTCTTTCTTCTTGGTACTCAAGTCCTTATCTTGGAATTTCTTATATTGAGCCTCTTGAAAACTTCCTCTTCACTATTTTATTTGGACCACTTTCAATTCACATTCTTATTGTCTTTACCCTATCAAAATCTTTAAGACACATTTGCATAAACTATCAAATTCTTGTTAGCATAATCAACTATTATTCCTCATGATCTTCCTATTTTGATACCACTTGATTCAGGCCCTATGCATACAACCTTTAATTTCATTTACCTAACTCTGATTCTTGCATTCCATCCCTTTAATTCATCTTTGATGACTTTGATATGCAACTACTTGCTTGTCTTTATACCCTTCCTTTTTCTTTTATCTTGACTAGGCATCTAGGCTTCTTGTCATGCACAATACTCTCTTTATCTTATGAAATTATAATCCATAAACAACATTTATACTCTGTCTTCTAGTACCAACACTATCCACTACATCCACTTCTTTCATCACTTCGTTCTACTTACATGGTTCAAACTTGTCTTTGTCTTGTCATAGGTACATAGGCCTAAAAGCCTAAATCATAGATCCAAGGTTATTGTACTTATATGAGGAATTTTATGGACCTATACCTATCTATTTTGACTTTATCCCACATCCAATCCAATGCCACAAAATGCAACGTTAGGACTCACACACAATTCACACTTTTGTCTTTTAGGTTTCCTCTCTACTAACTCTATTTTTACATAAACCTTGTAGGATTGACTATTTAAAAAATAGTCAAGACAAAATAAATATTTTTATAGATACCCATCCTCCTCCTTCTGCTTCACACAAATTTTTATGTCTCAATTCCTTAGGTATCCCCAATATCTCAACATCCCTTATTACCTATTAGGTCTCTTAAGGCCTAATTCACTCCCATAGTGATAGAAACCATACTAGGCCATACTGTACAGGTCTAAAACCTTTTGAGTCATTTATTACACCTTAAAAATAGGTATATTACAAAGTATTAGAATTTTTGGAGGGTGAAAACTCAAAATAAGTGAGTTTCAAGATTAAACCCTAGGTTGGTTAAATACACATGCCTATGAAGGCCAAAAGCACAAATAAAGGGTTAAAATGAATTTTTGAGAGCTTAAAAAGATACTACCACCTAGTATAGGTCTTCCCAAACATACTTAACCTTTTACCAAAGTTAGTTTACATTGATCAATCATAATATGCTCATAAAATGCAAAAATATAGAGTTCTGGGTTCTTCCTAGGACTATATGACAAGGGTTATGGTTGCTTGAATTTATAGATGGTATTATAAGACTTCCAAAAGGAGAGTCACATAAGACACAATATAATTAATATTTTTATGATTTATATTAAAAAAAACCTATCAATAATCATCAACCAAGTCTTCTTACCTATCTTGAATGACTGTGCATATACATAATTTCCTCAAATTGATTGTGTGGGCTAAAATAACAATTTGAATTTAATATTTATAATTAAAAATAGATTATATTGAGATTAAAAAGGATATATAACATGGAATACAGTCTCTATGACTTTACAAATACATTAACCTCTCCAATGAGCCTCCAAAAAATCACTATACAGTCTTAAGAAACCTTGCCAACAACACTGTGCAAAAACAGGGCCTTCCCAAGCTTGTCTATATTGAGCTTTGAATTTGTAATTGTATATTATTCACCATAATTCATTTAATAATCAAATAAAACAATATACATTATAGGAAATATTTACCAATAATCATTGTAAACTCAAAATCACTCTTTTATTGATGGATTCTATTCACATACGATAACAATATTGAAAGGCATACATGGTTTTTCCTTGAAAACTTGGTCTCTCCTCCTTTTATTTAGTGTCCTACCTCTATCTCCTCAATATTATCATATTATCTACTCTACCACATGCACACTCTCCCACTCTCATGCACATCAACCTTATATAATATCAAATAAAATAAGAAACTCCCTTTACAAGGCCAACCCACATAGGGTGGTGGTTATAAAACCCATTTTCTTAGCTTAATTTTCCCTTGATCATGCATGGTACATTATGACACACTTTCACATTATAGGATCAACTAGGATCCACTACAACCTTTACCAACCTTGAGATTTCATACAAGACTCCAAAATACCTCCTAAAGCATGGTTCAAAATTTAAATTTTCAAAAGAAGCATTTTGGTAAGAAAACCTATAGGAGCTAATAACACACCAAAATAATATATTAATGAATTAAATTCCACCTATGGGTGCCTATAATACCCCTAAGACCTATCACAAACTAAAAATAATCAAAATGGACTCTTAAACATACTAACACCTAATATCACCCACTGATGCTCTGCATCAATATGCGTACATGGTAACACTGTAGGAGTAGACATCGCATACACTGGTGGCTATAATAAACTCTATGGTGTATTGATAGGAACTATGTATAGAGTTATAAGTGATAACTATTTTGTAATTGGTAATTGTGTTGTAAATAGTAACTGTGATGCAATTGGCTATAGGGTGGGTAGATGATACTCATATAGAAAACCCTTAATTAGGACCATATGATTTGCATGTATATATTTTAGGTATATGTGCATTGTTTATGAGATGGATTATAGCTACTGTATCCATGGAATACCCAATAACATATCAAACATGTTTTCACTAGGTACTACTAAGAATCTAGTGGCCACATGTGCTAGTCTAACCTATAGTGGAAGTACAATCTCCCTAATGGAGTTCTGAACATGACCATTGAAACCATTGATAATTGTCTATAGGGGATATATCCTTATTTAAATACCCCAAATTTTGTAGAAGTGTGATAATGCACATGTTAATGCTTGATCAATTATTAACCATAATACTCTAGACATAATGATGATCTATGTATGCTCGTACAAAGAGTGCATATAAATTTGTATCATCATCAATAATATCCTACTCTAAGAAAGTGATGGGTGGCCTATATTGAACTATAGTGTGGTACATACTAATGTTATTATTCAATGGGTGTGCCTCCTCTATAGTAGTGTGATATGAAGCTAGTGGTGGATGTGCTTGATATGTGTAATGAACACCTGCAGTGCTCCCTGCCTCATTCATTGTGTGCTTTGGAAAAAATATGAGAATATTTTCAATGCCTTAGATTTCATTTAATATACTTTGGGTGACTTTTTAGGTATTACCACATCAAGAATGTCAGCCTCAATCAAATCTTGTATCTTATGTTTCATGCTAATGCATCTGTTTGTTGTATGGTGTGGTGCCCTATGATACTCACAAATTGCATTAGAATCATAGTTATTTGGAAGAGGCCATGTTGTATCAACCTATTTTATGGGAGGGAGAGATATGACATTATATTCCAAGAGCTATTGTAAAACATGTGCTGGTGATTCTAGAAAGTTGGTAAAAACTCTGCATGGAGCTGATAAAACCAAGCAAAGAGATGGCTCTGAAGCTGAGTTAACTATAGTCTTTGGGTCACTCTTATTTTTAATGGCCCTTACCTTATATGGAGGCTTACTATAACTATTCACAATTGATTCTGATCCATTGGTATATTTTAGTTTGCCCATTGATAGAAGTTTGACTTCTCTTTCCTTGACTGTGTGGCACAAATATATGAATGTTAAAAACTTCTTAAACAAGATAGCTTCATGTAATGCTGGTAGAAGACTCTATTTGAAATGTCTTAAAGCTCTTTATTTTCCATGGGGATAGTAAATTTAGCTAATATAGTCTTATATCATAAGATGCATTCTACACTAGGCTCATTTGAAATTTATTTTAATTATGCAACTTGAGCATATGAGATCTTGTCATTGATGTTTATGGATAAGTGTGCTACAAACATGTCTACCAAAGGATTAAATTCTATGATAGATTGATTTGGTAAATCATAAAACCATTGTAAGGCATAATACTTTAAATTGCATGGAAACAACTTTGTAATAAACCAATCATTTATCACATAGTCCAAACATGCTACGTGAAAAGCTCAGAGATGATGCTCTGAGTCACCCTTACCATCATACGATTTTAACTTAGGTTCCAAGAATCCAAATGGTAAGGGAGTTGTCACTATGTGATGTGCCAAAGGTGTATGTAAGATAACATTAGAATCCAAGGCATGTGATGACCTAGTGGCTCCCTTCTCAAGATGCAACACCTTACCCTGCAAAGTATGAACTTAATGCATAAAGGATTATACATCTGGAGTGGAGGAATTAGCAGCAAGAGGTGTAGTTATCACTTAAGGTTGTTGAGTTATGATTGTTGGTTGTGGTAGCTGAGTTGGCCCCTTTTAGGTGTAATAATGTTATTAGCTGGGGGAGTTGAAGATTGACTATTGTTTGAATTTAGAAGTTATTCATGATTAATATTTATGAGGTCATCTTGCATATCTAAATATGTAGACACAAAATCTTATAATTGTTTCTTATTGGTTTCATCAAATTAGTTGTTGAATTCTGCCATTACAGTGTGTAAAGTAGGAAAACAAATTGTCTTATATTTTGAACCTTTAAAAAAATTTAATCTAAGAAATATTTAAAAAAATAAATATTGAAACAAATATGAGATTTTAGAATTAATATTTGAGCATAGCCACAAAAAGTATATAAACCCTCAGAGCATCTAAGGTTAAGGTTTGATCAATGTTCGAAGTAAGTCAGGTTCACCAAATGTTTTAATATTTTAGGAGTTAGTGAATGTAAATCCTATGTTTGTTAAAGTGTTGATTAGACTAAATCAAAGAAATAATATTCAATAAATGCAACCACTAATTTATTATATAATAGTTTTTACTTTTCTAAAAATAGTAATTAATAGTACAAGTGAGAACTTAGCTGGAAAATAATCGAGACAATTGATCTAGGTGCTTAAAATTGAAGTGGAAGCTGCTCTAAGTGTCATAAATAAGGTCCCAATGTCAAAACCCATCTTGGATATTAGCATCACAATTGGACAATAATGCCATTATTGAAAATGTCATGGTAGTGTCCCGATATTGACGATAGTGTCCTCTGTGCAAGACTGTCTTGAGCTTTTGGGTGCACCTGTGTCTAAATCTCTAGGGTCTGTTCCTATATGCATGAGTATTGAAACCCTATATTTTTCTTATAGTAATTGATTTAATGAGTAAACTCTAATCCTTCATGTAACTAGGGCATTCAGTTGGCATAAGTTGAAAATTGTTTTTGTTAGTAGGGTAGGTTGGACATCATTGACACCCTATTATGGAGAGATTTGCCTACATACCAATACTCTAAAGAGGGATCAAGCTTGATTTAGTTCTCCCCATCTAAGTGCTGGTACAAGTACAAGTAATGCTAGTATGATAGTGATCTCAAGTGCCTTGAATGTGATTGAGACTACAAATCTAGGTAATCTGAGCTTATGACTATTGTAGATGGTAGTATGCAAAAATAGGGCAGAATAGGGATTGATAACCTTGATTGTGCACAACTTGTAAGTTTGAATGTGTAGTTTGCATGTAGTTTCCATCTAGTGGTTAGAGGGATTAAAGTCATGTATTTATATTGTTCTATTGCTGGTGCATGTAATAAAATATGTCTAGGCCGACTTAGGAAGTTCTAGTTATGAAAATATATCTATTTGAGAAAAGAGAGGGCAAATGAAATTAGTGCCATTTTTTTAAACTAGCACCATGTGACACTAGTGTCCTTATTATGGTGCTAGTGTTCAACTAGTAGAACACTAGGCACGAAGGAATAGGATCAAGAAATGAGGGTTTGAGACTGCTTTAGGGCTGACTATGGATGCATGTGGCCTGCATGAATGCTGTATAAGTGTGATAATAGGCTTTAGAATAGGTCTAGGGATAAACTAGAGATATGTAGTCTCAATTAGCACTCTTAGCACTTAGATAACAAGTTTGGGTGATTACACTTGTAAATGAAGATTTCAATAATGGAACCTTTCACTTATGCACTTTGGATGATAAGGACTTTGATGAATCTATCAACTCATTACACCTTAAATGACACTTCATATATTTCCATATGTTTTGCGTTATCCTCATTATATTAGTAATTTTGTGTCATTTGTGTGTTGTTTATGCATTTAATTCATTTTTATTAGATAACTATTTATCTATAATTTCACATGGCAAAACCGTATTGCAACAAATCCTTCCACACTTATATCATTACTTACTACCCTTTACCCCTTGGAAAAATATTTTTGAAACTAGTACTTATTAGAAGAAATAATCTTGGTCTTTAAGGGTATTGTATCTATGTTTCTCACATAAGTTTCATGAATATTAGATAATGTTGTCTAAAATCAAGTCTAAAAGCTTCCTCATGGTAGATTTTCCTTCTGGTTCTCTCTAAGATAAGTTATAACATGCTTTACCTAGGTCATCTTACTTGCCTATCTTGATCCTCGGTGATGAGACCTTGCATCTTATTGGTTGTATGGATCCAAGGCTGGAGGGTAAGAGCCTTCCTTAATAATAATAATAATAATAATAATAATAATAATAATAATAATAATAATAATAATAATAATAATAATGCAAATCCAAGCTAATCCAAACCAATAAATATAAGAATGTTTTTCTACATCTCTTGTCCTTTACTAACCTTCAGTGTTGAGCCCTCACATCCTACTAATTGCATGGGGTTAGCATCAGGAGTAGATTCCATTAATCAACTATGTTTGGCCTTCAGTGATGAGCCCTTACCTCCACTTGGTTGTATGTGGTTAAACATAAAAGGTTACGTTGAAAGAAATACAAATATAAGGAAAGAAATACAAAAGTGTTCTAGTTGTAGATTCGAAAGAGCTTGCCTAGAGGCCCATGCTGAAAAGAGAACCGTTCATTTTAACAATCCTGCCATGGTTGGCCATCTGCTGATCTAAGTCTAGACAAAGCCTTTAAAACTACTATTTTATAATCCTGAAAGGAAATATTATAATCCCACAGTTTGTTTGGACTAAGATATGTCTTTTTCCTATTATTGCATTTCGATGAGTTGATTTTCATTTTCCATCGTTCCATACATCCCATCTCCCCTTCACTCCCCTATTGTAAAATGAGTGATGCCTATCATGTAAATGAATTAGATCAATGGTTACTTGAAAAATAAATGTTAGTGTATTTGTATTTCCTAATCCATTACATTTAAAATTTGCCTATATTCTATTAAACATAAAAAATATAAGCATTCACATAGCATGTATCACAATCAAGACCAACAACATTTCAAATATTCTTAGCCATAAAAAATGCATAAATAGGAAATCAAAACATTATAGAAATCAACAGATTCTATATAAAACTAAAATCAACTAGATCACACACACACACACATCAAGCATACATTCAGTTTTGTAAATAATCACCAAATTGAGAGGGAAAATATGGTTAAAATACTAAAAAATTAAAATATTACACTGTTAACACCTAGGAGCTAACCATAAATACCCACTAGAGATCCCCTCGAAGTAAAATGTCATGGGATCATGCTCCTCCTCATGTGAGACCCTTCAAATGCCAAATATTGAGGGATCCTACTTCAACTCTTGAGCATCCTGTCATTGCTCCTAGCTTGGGATGCCTCTCCCCCTATGGTTTTCTTACTTGAAGATGCATGTCCACTCCTCATATAAATAGAATCACTCAAGGTCGTAACATGAGCCTCTAATTCCATGATTTTCTTCCCTCAACTAGCTATCTCCCGAGCTCCATGGTATGTAGGAAAAAATCACTATCCTAGCCCATGCTCATAGGTAGATCTGGATCAATGAGGAGCTCATCTCGGCTCAAGCCACTAGTTGCATGAAACATGTTGAGACATGTATCCTAGATCATCTTGTGCCACTTGGTCACATAGTCTGCACATGAAAAACACACACACACACACACACACACACACACACACACACACACACACACACACACACACACACACACACACACACACACACACACACATGCACACTTATATATTAGATAGAGGATGTATAAACACAAAGAAAATAAACTAACAAAGTGGGAAATGAAAAGTCATTCTAAGAACTTACTTGGATCCCCCTCTTGCCAATCAAAGCAGACTCATCATTTGAGCTCATCTCCCTCCTCTAGCCCAACCTCTAATTGAATACTGATGCAAAAATTGATTCTCTCCTTCATTAGATTCTATTGGCTATTACCCAACTTCAGTTACTTCTATTAGATTATCTCCTTCTTGGGCTCTTAATATCAGGGCATGTCAAACATCTCCACCAACCACTGTTAATTTCTCCAAAACAACATATCTAGATCTAGGGGCCAATCCCCATCCACTTCCTCTCCTAGATAAATGAGCTCCATGAATTGGTATCCCTAGGACCAATGAATTCCATATTAGTTCGCTCAACTGAGCATCCTAGATCTCCTTATCTCCCATGTAGATGCGACTTGTGAAAGGGGAGGTTATCCATATACTAAAGGATAAATTATTGTAGGACTTTAGTCACATGGTGTGGCTCCACCTGCCCTCTCTTGTCCCTCACTTGCTATACCACCTCACATGCCATCATAATGATGGTGTTGTCCCCCCATAGCCCTATCTTATCTCCGTAATGTTGTGCGATCATATCCTCAGCCGTAAAGGTGCCCACTTATTTAAGAACATCTATGAAAGGAGTCATACCTATCCATATGGATGCCTTGATGGATCCAACATCACTAACCCTGATTCCCATACGATAGGGAGTCATATGAGAGAAAAAGTGCCCAATATTGAAATCCTATATAAATCTTTGTATGTCCTCTAAAAGACATCCCACACCCAACTATAATGTTCATGCTCCTCTATGTCATTAATTATAAGAGATTAGCAATATAATAATCTATCCATGCCCTTTCCCCAATTAGATGCGAGGGTAACACACCAATGATGACCTTGAAAATAGTAAATATTTATCCCTTTCAATACCTACTGATCTCACTCCTTGATTGTCACCCACATTGGGTACCTATCTATCACTAAAGTACTCCACCCATATCTGACCCTCAACCATGTATGTTGCCTCCCTAAGTGTTAAACATCCACCATGTCACAAGAAATACAAATATCATTATACATCCTCAAGGTTGATGGTATACTCCCTGACACCTCCAGGAATAGGAAGGTGTTTTCAATATGCATCTCAATAGGTGAATATATTGCATAGTAACTTGATAGTTATGGAAACCAATCCCATTCGAATAATCCTCTATATTTAGACCTAATTTAACATAAAATATCCTTCACCATCAATCAGGGAATCATTCAAGGTAACCAATCCCACTCTTGAGCTTTGATCCACCTCACATAAGTCCCTTTCATCCAAAAAAAAACCTTTGATTAATATGGGCCTTTCAAAATCATTGTAACTCTTGTTATGGTCAAACTATCACGATGATTATGCAAATGCTAGCTTTTTTAGATTGATGTTTATGAAACTACCAATTTGTATAGACTGGTGGTTAGGTAACCATTGTGTAGGTTTCACACTCATCGATGCAAAAATGTAGCTATCAATTTGTAAAGAATGATATTTTTTCTTGCACTAGTGGTTTTGTTTGCCGTACCCCAAAAACCTAAAACACTTAAAAAATAAAAAATCTACTAAAAAATTGATTTTTTTAACAATCTCCTAATCTATAGGAACAACAAACATTTTGACTATAAAATTATCAAATTTGACCTATCCTAGGCTATTTTTCAACCAAACATAAAAAACCTAGGGTTTTTGATAAAATCAAGAACTTACCCATACATGTGCCCCACCTGCTACAATTGGCACTATCACCATCCTCTCTCTGTAATCTATTTATCGATTGTCTCTAGTTGCAATTTGGTCAACAGTGGGCCAAAAATCCAAATTTGGAAAGTGGATATGTGAAAATAATTTTTAAATTTGGAGTAGATTGCTATTTATAGTAAATTTTTTAAATTTTATTCAAAATTTAATTTTTTTGATACACCCTATGTTAGGTTGTGGAGCTAAAAGCTTCACTGATGCAAACAGGGGAGGAGGTTGCTGAGAGGTTGCTGAGTTGCAGAGCAACCGACGTCGGTCTGATCAATCGATGTCAGTCAGATAGAGTGAGAAAAGCAACCGACATCGATCAGAGATCAACCGACGTCGGTCACCTCCAGGCAGACAGGGACCGACGTCGGTCGCCTGTGCAGTTCAAAACTACCAGTTCACAGAAAATTAGTTAACGAACTGAGTGTTTGCATGTCAATAGCCAATTTTAGACTTGAAGTTGCAGATCTAATTATTGTAATTAGATGTCTAATTATTGTTTGCATGAGATCTATATAATAGACTCATGGGCTATATTGTATAGTGTGCTAGAGAGTAAGAGAGCAAAATTTAGCTCCTTTAGAGTGAAGAGAGCATGGTGTGTTCCTCCTAGTGCCACAGTACCAAGTGTGGGTGATGGTTTAGAAAATCAACAGGATTCTTCATGTATGTGTGATCTTGATCAGCAGGTGTGCATGGCTACGTTAGGAGATCTACATGGGTAAGTAAGATCATTGATCTGCAGGTGTATGTGTGTGCATGGTCTAGGTTTGCAAGCGTATAGAACTAGGTTGATCTATAGGTGGTAGCAGAGTCAAAGTGACAGCAACACAATAAAGTGCAAGATCAGGCATGATCTACTTAGAGTACAGTGTGTACTCAAACAAAGAGCAAAGATGAAAGCAAGGTAGTTCCTTCCTAAGTAAGATCATTTGAGTTGCAGGTTGTTGCAGTTCATGGGAGATCTACTTGGAGTGTGTTGTGCACTCAGTTGAGTATGTGTGTATACTCAGTGTACTGACAGTAGTGGATACTGACTGGTTGGAGGTGAACACCAACTCTGTGTTTGAGTTATGTGTTGGGACCGTAAGAGAGAGAGTGAGCTCTTGAAGAGATTTACTATTTATGCCCTAGAGGTGTGGGAGCCCTAGAGGTGTGTAAGAAGAACTGTGGCAATCTTATTTGTTGTATTTTCTTTTGGAAGAGTATTAATACAATTGGATATTGTCTCTCATATTCTGTGTTATTTCTGAATTCTAGTTACTTGTTACTTCTGGTTAATTTTGCATATTTTAAGTTGCTTGTACATGGTAATCAATTGTTACTTTCGGGTCCTAATAGTGGAATCAAATCTATTTGTTGTTCTTAGATTTCTAACAAAGTGGTATCAGAGCTAAGGTTGCAGGGAGCAGGTTTGTGTTTGATTACAAGTCACTCTCAGGAGTTTCTGATTGAGTGAGAGTAGAGCAATGGCAGAAGAAAGTAAGCTAAGAATGGAGGAATTAAAAAGCACAAATGGTCAATTACGGTGTTATAGAAAGAAAGAATAGGTAAAAAAAGATTGTTGGCTGGTAGCAGATTAGCATGAAAGAACTAAAAAAGCAGATGTTGCAGGTGTTGTTGCACAAGATGCTCTGAGAGGTTTCTTGGATAAAGTAGAATTTTGTCTTATAGATTCTGTTGCCTCTTTCCATGCAGCTCGAAATAGAGTTTTTTTCTATGTTAAGGTCTTTGGAGACTTTGGAAAGATTTATTTAGGGGCTGGTGTGCCTTGCCAAAGAATTGGCAAAAGAAAAGTGAAGTTGAAATTGCAGGCGGCCAACACATGGGTGTTGAAGGAGGTCATGCAGGTCCCGGTTCTGAAGATAAGGCTAATTGCTTTATGAAAGTTGGGTGATGAGAGATGCACACGAACTATCACAGTGGATGCACTTGAATTAGTTGGTGGTAAGAAAGCAGGTACTCTTTATCTACTTGCTTATATTACTGATTCTTCTTCTGTTGTGAAGATGTGGCTTTGTAGGCTTGGTCACATGAGCAAGAAGGAGATGCATGTTCTTAACACGAAGTCAGATGTCTTTGACAGACTTAAGAACTGGAAAGCCTTGGTGTTTATGGAGGAGATGGAAGACATAGATCAGTGGAGAAGGTTGAGTAACTCTGAGCAGAGCAGTTTGGACAGAGATTTGATTCAAAGAGAGCTTGCGGATAAAAATTCATCACTCACAGGTGAACACAGATATCGGCGTCGATCAAGAGGAACCGGCATCGAACAGATAGGTGCTAATATCGGTCATGTGCAGACCAGAGCTGATGGTGTCAGGCAGGGTAAGACTAACGTCGATCAGGAGAACTAACATCGGTGACAATAAGATTGACGTCGATCAGGAGGACCGATGTCGGCAACAGGTAGACACCGATGTCGATGGGGTCGGTAGTCAGGATAGGCGCATGAAACTGATGTCGGTCGGACCAAAGTCGGTCACTATAACAGATTTTGGGTGGATAGCATGCTGTCAAGGAGTCTCAAACATTCATATGGATGACTGAAAGGATAAGTAAGCCTCAAATTCATTGTTCCTCTTCTTTATACTCGTTGCTCACTGCAGAGCAGAAAGGATCCAGGAAATAGTGGGAGCATGGCATGATTAGGATGCAAAACCAAGCGAGAAATTTGGTAGGGTTGCCAGCTGGAAGAAAGCAGTGAAAGACGAATGGATACCTTAGTTAAAGAATAGATAGAACGGACACGTGAGATGGAAGGCCAAGTCATATGGTCTTGAGGTAGTTGCAAGACAGTGGTACAAGTTTGACAGGTGGATGACAAAGCATGGCTTTAGTTAATGTCAGTGTAACTACTATGGTTTTCTTTACCAGCTGGATGATGAGTCATGACATCATCCTGTTGCTGTATGTTGTGTGTTTGCTTGATGCAGGGTCATACATGTAGGGTTTCTGAGCTAAAGGTAAAGTTAGTTCAGAGGTATGTGATGAAAAATTTAGAGCAGCAAAATTCCTTGGCATGAGTGTGTTCTAGAGACATGGAGATCACAGGTTGATTTTGTCTCTGGAGGATTGTGTGAAACTGGTTAACATGCTGATGGGTTGGACAGTTTTATGAGCAGTGTCCTGATTCACATGATGAGGTTAAGTACATGCGTACTGGACCTGAGTTTTTCCAAGCAGTGGGAGCTGTCAAAAAATTTGGAGCCGATTCAAGAAAAAAAGCATTGGAGGGCAGTTCAGTGGATTCTCAGGTATCTGAGAGGGACCAGCAACATGTATACATGCTATGCAGGGTCAATTTCTTTTCTACATGTGTTTGTAGATGTGGATGCGGCAGGTTACTTGGATGACAGGAGGTGCACCACAAGATGTGTGGTGATTGGTCTTCAAGGTTGAGCTTGAAGAGGGATACAAACCAAAAAATAGATTAGATGGGGTATAGGTACAGGTACAGTGCAGCTATTTATCTCCAAGTGAGAGATTGTTAAGTTGTGGAGCTAAAAGCTTCACTGATGCAAACAAGGGAGGAGGTTGCTGAGAGGTTGCTGAGTTACAGAGCAACCAATGTCGGTCTGATCAGCTGACGTCGGTCAGATAGAGTGAGAAGAGCAATCGACGTCGGTCAGGGATCGACTGACGTTGGTCACCTCCAGGCAAACATAGATCGACGTCGGTCGCCTGTGCGGTTTAGAACTGCCAGTTCACAGACAGTTAGTTAATGAACCGAGTGTTTGCATGTCAAGAGCCAATTTTAGACTTGAAGCTGTGGATCTAATTATTGTTTGCATGAGATCTATATAATAGACTCATGGGCTATATTGTATAGTGTGCTAGAGAGTAAGAGAGAAAAATTTAGCTCCTTTAGAGTGAAGAGAGCATGGTGTGTTCCTATTAGTGCCACAGTACCAAGTGTGGGTGTTGGTTTGGAGAATCAACAAGATTCTTCATGTATGTATGATCTTGGTCAACAGGTGTGCATGGCTATGTTAAGAGATCTACATGGGTTAGTAAGATCATTGATCTGTAGGTGTATGCGTGTGCATGGTCTAGGTTTGTAGGTGTACAGAACTAGGTTGATCTACAGGTGGCAGCAGAGTTAAGGTGACAACAACACAACAGGGAGCAAGATCAGGCAGGATCTACTTGGAGTACAGTGTGTACTCGAACAGAGAGCAAAGAGGAAGGCAAGGTAGTTCCTTCCTAAGTAAGATCATTTGGGTTGCAAGTTGTTTCAGTTCATGGGAGATCTATTTGGAGTGTGTTGTGCACTCATTTGATTATGTGTGTATACTCAGTGTACTGGTAGTAGTGGATACTAACTGGTTGGAGGTGAACACCAATTCTGTGTTTGAGTTGTGTGTTAGGACCGTAAGAGAGTGAGCTCTTGAAGAGATTTACTGTTTATGCCCTAGAGGTGTGGGAGCCCTAGAGGCGTGTAAGGAAAAAGAACTGTGGCAATCTTCTTTATTGTATTTCCTTCTGGAAGAGTATTAATACAATTGGGTATTGTCTCTCATATTTTGTGTTATTTTTGAATTCTAGTTACTTTTTACTTCTGGTTAATTATGCATATTTTAAGTTGCTTGTACATGGTAATCAATTGTTGCTTCCAGGTCCTAATAGTGGAATTAGATCTGTTTGTTGTTCTTGGATCCCTGACACCCTGTCCTATTTGATTTTTTTCTCAAGTACTTTGATTCATGTACAAGTTTTTTAGGTATATATAAACATAATGAAACCTATGTACCCTTCCATCACATCAGTAGTAAATAACTTTATTTTGATTTTTGAAAAAATCATTAAATTCATATTACTTTTACAATTTAGTTTATTTTCATTTTTTTTAGGGTGACATCTTTTTGCTCAATACTAAGTTATCTCCCAAAAAGATGTACTAGGTAGTATTTTCATGCTTTACATAAATGACAAGAAATTTTATCTTATATTTTGATTAAATAGTATATTTTTAGTTTAATTCAATATATTGCACTTGATCCCCATATTCTTGGTTACAGGGAAGTGAGGTGAGTTTTGTAACCCTTCCATTTAGTAAGGTGTGCTAGTTCTTGGGAAAAAAGACCTAGCCAATTCATGACATGGTGCCTCCTTGAGGGGTAAATATGTACCCACCCATATTTTGCATAATGAAACATTTAGGAAAAATTTGATGATGATGTGAGGACCTTCAAATAAAAGTACATACTCAGAGCCATTTTCTTGTTCAAAATTTCCTTTTGTTGCTTTCCAAACCTTCCCTAAGTGTCAAATTTGTAAAATATAGACTTAGACATTTCAAAACTGAAAGTCTCATGGTTCACAAAAAAGTCATTGCAGTAGTTGTGCAAGCCACCTAAGGAGTTGCATGAATGGTGCCAACAGTTTTGAAGTCATCACCCTGCATATCATAGGGGTTTTGACACTATTATTGGGACTTTCATTCAGCCCAAAAAATGCATGTTTTGAAACATTTTGTATATTCACCACTTCACTTTTGATTGTGTTTTGCCTAGTTAGCTTTAAATCAATCTCAACTAACTCCCAATTAATCTTAACTAACTCCAAACAAATGCAAGTGAACTCCCCTTACATTTTAGTCAAATTCCAATTATTCTAATTGCCATACCATTTACAAATAATCATGTGTATGATGAAATCAAGATTGGAAAATTTCAAGATTTTGTAGCCAACACTCTGCCATTTTAAAAAGTAATCATAAATCTATTGCACTTTCCTCTCACATTTTTGCACTTGGATTGGAAAATTTTAAGAATTTGTGGCCAACACACTACCATTTTGGAAAGCAACCACATACCTGTTGCACTTTTGTGTCACTTTTTTGCATCCATATTGGAAAATTTCAATAATTTTCAGCCAACACTACCAATTTTGAAAGCATCCACAAAACTACTATACTTTCTTCTCCTTTTTTTTGCATTTGGATTAGAATGTTTTAAAGAATTTACAATGATCACTTTGCCATTTTTTAAAGCAACCATAGCCCTGATACACTTTCCTCTCACCTTTTTTCATTCATAGTAATTTTCTTTTGTATGGGAGGATTAACACTAGAAGTTTTGAAGCATTCTAAGCACTAAAAGTTTTAGAAAGACACAATCCAAACTCTGTTGTTCTCTTGAGGATCAGTCATAGCCTTGCTATAATTTTATTTCACCTCCATTATTGAAATTTTGGAGTGAAAAATCATGAGTAACATGCACTATGCCATTGGTGAGAATCATCCACAATACTGGTGTATTTCACTTTCATCTTAAACATTCAATTTTAGGATCCTACACCCCTCTTGTTGGAGAAAACTACTGGGTCAATATTGATAAAATCTGAGGGAGTAGCCAGCAGTTTAGATCTACAATCAACAACTCACTTCCAATCTTCCATCTGCATTTAACAAGTGGGGGGGGGGAAGGTTATTTATTTTTATTTTCTAGTTTTTGTTAGATTAGAGTTATTTGTTAAAAGTTTATTAGTAAATAAGAAAGTGAAAAAAATCTTGTCTGCATTAAAATTTCAACATTCAAATAAGTTCTTAGCCTACATCCATCAAAATCTAAAAAGATACAAAAACATTCTAAACACTTAGTTAACATTCAATTTATTACATCTCAAATCCATATTTAGTTGTGGATATTTGTTATTAAATTATTTCCGTTGTTCATCTATTTATTTAAAAAATTAAAAAAAGAAGGAAATCTATTTGTTTGAATTTTTCATCAATTTAACTAGCTTCTAACTGTGCATTTTCTCAATCATTTTACTTTTAACCTATGCATTGTTTTAAAAATTAGAAATTTGTAAAAATATTTCAATTTTTTATTCATTCCAACATCTAAATCATTTTTAGCTTGCATGCCTTCACATCTCTAACAATTTTAAAAATATAAAAAATAAAATCATTTAGATAATTTATTTATTTTTGTTCTTACATTTCTTCATTTAAAATATCAAAGTGGAGAAGATTAAATTAATTATTCATTTTCACCCCTTTATTTTCAATATGCATGCATAAATATGAAAAAAGAAAGAGATTTACATTCAATCATTTACTTTTCAATTTTGTATTTTTCAACCAAAATAATGATACACCAATTGATTTGTTCATTTTTTAAAGATTTACATCTTTAATAAAAAAGACACTAATATTACTACAAGAAGATTACTTTAGCTTTCATTTCTAGTAATATATCTTATTTATATTAGTCAATCATTTAAAAAAATATTAATTAGCAAAAATATTTATAAAACATTTAGGGAAGCATAAATCAACTTTAGGCCAAATAAAATAATTGATAAAACTCATTCCGATGTCCTTAAATGATGTTCCCAAAACTAGTGCATCCACATAGGGCAAGAAATTTTTTAAGAGTAATCTCTCTCATTCGAATGGTAAACATCCAAAGTGATATAGATTATGAGATTTAGATGCAAGTATTTCACTCAATGCCACTTCTAAATCTAATCATTATTCAACTTGAGACTCTAGAAAAACAAAAAATACTATCAAAATCAAAATCATCCATGTAAATCCATTTACTAGTCCATCAACAAGCCAACCTCTCAATTTGAATTAACTTTTCATCCTTGGGTCTAGCCTCATCTAATTTTATTCACTCTATAAATAACATTGCTTGGATGAGATCAACCTGACCAAGTCGATCAAACTCTGAGAGTAATCCAACTTGATTTCTACCCATTTAAAGAAACCCAACATCGATCAAGAGTTACATATTTTAGTTCCCTTGGATTCAGAGTATTATAGATCCCTCATAGATAGGTAATTTGTTTCCCTGAACAAACACTTGAATTAGCCAAACAATATTGGTATAGAAAATTTCATGCATTGAGACATGTAGTTTATAATCTCGTTAGGGTAGCTCAACCAAATTAACTAGCTCATCCCGTTCAAGAAGATCAACTTAGTCAATTAGACCACTAGTTAACATCAATCTATCTTTACTTCAACTAGTTCAACCAAACCCAAAAACTTGAGTACGCAAGGTTAGCCTATAATTTTCCATGTTTATAGTTCCTATAGTTATAGCTAGGGGGGATGGAGTGTGGGCTGTGATGGAAGGCTATAATGTCCATGAGTGTGTTCACTTTTAATGGCCAAAATAATAAAATAAAATAATTAATTATAATATAAATGACACAATGTATGAAAGAAAAGAGAGGCTAACATGAAAAATAAATAGATGTAATAGAATTGACACAATGTATGAAAAAAGAAATGAAACACACTAACATAGATTACAATCCTCCACTAGCCCATCCACCCCCTCCTAACTATCATTTTAGGAATGTATCTCGACATAATTATATTACTATCTAATTAGACTAATATAATTTTTTGTACTCCAATAAATACAAATAAAAAAGTAGAGAAGAACAAAAAATAGGAGTGAAAAAAGACAAAGAGGAGTGAAGAAGCATTGACAAAATACCAAAAAGTTAGGGATTTATTTGTTGTTTGGTAATAATGTTTAGTTGAAATTATAGCATCTCATTCTTATTCACTTTACTCTCCTTGGTTACCCATGGTATTATTATTCTTGTGGCCTTCTTGGTTTCCATCCATATATGTGTATCTCCACCTCCTCATCTGTCCAACCCCACTGTTAAACAACTCAAGTGTATTCAGATCCTTGTGAAGGCTTCCCAAAATGATTTTTAATCATGAAAATATTACAAGGAAATGGAATTTTAATACATATTGGTAGGTTACACATTGCATCATCTCTATAACATGAGACATTGGTGCCTAATCTCCTTGGAAGATAAAGAAACACCTTGAAAGGAAGCCTTTCCCATTTTAATAATTTTTTATTGATGATTACTATTACTACATGGTTCAAAAATGCATCATTGATACTCTAGACATATAAATTTGATATTAGATTCTTGGAAACATTAGTTTTGACCTATATTTGACATGACTTGTGCATGCATATTTGAATATTTCTCACATTCTCTCTTAGCCATTCATTTTTATATTGGTGTGACCTTCCCAATTTATCATCATTCATATACAAGATCTCCCTATCCCGTGCCTTAATACTATTGGTTATTGGGAATGTCCACTTTAATCGACATTATCATAGGGTAATCTAACACACATTTACATTGTTAGTTATGGAGGAAAATTACACAAAGAGTTATATATTTATACACACCAAGTTTAAGTCCATTCCTTGTTAGGTTCTATATAACAAGCATTGGACAAACATTAATTTGTGCACCCTTGAGACATTAATTAAAAGCATTTAAATTTGAAAAACCTTCAAAGGACAAATACTTAAGCTAAGTTTGAACACCTAAAACAAGGTCAAAGTTGCTTATTATTCTGTCACAAGCCAAAGCACTACATTGCATTATAGTGGATCACTATTGAACACACACATACACAAGTGAAAAAATTATGTGGGGTTTGAGCCTTATTCAAAGTGTTAGAATGTATGCAACACTAAAACACTATGAGGGGTGTGGTTGGGGATATCCTACCCATTTTTATAAACCCATTTTTTAGGTCAACAAGTGTCTAAAGTATATCTAGGGTTTCAAGGTAAATAATGAACTTTAGACAAGAACATGTGCCACCTCCATGTGGCTCCAAAACCATTACTTCCCACACACAAGTGAGGTTAATATATTATAGTAGCCTTCTTTTCTTAATTATTCATGTGACCACATGAGTCCAAAATATGCTTGTAATCACCTTTTGACTATCTTCACACATGGGAATCTTCGACACATCTATGAATGTAATCCATACCAACCCTTTTATCTTTTGCCCCATATGATAACACCCACGTGACTACCAAGGACAAACTGATGTGCCTTGGTGGAATGCTATGCCCCACTCCCATCACATCAACCTGATCACTCATGGGATACCCTCCATGGGCCCTTGCCACATCACCAATCAACCATATCACATACAAGCCACATCACTAACTATCCACATCACCAACATGCCATGTCATAATGAATAGTGGACATGAATAGTGCATGTGAATAGTGAATATTTATTATGAATAGTGACTTCACATCCTAACATACTCCCACCTAAAGTCAATATACATAAGATTTTACCACACCTAATTATTCTGCAACCAACTGTCCATTTATGCCCTCTGTTGCCCTGACACAAATCTAGTAAAAGTTTTCTTGCACCACTAAAACTTATTTGCCTTGACTAGATTTATCAAAATATATTACTCCATAGCATATTGCAGCACCTAAAGTGACTTTCACTTCTCCATAGACCAATCCTCTAATCATGATTCTACCATGAACCGCTCATAACTCCCATTGCTTGGGAATATCCAATTTAGTGCTCACCATGGAATTACGAGGCTTCCTACTCCTGATGAATCTAATACATAAGAAAAAAACATGTATTATACTCTATTATAGTATGCTCTTGGGAAGACAAATCAATAATTAAACGAGGTACTTCCTTGCTCTCCCATCCTTGTACATCTCCATCCTTGGTTTGCTCTATATACCACCTTCATCACATCCTTGTCACCTGGGACATCACAACAATGATCATGTGGGGGCCTGAATCCAACATGTAATTAATACATAAAAACAACATCTGTTAAATAGTTTGTCTCTCCATGAAGGTACTAAAATTTTTATACTAAATGTGTGACATTTGCACCAACCCATATAGTGATTTCAATCTGCAAACTAGCAACTCCTTTGCCTCATATTTTATTTATCTCTCCCTAAGAGAGTTCACCATGTAGGAATAATGTTTCTCTAACTTTTTGACCAAAAACAAGTGCACATATAACTCTTGATATTAATAAGGAGAAAAAATCTCATAGAAGTAAAAACTAGACTTCTCCACACAACCTTTGAAGCTATCAATATGGCACAAGTTCACTTGACCAATCACAGCTCTTGGGAAGTCATCATGCTACTCGATGCATCATTGCACCTATGAGTTTTAGATCCACCATCTAAAATGCATCTTAATCTACTTAATGTTTCCAAAACACAAACTCATTTGCCTCCAGTGTTACTCCATACATCAGTCTACCTAGCCAATGCCTCAAATGTATACACAACACTCCATCACCTTGCGTTATATGGTCAACATTGACCTTATCCTTCTAGGAGGACCAGGTCTTAATTATTATTTTTCATGTATCCTTTAGCTAATAATCATGCCAAACATGACACAAGTGGACCAATCACATCTTCAGTGAAGTTATCAAACTACTTAGTGCACTAATGCACCTACTGAGTTTTCAATCCTAAAAATGCATCACTGCTCTACCACATGTCCAAACACATATACTTATCCTTCTAGGAAAACTGGGTCTAACTTATTCATTTACTTCTTCATCTTTCTCATCCTCAACTACTTCAAAATAGGTACACCATTAGGTTTCTCTATACCTCCTTCCTTTGCATGGATTTTTATTCTTTTGCATTTCAGCTAACAACATGTGATTAATAGGATACCACATAATACACCCCTTTTGTTTGTTTCTAAGAACCAAAACAAGGTCAACACCTTGTCCTCAACCTCTTCCAAAGGAGACCAAATTTATCCTTGAGCCGTAAAGTTTCTTTTCCATCAGGAACACTATGCAGGCTGTTGACTTATCTGGAAAAACTTGTTAAGCTCCTTGCATAACTCTCTTGTGGGCTTCTCCTCATTAGTATGAAGAGAATAAGATATTCACCAAGAGATCATCCACCTTGATCCATAGAGAGATACCTTCCAATAAAACCTTTTTATTCTGCTCTTGAACTTGGTCTTTCATCTTATCACAATAACTTCAACTTGCACAAACTAGCCAACAACAAAAAATACTCACAAACATGGAGTTTGTCACCATGGATTTGATACTAGATGTTAGAAATAAAACTCTGATACTACATGTTAGATTAGTGAAATATATCCTATAGTGAAAGTAATTAAATGCATAATAAATAATATACAAAAACATCAAAAATAAAGAGAACACATTACACAAAGATTACATGGAAGACCCTTGCAAACAAATAAGGGAAAAAACCATGAGAAAAATGATATATTCAAACTTCATATTAATCAACATCTCTCTTCTACAATAGCTCCTCCAAAAAATCTTCCAGTGCTTACAACTAATCACTTAATGCTTACACCTAAAGCATTCAAGTTATAAATGAAGCATAACATAACATTCATGATCCAACCTCGAAGCATGCAAACATGAAACCACAAGCTTGCATGGATCCTCTAATAGAATGAATTACAGTGATGAGCTCATGCTTATTAATATAATTTACAATAAAGAGAGAATGAGAGAGGAGAGAGAATACAATAGTGGAAAAAATGTGCCATACTTAGTGGGATGCCATGTGATTCATAGTGGCTGTGTTGTCTTCATTTGAAAAAATTGCCAAGGCATCTTCACTTTAGACAAGAACATGTGCCACATCCATGCTCCAAAACTATTGACTCCCACACACATGTGAGGCCAATATGCTATAATATCCTTCTTGTATTCATTCTCCATGTGACCACATGAGTCTAAAAGATGTTTTGTAATCACCTTTTGACTATCTCCACACATGGGAATTTTGGACACATATAGAAATGAACCCCACACCAATCCTTTTGTATTTTACACCATGTGACAACATCCATGTGACTACCAAAGACAAACCCATGTGCCTTGGTGAAGTGTTTCACCCCACTCCCATTACATCAACCTTATCACTCATAAGATACCCTTCATTGGTCCCTACCACATCACTAATCAACCACATCACCCATATGCCACATCACTAACCATCCACATCACCAACATGCCATGTCATCATGAATAGTACATGTGAATAGTGATTCATGAATAGTGACTATGAATAGTGACTTCACATCCTAACAAAATCCAATACTAACTATGTATATAACTACCACCTTACATCTAGGTGTATGAAATGCATCATTTGTATGAATTCCTATAATGAACAAATAATAAAAGGCATCAATGCAGGGGAATACCTCTAATTTTACTACTGCCTCATGTAATTATGTTGCTTGAATATCCTTCAAATCATAAATGTATTCTCATTAGTGGAGAGGAAGGTCATAATCATCAATGCAATCACATGTTTCTTTTAATTCATCATATATCTTTGAATATTGAGGAAATTATCCACACAAAGTGTTTGAGTTGAAGGTAGTGTCTCTATATTATTTCTTTGTTCCATAGAAAAATAAGGATGGATCTGGAATATGTTCTAGAGTTGAAATTATTCTAGCTATTTGAACCATGTACTTGAATTTTATTAGGGATGAATAAAATAGGGAGCTCTAGATGTTCAATTTCATGTACAAATGAAGCTAAAATTGATTTAGAGTTGAATAAATTGCACTGCTTAATGGTCCATGTCTATTATCCTTCTATATGAAATTCGATTTTATGACTTATGTTTTTGCAGGATATTTATTTGACATGTGTTAATTTATCACAAATGTTTTATAAGTTAAGTCATATTTTTTATTTATTAAATTCATTTTTAGTTCCTATTGGCAATATATCACTTGGTTGCAATCAAACTCAATATGTCTTACATGTATTTATACTTGGCTGTACTCAGAAGGTACATGTGGCATCATGTCATTTCAACACAGAGTAAGTATGAGTGTACACATGTCATGAATCCTTCAAGTTTATGTCTGACTATGTTAATAAGGGATACATTACATCATATCACATTTTTTTTCACTCATATGTTCTATGTTTTATCACTCCCAAACCCTTTGATTATGAAGAGGTGAGAGATTGGGACATGTAGTGAAATCATGCATCATCACATTATCACAGTCTTATGCAACTTATAAAATTTGATTTAGATGTGTGAGTTTGTGAGTAAGAGACATGTGGCATATTTTCACATAGTCACATCATCATAATCATTTATAACTTAGCCCCTTTATACATTGCTATATTATAGTGTAATAGAAAGACATGTAGATGCATAGAATATTATCACAGTGTCAAGCAGTTGGATAAGTTAATACCTCAAAATGTGAGTATTTCATAGGAGGTGAAAATAACCACTTAAAAATAAGACTGTGCAACACATGGAGCAAAAGAGATTAACAGTTGGTTGTAATTTTGTGTGAGTTGTAATGGACAAACCTAAATGCTCATTTGGGAGTGCGACCTATAAAAATAAACCTTATAAACTTCTAGAATAATCAAGTTAGCTCTTTTAGGTAAAATAAAATATACTTTTCCAATTGAACTATTATGAACTTGTCATAAATTTCAGCCAAAGTATTATGAAATTAATATGATTGACAAAATTTAGGATTTGATTTAATCACAAACCTAAGAGTCACATAAGAAATAGAAACCAAAAGATAAAAGTTTTGAGAAACAAATGGGTCTCCATTTTGAATTTAAAAATGGGGCATTTTGGTCACAACAATAAGGATATTTATTTTAATAATGGTATGCTAGCATCCAATAAATATAACCTTCTACCACAAACCATGGATTTGATACAATATGGTTTTGGACTAAAACATATACCAAATATACCAAATTTAGGATATGATGGTTTATGATTAAGTAAGCATACACAATGCATAATTAAGCCTATTTTCCCATATGTTCATAAATGTAAACAAGGCCTTGGACATGAGGAAATCTCACATGTTAACAAAGAAGCAAAATATAGATATTCATACAAATTTCCTCAAGTCAACACAATAAGTTTATATAGAACTTCATGATCTCAATGAGGTTAGCCCTCGATTATATTTTTCCACTCAACATGTAATCAAACAAAATATTCCATTATTTATTAAACAAAATTACTAAATAAGGGAATTGAATGTGTTAGTAGACAATGGTTTTGTATTTAATATTTACAACATAAAATTATTACAAACATTGGGCATTAATATGGACATTATACAAAATTAAAGTAAGATCATAAGAGGATTTGATGATATTCCTCACTAGGTACATGGAACAATATCATTGGATATGACAGTAGGACCCAAAACATTGACCACCATGTTTCAAGTTATGCCGAATAATCTACACTATATTTTACTCATGGGTCAACCATGGATCTATGTTATGGATGTAATACCATCCACATTACATAGATGTTTGAAATTTTTACTCCAAGGATATATGTTGACGACCACTTTAAGTATTTAAAATAGTGTAACCTATTACTCATCTTTTCATATTAGCTCCACAAAGGAAGCAATTTCCAATATTATCAAATCCTACTCAAAATATTCATAGACATTATTTGAGAGAAACTTTATATCTCTCCCTACCCAAAAATATGTTGATATGGTTTGGTATTAACCTAAATGATATAATAATAATGCATATTTTGATTATCATAGATGCGCAAGATACACTAATACATATGCTTTAGGTTAAAACATAAGATATAATATTTAGTGAATAACCTTATTATTGAGATCAAAAATATTAGTATATTTATTAGGAATTTAGAATTTCCATGGTAATTAGTTTTTACTATGTGGTAAATAAGTTGTTATGTAACAACTTATATTTTAGGAATTTATGAATTTAGTATTTGTTTATACATGAATAGTGAGTTATCTAACTAACTCACGTATTTATATGTGGGGAGATTATTGTGGGATTGATAGTTGGAAGCAATGTCCTAGTTTATAGGATAAGGTCTCACTATATGTATGCTTCCAATTTATGAAATAAAATATGTGAAGTTGACTGACAAATTGTATTTGAGCCTTCAACTCTTGCCTGTAGTGGGCCATTTTTAATATCTGGTATCAGAGAAAGACCATCCTGAACCTCTTTGTACCTTCCATCTACTGTAGTTTTGCATAAAAATGATTTTTTAAGAGATATTCTAGTATAGATCGTGTGCAACAACTCTTACTTGTCTGTCCACCCCTGCTTGTACTTTGCTAACTAGTTGTAGTGAAGACCATACACACCTTTGTTGGATCCACCATCCACCTACACTATCTCTCTTCAAAGCTTCAATTTTTTCCATTCTCTCCACTATATGCTCACCCACTCTATCCATTGTTTGCATCTTGATATATCCTAAAAAAAGGATATATGTATATATAAAAAAATATAGAGTATATTTTTATAGGGCTGAATATTTACATCAGAGGAAGACTTTATTTGGTTAGATTTCAAAATCTAAAACCATAAATATTTATAATATATTTTATAAAATATATTGTTGATATATTTTTCAATTGCTCATATCCTACAATGTGATCCTGATGGCATACATAAATCCCTTTGATCTTGAGCACCTTCTTCTGGATATGATCTTTTATGGACCACTCCTCCACATCAAGTTTGGATTTGTATTCAACATTGACATCGCCCTACATTTTTCCTCAATGAATGGTATAGATATTTATAGATTAAGATCATACCAAATCTTCACCATAACTGCGTACTAATACTCATGATGTCATCCACCAAACTCCCTCTCCTTGGCCACTCCCTAGATTTTTCATGTCAAAGGCTATCAATTGCTTAGCTTTGACCTTGTCATCTTCCTCCCAAGGCATTCTTTGCCTATCAACTTTGATCACTTCTTCATTGGTGAACCTTGCCTTGAACTTCCATTCCACCATTCCTTCAACCTAGATCTACTCACAATGATGACAAAGCAAATAACTTTGAATGACAACATCATGATTCCATGTCATCGATGGTTACATCACTTCACATGCTTGGCTTGCTGTATCAATGCTTAAACTAGGCTCCTCCAATGAAAAACCCTTTATCCTTGACTTCTCCATTGTATCGGCTCAACCTGCACATAATGAAAACAAGATTGTTATGTTGAGTTCAATCCAAAATAAGAATAACCACAATAATATGGACATCATACGATAATGAATTGACAATCTCTACACAACAAGATCCACCCTGCACTTGGAACGACCACCGTAAAAACCTATGTTTTTAAAGGTATTTTTAGCATGCTAGTTTTCATAAAGCTTTAGTTGTCTCTAGGTTTTGTTTTGAATAGTTTTTTTTATTGTTTTAGTAAAAAGTCCATAGTATTAAGTTTTTTATTTATTAAGTTTAAGTATTGTTACGAGTTCTTATGTCTTAAGTTTATATTTTATTTATTTAAGTTTATGTTATTAAATTTATTTTTTATTATAAGTCCTTTACGTTTTTAAAATATTATTCTACAAGTAATGGATTTGAGTCGAGTAGATAGTTGATAGTATTTATTTAAAAGATAAGTGAATCTTTAAGAGTCTAATACTAGATATAGTCAAGTATATGGTTTCTAGTTAGTATTTCTAAGTTTGGTCATAATGGTTTTATTATTATATTATATATTCAAGGTTTAATATTTTAATTTGGAGTCAATTAAATTAAAGTATTTGTTTTTTGTGTTAAACCTAAAAAATCAAGAAGATTCAAGTTATGTTTTAAAGTATCATTGTCACAAGTCTTAAAATAAGTGTTGAGAGGCATGGTTTTCAAATAAGCCTATATTCAAAAGGCATTTTGTAATATTTTCCTCTCCTAAGTGATTTTTGTGAATTATGCATCAGATGCATTTTCGGGAGAACCCAACATCCACATGTCAATCTTATGGGAGGGTAATATAGTATTTAATTTTTATAATTCCTCTTCCCATGTGACCTCTAAGAGAGGGAATGTTGGGAATTTAGAGTTCCCATGGTAATTAGTTTTTATTGTGTGGTAAATAAGTTGTTATGTAACAACTTATATTTTTAGATTTTAGTATTTGTTTGTACGTGAATAGTGAGTTATCTAACTAACTCATGTATTTAGGTGTGGGGAAATTATTGTAGGATTGATAGTTGGAGCAACCTCCTAATTTATAGGAGAAGGTCTCACTATATGTATGCTTCCAATTCATGAAATAAAACATGTGAAGTTGACTGAAAAATTGTATTTGAGCTTTCGGCTCTTGCCTATAATGGGCCATTTTTAATAAAATTGATGCTTGATTTAGGCATAAATTACATTTCTAAAAATTTACATATAATTCCATAGCAAATACAAACACATTCTATAAACATTTAGGGCATTTCACATGATACTATGACTATGATAGTTATATGGCTTACACATGGTCAAATCAATTATGATAGTGATGATGGATATTGTACAACATACGACCACTTCTTAGATTCAGACAAAGATACATCTAATACATATAATACTCCTTGCCCATGATAATAGACATACATACCATTCGATATAGTGCATATATATGCAAATCCCAATGATGGGGTCGTTACTTAGTCAACACATAATATATTATAAATATTTTTTTGATGTTTTCTTGATTACTTATTCTCTCTATTATTTTATCTTGACATACATGTGTACATAAGCTCTTGCAATTATTCATTCTCATACCCTTTGCATTCTTTTGATATTTTCACTTGACCCCTTCCTTTTAATTTGTTATTATAATCTAAACATCCCTTATATCTTTCCTCCCATGATGCATCATTTACAGGAGTCTAGTCTTAGTGCACATTACTTGTGGTATATTACTTTGTCATCTTTAGACACTGATTATTTATGTTTTTTATTACTACAACTTACATTAAGCTTAAAATGAACACATATATTTATGTCTATATATCATGACATGAGCACATACACTGATTAGTTCTCATTGGAGGCATGCCTACTCTTATCTCTAAATGCTCTTTTGAGATATGATGTTTTGATTCACATATACATTGGGGGCATGCTACTTGCCTTCATTTCTTGTAGACTCTTTTGTTACTCCATTTGGTGCTTATTATATCTTGACATATGTTATCAATTATTTTGGACCCTATGATTATCTTATTCTCTAAGATCTAAATCTTGGCCTTGCTTGAATACATAATTCATAATATCTTTTTCAAAAAAATGTTCAAAATAACATAAAAAGCATGACCTATGCATGAAATTTATTGCCAGTATACACTTTTAATTTATGTTGTTTATTACATTATGTTATATTTCATATTATATTCACACACACATGCATTTAATGGTATACATGAGTGAGTTTCAAGACATATAAAACTTTTATGACATGAGAATTCATATACAATAAATTCCTACACCTATTCAGCTACCTTTCCTACATTATGGTATGCTTACACCAGGGGCGTCTCTTTGATACATATATTTAGTTGACATATTTATATGACCATTCCATTGATAATATTAAATATACCTTGAATTGATTGTACATGTCTTTCCCTTTGTTTATAATACATAAATGCTATATGGATTATTATACTTTACCATATGTGATAATTACATACATTGATACTGTAGACTAGTTTTGCTTATTCTATACATGTTTGTTATTATTGATTGTTTGTTACATTTTGTAACCATTGTGTATTACATTTTATGACTTCATACGTATTTTATTATTTTATTTTATATGGTGTGATCCTTGAGTAGTCTGACAGTGATTGTTCATTGTGTAACATTGATTACCTATTGTATGCAGCTCTGTCCTTGGGTGAGTTGTATCTCTTTCCTTGTGTAAAATTATGTGTTCATTAAGTGTATTATGCATAACTCTTCATTTTCATGAATTTTAATGATAATGCATGTGTTTCCATTGTTTATTTTATGGATATGACATTGTGTGATGTGTGGATAAATCTAGGATTGTTTGTTGAGTTTGTGGTGTCAGGATCCATATCATGCATCTTTCTACTTGTGTGTGATGAATTATCTATATCATGAATCTTATTACATAGCTTATTATTTATTGATTATATCTATGATCATTACTAATACATGGTTAATTTTTATATATATCTTGGTATGACACTTTTATACCTTAGGATACATGTTTCATATATGCTTTAACGATCATATCTTTCTATGATGACATAATTAGATCATGTTATCACACATACCTATCATGTTTGCAAAATTTTCTATATAACATTATTTTTATAAACCTTTTATTTTGAGATGAGTGTTTCATAAGTTACAGCCTTCACGTCAAAAGTGGGGCATACTAATGGGTTTGGCATAGATATTAAGCCTCCGAACATAGATATTTCATAATTTTTAGACATATTACATGATTTATAGGGTTCAAATTGGGTCAAATTATCAAATTGGTTTAGATTGGGTTATATTATTAAATTTATTAAGATTATGAGATAAATATACATGGATTGTGACATATTTTGGGTTTATACAATGTATATGCAAATATTTTATAGGTACATGAATGATAACTTCTCATATTGGGGTAGAATGACACATATATTTATGTTATTTTGTATTGGATTGATACGGTTGGATCATATTATGGGGCATAGATGTTGTTCATGCATGCACTTTTATATATTCAATTTGGACTAAAGATATTGAAGGTATCATTCTAAATCCTAAACCCACTTACAATAGTTATTTTATTCTATTCATATTTCCATATAAATCTAATATGGGGTTCCACCTTTGCATACAAGCCTAGTATGGGACTCCACCTTTTCCATCTTGAACTGATTATATGTTCAAGATCAGTTAAATGAGATTATGATTGAGGTGTTATGTCATTCAAATCACTTCTCCATATTCATGAGGGTTGGGGAATTTATCTTGTCAGCCCATAGATTTACACACTAGCATTTATTGTGGGGCACAATCACCCCACTCTCCAATACTTCAAGAGGGAAACATGGTTTGATTATAAGTTATTCCTTATTGTCTAATTTTAAAATGTTTCACTAATCTAATTTACTTCAAATTTCTCATCATATATAGAGATTTATTATTGTATTTTAAGTTTTTATGGAATAAGTTGGACACTCGTAGATTTCTCCCAAAGACAAAGTGTAGTCACACACTAATGTACAGAATTTATTTATCCTATTACTCTAGTATTGTCAATAATAGAATGAAAGTGGGGGATTTATAGACACAAAAATATAGTATTATACACTATAAAATGCCAACCTTGACCTATATTTACCATACATTAATTGTGCATACATACATGACTCTTTCGCACGCTTTTACCTAGACATTCATCTTTCTATGTTACCTTATTGATTTGCTATCAATCACCTACAAGAATTTTTTAATTTGTGTTTAATTTGCTTATTATTCTAATCATGTTATCTCATGATCATTATTTTCTACTTTATGGACATCTTTAGTCATAATCAGATGGCACCGGTTTATCAAATCCATATACCTATACCAAATCTATTTTTTATCCTTGTAATAGTCATTTTTATAAATTCAAATATCTCCTATGGGTTGACCCATACGTTTCTCATGTTGGTGGCATAAAAAGTTAACCAAAGAGTTGGCTATTTTAACACACTAGGCCTAAGTATATTCCTATCTGGCAAGCATATATGTAACACCTACCAAGAGGTAATTTATACATTTGTACATTTAAAGGAACAAACCTAAACCTTCCAAATTAGAAACCCCTTGAAGAAGCAGAGCTTAGCCAAGTCTAAATCATCCAAGATAAGGGAATTTTGCACATTTAAAAGTGTCAAAATCAAAGTTAAATGTTGAATCTATACTATAGGATTATGATTTCACACATACGCCTAAGCAGGAGAACTATGTGCAATTTTAACCCTCTTAAAAGTATTAGAAACATATGCATTATTCAGCCACTCAGTGAGAGGTGGTTAGAGTTAAATCTAATGTAAAAATTAGAACTAAGGTTTAAAATTGAAGGGGAGAGGATTTTGGACTTGTGCACAATAACAATTTTATAATATTGCACATATATAACAATGGTTTAGAAATAAAAGCAATGGTATGTGGTGAAACAATCCAACACATCTTATAGGGATGTTTTTGATAGACATCAAATCCTCTAGTTTTCCACAAACATTTATCTTCTATCAGATTCATCAAGGCAAGTCTAGATAGTCAGTTTCCAGATTTGAGCAACTTTTTGTCTAATTCTAGTCCTTCTTACCACCTGCACATAGTCTTAGACCTGAATAGAACAATAACAAGCTAAGTACCATATTCTTATTGGTAATTTTCTATAAATAGTAAAGTTCAATTGAACAACCCCTTTTGCATTAAAATCTACTTAATTTAGACATATCTTATAAAATATTTAACATGGATTTAATGAAGTATTATCTCAATGGAAAACTTATTGTTGAATTATATCTCTCAATGTGCAAGTATGTTTTCAAGGGATATCCTAGTGAGATCCAGATAGGAATAGCCTCAGGTTTATCTTGTATATATAGATGACTCTTTGGGTAATTTCCCTCCATACTGACATGTAAAAAATGTGGACCAAACTAAGGGAAGTGTTTGAATTTGAAAAATAGTTGTTTGGAGAATCTGTAACACTATCGATGAAGGTAGACATTGTCAATAACCATCAATGGTTGACTATTATCATCACTATTTAGGAAGGAGGAAACAATGATCTAGAATATGGTGACAATTTTATTATTAATATAGGTCATTAAGGCACATACTAAAGAGATATTATATATGAATAATGTAATTTTGGAAGGCCTAGTTCATAGATAGATAAATGGATAAGAAAGAGTGTGAAAAAGAGCCATATGTGTATGCACAAGTTATGTATTTCAAGGATAGGTAAAAATTGACATTATTAAGTGTCCAATACAACCTATGTTCTAAAAATAATTTTGTTTTAGCAGCATCAATCATTTTTAGAACATAGGTACACATCTTTCTTTACCCATCTCTTTGTTTTTTTAATTTATCCATTCTGATGAAGAATATAGGTAGATTTGATTATTTTATTTAGTTATATTTGACTAGTGCAATTATTTCACAATATTTCATAGTATTTTAAACAAATTTTCACCTTTTTTTTTAACATTTTGGTGAACCACTCCATTCTTTAAACATGTCAATCTTAGGGTTTCATGCTCTCTTTCCCTCTATGGTTTGTTGTTGTCTTTATCTTAAATTTGATTTCTCTAGGGTTTTTATTTATTATTAAAATATCTTTAACCCTAATTTATTTCATATTCTATGTGTTTACATCTTATGCCAATTAAGAAAACTATATCTACAATACCTACTAGGTGAAGTGTTGGATTGAGAGGTGCAAATATTGATTTTATTCAAATTTATTTGGTTAGTATTTATGCTTGTTTAAAAATAAAATGGTTAACATTCATGATATTCCTACCTTATATTGATTATTATAAAACATGTGATTTTAATAATGAAAATGCATATGTTAAGTATGATAACTGATGTAGGAGTACCTAGGTTCATGAGCAATCTTGCATCAACCAAAAATATGATAGTTTAGGAATTAATTTAAGTTTTTTATTACACAAGGTTTCTGACTGTGCATATGTATTGTTGTAAGTTTGTGTAAGTCTTATTTGTTGCACAAAATTTCTTTATGTTGTTTTGCATCACCTTTGGTATTCATGTGTTTATTAAATTTATGTGTTGCTTATGTGAACACTTGTGTTTGTAATGATCGATGTATAATTTTGTTATGTAAATTTATATACATTCTTATTTTTAAATAATCTTTCAAAGTTGTGCATAAGAGGTAGTGTTAATCTATTTACTTAATACAGTCATGCCAAGATTTGTGTTATATTTATTTTGATATATGATACTTCTTGAGTATCATACATTCAATAGAGTTCAATATTCATCACAAAAGCAAATGAATGAATGATATTTTGTGGAGGAGTTGAATCTTCATTCTACAGTCTGTCAGTTAAATTTTTGGACATTTGGAAAGCCTGAAATAGAATATGGTATCATTATAAAAATGATATGAGGATCATGGTGTTGAAAGTATAAATACTAAGTCGGGGCGCCGGCGGGGGCGGGGGTGAATCAGTGCCCTTAAAACAATCCTTAAATTTCACTTATCATTCATTCTAACACATACAATAACCAATGCATAAATAAGTATCCACGTAAGCATATAACATATGAACACAAGAAATATATGGTAAACCCTCAAGGGGATAAAACCCACTAAAACATAGCTTGGACTATAGTCCTATAAACAATGAATCAAGATTTAGTGAGGCACCAACCCTGTTTGACCCCAAATTTTGACTAAGTATTTTGTAATTTTGGCACAGAGCAGGCATGGCATAAAAGATGACTTATAACTATGAGGATGCCGAGATCATAGGAATCATAATAGAAATGAATACTTGGGGAGTGCATGGGAAGTGAGAGACAAATAAGAGTGATTCTCAAGGGCCATCCAAACCTTATCCATCATTGATTTTGCACCAACCCATAAAAAGCAAGATACATGGAAGTAAGGATCTAGCATAAAATAAGTATATAGTGGGCATAAAGGCCCAGGTCCTTAGGAGAAAATAGTTGATAGACTGCCATGACTCTCAGTCCATATAGAGTTTGTTGCCCATTCACTCATGTCATTGATTATGTAACTACTTGGTCAGGAAAAAATAAGTATAAATACCCCTGTATGAAATCATTATAAGGTGATGGATATTAGATGTCATTTTATTGAAGTATAATATAGAGATATGAATATTATAGTCAAATTTGATGTTAATTGTTAGTTATGCATTTAACAGTGGGATTGCATTGAGTAACTTATAGTTGTAACTGATTACGAGCTTTATGCAATTTATGCCTTTCAAATTTACCTAACAATCTAGCAACTTAATGGTGTTTATCCTCATAATTATGATTGTTGAGATTAATGAGACAAGGATAAAGTAGTGTATTTATTTTTCTATGTAAATTTTAATTAAATATAAGTTAGAACTTAAGTATGTGACTGGTATGCTATTGCACAACATAACCCATGGGAACCAGTCTCTTATTGTGCATTTCAAGTGAGCATGCAAGACCATAGTCTTGCATGAGGGGCTAGTGCACTAGCTCATTGGGGTTACACTTCAACTCTTGAAACATTATTAAAGATTAAAAACCCAATATTTTGGTTCCATTTTTCAGACTCGTAGATCTTGCTACATAGTAATGGAAGATGCTCAAAGGTATCACCCTTAAAGGTATTGAATAATGGATTACTGGGGTCAAGGATAATTTTTTGATTTCTTATCTTGAACTAGGTGTTTTTGCATGTAATTGGGTGGAAAAAAATATCTACACTGCATTATATGAAAATTTATTTTTTGAAATCTCTATTCATTTGCATGCTTAGCTATATGCTTATGCTCAATGTTGATCACATAATTTTAGGAGAAGACAATCTTGGATGTTAGAACATCAAAGGGTTTTATTATGACTAGGGATACCGTGGACATGAGATATTAACATCTGTGGAGAGGAGTGTTGAATACCTACATTTTGAAGTATGTTGTAACCACTTAATCTTCTCCTAAGGAAGCTAAGTTTTAGTTCCTTAGAAAACCACGTGATCATTATATTATATATTTTCCACTAGAAGTCATGAAGTTGTTCATTGACTGTGGGCTTGAAGCTATGCCAATAGAGAGATAAAATCCATTCTTGCATGAGCCACGCAAGTATAAGGGGAGTACATAAATTTTGGTACATAATTTTAGGTTTTGAATGGTAGCCAGTCAATGGGAATTATGAAAGCAAAAATATGATGAAGCTCGATAGAGGAACATAGGAGGGAGTGGTGTAGGAAGGGATCAAGAGAACTCAAGAAGTGCTGTTAGGATCCATAGGGAAGTGAAAACACGCAAAGAGGACTCCATCACTTTCAAAATGTGTCCCATGCCACTTTTATCATATGAAGGAGAAACTAGTTGGACAACATAAATTGAAGAACCATGTTTAAACCAACCAAGTTCCCTAACCATAGTGCATGCTCATGTTTTTGAATTAGAATAATTACATTTACATAATTGGGATAAAAATAATGTGAAATCTAAAACTGATCCTATAAAGGACATTGTAGCTGAACCAATTTTAACTGATATAGAGTTAACACTTTCCTTTCCTCTTCAATGGAATTTCATGGATCAACTTGGAATGCTTGGTAGACCTAGAATTCATAGTGGATAGAGTACAAGCCCAAATATTATTAATCAACTAGCTATCACACCCCACAACAGGAGCATTACTTTTGGAGGTGATGGAGGTAGACTAGGAGGTGTCACGGGAGGAAGTGGTAGACTTCCCCCTCAATGGATAGGAATTGGGGGTTCTCAATAGCCACTAGGGAAATCACCTTAGCTACCAATAGTATATGATGAAATTATGCTTCACTTACTAAAATATCAAGGCATGAAGAATGATATAGAACATGTCCATAAGTGCAAACTCATTTGGAGGGCATGAGACAACTTCTTCTGAGTGAAAGGGCACATAATTCACGACTACACTTTTGGAGAGAGTGCAAAAAATATATAAGAATTTTGACCCTAAAAAAGTGGTAATTAACTATTATCATCTCAAAATAGCATTCCTTTAGTAATTTGATATTCCCAAATTTGAGAAAAAAAGTTTTACCGTGTTGAAAGATATAAAGTAGGAGCTCAATAAAAGTGTACAAAAATATGACGTATGGTTTAAGACACTTTTGTCAAAATGATAATTTTAAATAAATGCTTTATAGAATGCATAATGGTTCATAGGAGAATTTTTATTTCCTTTTTGATGAACACTATCCTAAAAAACCTTCACTAGCCCACACGAAGCTCTATAAGCTACCCTCCGCATTGAAGCTGTTGGTAGTATTGATACTTGGATTAGTCCTTTCATGGAAGGCCAAATAGATTCAATGGCATCATAACTTGAAAAATTAACTAAAAACAATACGTACGATGCTCATAATGGTCTTTGGTGTACTTATTGTGAGTTTGAAGGTCATAACTAAAGTAACTTCCCATGGAAAAACATCTACACTGTACTGAAGCAATCATGTGAAATTTTACATAAATAACATGATGTACTCTCCTATCCTCTCTTGTAGTGAGCTAAACATTCAAAGGTGTCTAAATATCTCAAAATATGTGATGTCTAAATTGATGACACAAATGATTATTGGATAATTAGTGATATCCATGAAGCACATGCATGCAATACATGCCAAACCTCTGTGTCAAACAATTAAGATAATGGTGGTTATCACGGTCGAGGTAGAGGGAAAGGATGAGGAGGTGTCCTTTTCCTACCAATAACATGTTATAAGTGTGGATCCCTATACCACTATCAAAGGGATTGTCTAGTTTATCCAACATGTGCTTTTTGTAAAAAGTAGCATCAGTTGGAAGAATGCCCCGACTTATATACGACCATCAATAAGGAGAGAAATGAAAAAGGTGTAGGGATGATTTGCATCTAAAAAAACATATTGTCATCTACGCTCAAGTAGCCCAACAACTCAATAGGTGAATATCACTATGCGTAGCATTGGATAATCTCACTATACGTATACTCCTATTGAGAAGGTACAATGTGAAAATATTCAAGTAAGGAAGTATCTTGATATCTAGCATTAGAAGGATGTACTCTAGGACACTATGATGATAGTATGATAACTACAAAGAGAAATTCAGTTTCTGAAGGACCAAGAAGCAATGTAATATGCTAATATACAGAAGGCAATAAAACCTCAAAACATGGTGCAAGATGATTTTCAAAAGCTTTAAAAGCATATTTTGGACAAAGACATTATCCCACAAATGATTACTTGGGTTAAAAATCAGGTATAAGTACCAACTGATGCTCAAACTCAAGTGACTTGACAAACTCAGGATCATCGATTAAATCATGCTCAATGGTAATATTAGTGAATGTTACCATTGATGGTTGGGTGATTTGGGACATATTAGTTGACACCAAAACTGAGGTTAACATCCTTACTAAGGATGCACGGTATAAAATGGCTAGCCTGACATTACAACCATTATCACACGTATTGTTTATGGCTAACAAAACTCATGCTCTATCGATTGGTGTCCTAAAAATGCAACAATGGATATCCTTAGAGTGCCATTCAAAGTTGATTTTGAGCTTCTCAGGTTAGCTGAGGTAAATGGTTTTACATCTCTATTAGGGTGACCCTAGTGTTATGAAAATAATGCAGACTTAAGTTTTAAAAAGTGCTACATCAGTTTTGAGAATACTGATCAACGCATTGTAATTCCATTAGATCAAACACAAGGGCCTCCATATGTGGAACCTATTAATATGGAAGAAGATATTAACCATATTTATAATATCATATCCAAAGATGGTCAACAACATGATCCAACTTTTGATGGCATCTTTTGGTGGACAGACACTCAATCCCTTTCTGATACTACAAGCAATGCTTGTAATTGTTAGGCCCATGATGATTATGACCTCACTATAAAAGTGTGCAGTGACATTGGTAGTCATAAAAATGTTCCATACCAGTATCATAAATTCCATAGGTTTATTTACCTTCTTATTGGCCAAGTTATGAGGGGACTAATGATGGATGCACCATTAGAAAGACTTGATGAAGCTCCACAGTTTCATAGAGAAATGGAATTTTATGACTTTATCTAGTGCCTTGAAGAATTTTATAACTATGAGTATAAATCATTGGTTCACCTCTTTGATAATACCAACACAAGATGGTGGAAAACCCATAATGATCAACATCTCAGTTGGGATAAAGTATGTTCTACTTTGCATCACTAGTTTCATTATGATAACCACATCTGGGGAACAATCAATTATAGTGGAGTACGAGTACTTGAACCCCATATAGAGGCTTGTGAATCCATGTGGTGAGCTAAAGAGTCTTTCTTTATAGATTACCTATGGGTACATGCTTTCTATGAAACTTTACAAACATGGGTGAGAGCATGGTATGTTCATGAAGATCGATATTTGGGTACCCATTTTTGGCATCTATCAAAAGAAAATATGAACTCAACATTATATTATTCATCTTAAAGAATGGATTTGTGCCTCACTCTTTAGGCCACGCATGAAGTAGTGGTTGGTGACCCTAGTCCCATTGAAGATTGCATGCAATATATCAATGATGCCCCAGAAAAAGGTCTAGTTCTCTTTAATGAACCATCTACCCAACCTACTCCCACACCAAAACCAATTTTTGATCAAGACTAGTGTGAAGAGATAGGCATAGGGAAACATAAACTAATATTTCAAGTAGATGAAGGTGAAGGGTTCAACCAACCTGACCCATTAGAAAACCATTTGGATGTCCCTACAAATTATGGTTCACAAACTATTCATGATACTAGTCCTAATGCAGATAGTCCTTACTCCAAACCAGTTCAAACTATCCAACACAACATAGATACAAAGGAAGAGCCAAAAATAGATACTGTAGGCAATTAATAGATAGACACATAAGTTTCAAAGATATTTGAGTTATTAAAAGAATACCAAGATGTCTTCCTAAGAAGTACAATGAGATGAAACATGTTTATCCATCTCTACGCAAAATGCATATCAAACTGGTTGATGGTGCTCAACCAATTAGGAAAAGGCCATATAAGATGAATCCAAATCTATGGGTGCACATAAAGAAATAAATTGATAGTATGTTGCACATCAAAGTGATCACCACCATTTATGAATTTGAGTGGTTTAGTCCCATGGTGATAAGTATAAAGAAAGATGGACACATTAAAATTTGCATTGATTACCATATACTTAACACATCTTGCATCATTGATCCCTTCCCAACACCTTTCACATAAGAAATACTTGAAGGTATCACTGGGTGTGAAATATATACCTTCATAGATGGATTCTTGGGGTACCATCAAGTCCAAATCACTAAGAAGGATCAAACTAAAACTATATTTGCCACTGAATGGAGATCTTTCGCATATACTATCATGCCTTTTAGTTCTAAGAATACACTTGCTATGTTTTCACGTACATATGTTGAGGCCTTTAAAGATTTAATCTATAAATTAAGTCAAGTATACTTGGATGAATAGATAGTCTATGGCTTGGTCAAGCACCATTGTTCCAATCTATGGCTCATGCTTGAGCGTTGCAGAGCCCTACTAATATAATTGAATATAAAGAAGTGTCCTTTTGCTACAACTTTTTATGTTCTTCTATGACATATTATTTGTAAGGATGGACTTTTGGTAGACCCAAAAAAAGTATCTATCATTATTTGCCTCCTAATGCCCAAGTCTCAGTGTAAAGTCTATGCCTTTCTTGGACATACAAGTTATTATAGTAAATTCATTTGTGGCTATGAAAATATTGTCTCATCTCTAGAGGAAATTTTAAAACATAACGACCACTTCATTTGGAATTTCTCTTGTCAAGAATACTTTAAGGCCTTGAAAGACATGCTGGTTATAGCTCCAATACTATAGTTCCCTGAGTGGACAAAACCATTCCATATCCATATTGATGATTCTATAATGGTAGCCAGTGTAATCCTTGCATAATGAGGTGAAGGTCACCTTGATCACCCTATCTATTTTACTAGTAGAAAACTTACTCTAGCTGATCAAAATTACACTACCATAGAGCATGAAGCCTTACCAATGGTTTATGCTCTACAAATTTTTTGACAATACTTTTTGGAAACTCCCTTTGTATTCTATATAGATTATGAAGCTTTAAAGTATATAATAAACAAACCTGTGATACATGGATGCATATATCATTGGATAGTATTGTTTCAAGAATTTTAATTCTCTATCATGGTCAAACAAGGAAAAACTAATTGTGGCCATGACCATCTTTCTTGAATTGATTCTGGAGAACCACCACATGTTATTGAAGATGAATTCCCTGATTTTCAACTATTTTGTGTTTCTCATGTACCTAAGGATTTGAAGGATACTGTATCTTTTCTAACTACTGAATTAGTGCTTGACTATCTGACTCCTCAGGATAAGAAATAACTCGCAGTCCATGCTACACATTTTCATATCATCATAGGGGACCTCTATAATCTTAGCTGAGACAAAATTATTTGGCATTGTGTCATAAAACATGAGTTCTTTGAAGTAATCCAAGAAGTTCATGAGGGCATTTCAGGTGGACACTATGTTGGAGAGGCTGCCACATGTAAAGTTCTATTGGCCATATTATGGTGGCCTACCTTTTTTTCAAAGGCCAAGATATATGTTAGGAAGAGTGATATTTTTTAGTACATAGGAAAACCAAATCATCATGATGACATGAATTTACATATAATTCTATCTCAAGAACCATTTGAAAAATGGGCCATTGATTTTGTTGGCCTCATTAATCCAGTTGGATGATGAACAAGTTCCCATTATATCATTACAACATCTAATTATCTCACGTGTTGGGATGAATCTATGCCAATGAGGGATTGTATTAATGCTACTACTGTGTGTTTCATCTGGGAACATATCATAACATGGTTTAGATGCCCACTAAGTTTTACTAGTGATCATAATACCCATTTCCTAAATGAAACTATTCACATCTTACTTGCTGAGTTCATGATTGCTTATGACAAAATAACATCGTATCACCCTCATGCCAATGAAACTATCAAGGCATTTAACAAAATTTTAGGCACAACATTTAATTTTTTTTTTTAATATTAGCCAAATTGATTAGGATGAAATAATATCTGTAGTATTTTGGGCTTATTGAATAACCTATAAGTGCCTAACCAAGAACACATCACTCAATTTGGTATATGGTAAAAAGGTAGTTCTACCAGTTGAATTCTTGGTACCATCTCTTCAAATTGCATGCATTAGATAATTGGATAAGAATTTATCTTTTAATATGTGTTTGGATGCTTTGGTACATCTCGATGAAGCCCATTTCCTTGTTCATTGAAGTCAAGATGTTGAGAAGTTCAAACAAAAAGCATGGCATGATCAACACATTAAACATAAAACATTTACCCTTGTGATGAAAGTCTTCGTCTATGAGTCTAAGTTCACATACCATTATGGAAAACTTTGAATTCATTGGGATGGTCTTTTTATAATTCATAGCATTTGACCTACCGATGCTTGTTGATTATAAAGGTTGGATGACCAATTTCTTCCTGGGCATTACAATGGATGCTGACTACGACTGTATTTCACCTTTGAATAGTTTATATTTTGTAACAATAAGGCTTATACCATTAGTTTAAGATTTATTATTTTCAATAAAAAGCGTTACCTTTGTTGCATGCAACATTTATTTCATATAGAGTAGTTTAAATTTTGTACTTATTATTTTCATGGAGGACCATGACACAATTTTAGTATGGGGTAAAAGGTATTTGTATTCATGTTTAAAGATGTGTGCGCAACTTATGACGTGAAATTTACTTAAGTTACTCAAGTTAAATAGCCCAAGGATAAGATATTCCCACCAAATAAGTTCAAAATTTTGAAATAAATAAAACAACTGTCTTCTACTCCAAATAAAATCATGAGACACAACTGTCTTCCACTTCAAATAAAATCATGGGATAGGATGTGTCATTAATGTGAAAGAAATAGTGGTTACAAAAAATGTGCCAACATCATGACAAGATAATACTATTAAATGCATTTATGGTAAGAAGTGACGGTCGAAGAATGATGGCCGTTACAAGTGCATTAATAACATGAGGTGATGGATGAAAAGAACAGAGGTAGTAAATACAGGTTACCCCCTGAATTACCCCCTTGAGCCTATAAAAGGATAAGGAAGCGCATTTTTAATTTTTACCTTTGATTCCATTTGAGTTTATAGAGATGAAGAACAAATTAAGCCAAAGTAATTATAGATCAGGTAAAATAACATCAAAATTCTATAAATAGCTATTGAGCTGAGCATGAAGTTAAGTAATAAAACATAGGGCTAACTATAAAACATGACCATGACATAAGAATTGGTAGTTATAGGTTTCAAAGGTAGACATCTACCATTAGAGGGTAATGAAATAAGAAAATCCAAAGTCATCTACACATCAATCACGTATTCCTTTGAGAATGTTGGATGGTCGCACATCAACCTTTGGTATCCTTAGAGGGTGATGAAGATTAAGAAAAAGGCTTTAAGAACTGATACATTTCCAACTATACTAGAGGAAGAAGAAGTACTTGGGGGGAAGCAGTGTTAATCAGGGAAGAGACCCCTAAAGAATAGGTACAATGCATAAAATGAGAAGAGGTTAGGATGACACGTCAAGAGAAGAAGGCAAATCATCTCCACCCCCACCATTAATAATAGAGTAAATTAAATAGCTAGAGATGGTGTTATGGGTGGAAAATTGGGTCTCGAAAGTACCCTCTTGTACCATTTTTGACTATAATCACCATCAACCTGGGAATCATGTTGAGTTATAAAATTATTACCGATTTGAGCACTAGAACACCAAAAACCAATTGGTGTATGACCTCAAAGATTTTAATGCTTTGGATGCTATGGGTTTGTTTCAATCGTTCAACCTTCCAAACTTTGGAAAACCCATGAAAGCAATTAAGTTCCTACTCTCACACATCCATGAGGAATACCTTTACTTTGTTGGTTGTAACATGAAAATTATGCTTGAGATGATAAATAAGGTGTTAGGGCTAGAGTGCTCTAGAATGGATATAGAGTTTGACTTGGAGGACTTAGAGGAGATTAGAAAAACAAAAACAATGTTCATGTGCTAAAATTAGGGCCATGCCATGCATATAAATAACCTAAAATATCTCATCCTTAGGGTAGTGATGCATATCATAATGACCAAGATCGATGGCACTAATCATTGGAAAGAGGTGGATATGGCCCACCTTTACATCATTCACCAGGTAATTGAGGGCTTGAAGTATAATTGGGCAATGTATTTTTCCCACAAGATTGTAGAGGATGTAGAGAAGACCCATTAGATACCTGGTCATAGGTTCCTTTGGGGGGTATTTTTGTTATTGATGGTGTTTGAAAAGATTGGTGTACCTAATTACACCATGAGAGAACTGAAGTGGGCATACCCGCCCAAGTACAAGTCCCATAATGAGCACTATAAGGCATTCACATACCTTGGGCACATCACCCCCACCTAAGAAAATAATATGAAGTCATGGTTTGGTGGAATGAAGGAAGAATTTGGGAATGAATGGTGCATTCTGAAAGACTTCCCTACCTAGGTTAGAGTACAAGCTCATTTTTTTGTAAAAAAACACTTCTCTTTGGTGTGCATCAAGATGGTTTCATTTGGATAACTCTCTATGTGATTGAAGATGCCTTATGCCATTTCAATATGGTACTTCATCGACTCATTGAACCACATTTTTGATGCACAATCACCTTGGAAGTAGACAAAATTGATTTGGAGATTCCCACTCTCTAAAAGATGTACGTCTATCTTGGAAAGAAAGATTACATGGAGAAGCAGGAGACTAACCAGACTGATATCAAGGTCAAATAGATATTTGTGGGGGAATAGGTGCATAATATATTCAATATGCTACATCCCAAGAAGAATAATTCAAAGGGTGTAGAGCAGACTTGAGAAAAACTCCCACTAGCACCACATCTGGTAAAGAAGAAGTGGGTTAGGCATGATGCCAACACAAGTTCCTAGTAGGATCCTCCAAAATGATAGAGGACTATCTAAGATACATCTCATAGACCTTCTCCTCCTAGAACTTCTCCATTGATACCTTCTCCACTAAGACATTATCCACCCAAAGCTTCATCCCTGCAAGTTCCTCCACCCCTGCCTGCACCTCCATAGGTTCTTATAACCCTAGCTTCACTACCACCACCTCCAAGAAATTCATAGTCATCTCCACCAAGGATTTAACCCTCAAGGTCCATTCCATAAAGTGTGTTAGAGAAAGAACCAATGCAATAAGAACCTACAAGCCAAAAGGAAGAGGTTGAGGACTTTGATTTTGAGAAGACCCTCCTAGATGTGAGAGGAAGAGACCACCTTTGAAATCTCACCATTGGACATTAGGGGTCCATTTAGAAAAGAGGAAGATGGTGATGATACACAAAAAATGAGTATAATGGCTATCATTAGCACTTATTTAGCTACCAACATAGAGATCAAGATTTTAGAGCATGACTTGAACAAAGGAAAGGAACCTGTCGGTTTCGAGGGAGAACCACCTATAATCGATGAATCTACCAATCTATGAACTCAGTACCAAACTAGTGTTGTATATAAGATGCTCTATCTTTGGTCGCAATTCTTACCCCAAGATGTAACCATTGATATAAAGTGGCAAATGTCCTTATTTTTAGACATGTAGAATGATGAGTGCCATTTTGAGCTCCTTGCAAACAACCTCCTATTATGTCCTCAATCTCTGGTGCTGCCAACCCCACTATAAGTTTATCCCCATAAGATCACCCTTATATAATCCAACACCACATTTTTTAAAATGGCTTTTGAATTCGCATTCCAAAACATACTTTTAGACTCTCACATGTATGATGCAGAGTAGAAACATGGCCAGGTAGTGGCTATGTATGAAAAAGAGGTTTCCATTTGGAAGGCACTCATCAAAGAAGTGGATGTATTGAAATAACAAATAAAGGAGGCCAAAAAGGCCAAGGGAAAAAATTTAAATTTACGTAAACATATTTTGGGCCTAGATCCAACATTAGTGGATGGAGTTGCTCTAGATGAGGACGTTGTGAATAAATTGGAGACCTTGGTGAATCTCCTTTTAAAATGTTGTAAAGAATAACTTGCACTAAAGAATGAGGCATTAGTGTTAATATAGAAATTTATTGAGGTTGTAAGGTTTATAATCATGACATTAAAAGAGTTGGGGAAGTAATCCCCATCTTGGATGGGATTTTTGAAAGATTGGCATAATCAAACAAAATCTTGGAGGCTCGAATCCATGCAGAAGAATCTTAGAGGCAAAAATTGGCAGATGCTTCCCTATTAATAAAGGATCACATTGAGCACACAAAATATTCAAGTATGTTGAATCTATGGAAGATAAAATAAATGCGCATCGATAACTATTGAATGCTATTTTTTTAGCTCTCTAAGGATAGGTTGTTGGTGAAGTCTCGACACTAGAAAAAGTTTAGAAGGATGCCAACACATCCTTAGACAAATTAGTCAAGAATGCTAATGAGGATCTTGACCAACCTAAGGAGATGTAGAAATCAAAGGTGGCCATTGAATAAATAATGATAAAGCTTCTTAACACATTGTCACATAGGGATAATGTCAACAAGTAGATTGAACAAACTAGGGCTGAATTTTTGGTAAAGGTTGTAACTGAGATTTAGTCTAAGATGGACTAAGAGTGTAGTGTGGGGTCATGTTAGACCCCAAATTTTGACTAGTTATTTTGAAATTTTAGCATGGTATAGGCATTTCAAAAAAGCAACATAATGCAGAAAGACTATGGCACAAAATTAGATTGGCATAGAAGGATTGTGGTACGGAACTAGTGAGGCATGAAAGGACAAGGGCATGAAAGCACCAACATAATAAGACCCAGCCCAAGATGACACACAACTGTGTGGAAATTAGGAGCATAGGACTCAAAACAATAATGAGAGACTTGGGGAGAGCATGAGAAGTGAGAGATGGTTAAGGAGTGATTCTCAAGGGCCATCCAGACCTTATCCATCATTGGTTTTGTATCGGCTTGGAAAAAAGAAGACACATGGGGGAAAATATCTAGCATATAACAAATATATAAGGGGTGAAAAGGCTTAGGTCCTTAGGATAAAATAATTGATAGACTGCCTTGATTCTCATTCCATAGAGAGTTCATTGGCCATTCACTCATGTCATTTATTATGTAACTACTTAGTCAAGAAAAAACAAGTATAAACACCCTTGTATGAAATCATTGTAAGGTGACATATATTGGATATCATTTTACTAAAGTATAATATAGATATATGTATATTACAGTAAACCCTGATGTTAATTTTTAGTTATGCATTTGATTGTGGGATTGCATTGAGTAACTTATAGTTGTAACTAGTTATGAGCTTCATACAATTTATGCCTTTAGAATTTATGTAACAATCTAGAAACTTAATGGCATTTATCCTCATAATTATGGTTTTTGAGATTAATTACACAAGGAAAAAAGTAGCGTATTTACTTTTCCATGTAAATTCTAATTAAATATAAGTTAGAACTCGAGTATATGACTAATATGTTACTGCATAACATAAACCACAGAAACTAAACTCTTGCTACACACTTCATGTTAACACGCAAGACCATAATATTTCATGAATGGATATCTCAATATATTTTTGGGGCTAAATTTAAATGCTTGAAACATTATTAAATATTAAAAACCCAACAAACCCCACAAGGAGCACCAACCCCCAACTAGTCAAGTACCAACTCAACTAGCCCTTTAACAAGCACCAAATTAAAAGGAGGCACCAACCCCCTATGTAAATTAGCACAATATAAGTCACCTAAAACCTATAATAAAATTTAAAAGTATTTTTATCTCTCAACTGATGATGATCACCTTCATTTCTTCTTCACACTCTTCTATCTTTCTCAAACAACCTATTAGGCCTTTTTGCTCAACTATCCCACTTCTTGGCAAATTTAGGTCATATAACCTTACTAATCATCTATACAATCATTGTTATAAATTCATGAAATATTAAACACACATATATGATAGTATTCAACCCCTCTACTTTGTTTCCAAACTTCTATTTCATTCTCTCATCCCCTCAAATATTCTAACTAGTTAATTAGGCCTATTAGACCTTTTTATACTTGACTTTTGCTTTCACCAACCTTGGTCAGAAAAAACATATCCATGCTTGGATCACCATTGGAGTATATCAAAAACATGAAAAACATGTTTCATAAGTGAAAAAACTACTACATAGGTCGGTCACCACTCATAAGGACCAAAACCACCATTAGGCCTAAAGGAGACCTAATGCAATTAAGCCTTCTCAAAGCACACATTTCATCTTGACTACCTTGGAACACATTGAGCCTACACAAATGGATGAAAAAAATTCATAAAAAATTTAAATATACCCTTTATAAACTCACCTTAGGTCCCCAACACCATTTAGCTCATTTCACTATTTGAACCACACAATTAGGCCTACTCATAATTAGCTCTTCTCACTTCCAGAAAGTCTACTTTGAATATCTGAAGTATACACTCAACTTTACAAAAAAATAAAAAAATTATTTTTATATAAATTAAATTAGATCAAGGTCATCACTATGTTAATTATATTTCACTAAATAGGGCAAAAGAACTCAAACTGACCATTTCCATATGCTCACTCAAAACTGCAAATAGGCCTAAAAAACTAGTCAAGAACTTTTGACTTTTCACACCTTCATAAGTGTTTATCATGAATAAAAATATATTAAAATTAACCTATTATACCTATAAAACAACTTAAAGTGAATTATATTATTTAATTATAGGCATACTGACTTGGGAACATCAATCTCACTCACACATAGAAAACTGCTTGTAGCTTCAAAACATAGTCATGTAAACAATGATTTAGAACACTTGTAGATTCACTTTAATTAAATTAAAATAGTTTTAGATGATCATTAAACATAATTATAACATATTTAAATAAATATATTACAAGGTTAAATAGCATATTGGTCTTACAGACCAATCTCATGGTTTCACATTACATAGACCTCACTGTGTTAGACAGGTCACTTTGAGAGCAACTTTATGATTGTATATAACAATATCCAAATACTATATTCAAAGGAATTATGTGTTACATTTATTTAGTAACAAAAATATGTAATTATATCCATTCCTAATCCACTGCAACATATCCCTAATCTTATTCCCACTTCTACCTATTTTTTTCACTGTCTTCTTCACTAGGCCTTTTTAGCAATAAGCCAACTTCCATGACTGGTTTAGCATATTTGAAGTCTATAACCTGATAAAAAACTTAAATTAACATAAAATAAAAGTCTCACACATCATTTTTTAATCATTTTCATGATTTTACCTGGTCAACCTTTCCTATTATATTAAAAATCTGAGAGACAAGGGGTTTACTATATCTTCCACTCACTCTTTTGGTAGACAAATTCCATCTGGAGGTACCTGGGAGAGTCCTATACATCTTAAAATCACCAAAATATGTCATACAAACCATTCTAATCCATTTCCAACAAGATCTTCCATATTGGGTCATAGTTAGGGTTTTAGAGAGGGTTAAGACCACCTTACAGTCTTAACGATCATTCATAAAGCTTGGGCCCTTAATCCAAAAAATAATGATTGAAAAATTGAGTTAGGATCCTTCCCCAACTTTCATGAACTTATAAGGATCTCATGAAAAGGTTTCACATGCCAATAATCATAATAAAATCTTTCTTGAGACTGCAATACCTCATTCTATGCACACATAAAACCTCAAAACCACATTTCATGATTTCTCCTTTAGTATATGACCTCAAAATTTGTAAACACACTTGAAAAAACTTCTCACCCATATAAAAATTCTATCATGAGCTTTGTATCCTTGTAAACTAAACTTGACCCCTCATTGGACCACACTAGGTCTCTTTGCACATTAGGCTTTGAAATGCTAGTCACACTTAAACCTTGAACCAACCTTAAAACATATTATAATATTCTCAACACCAAATTATCATATCATAAAAACTCATACCATGATCACACACTACCAATATTGTTTTCACAAGCCTTAGAGTGCTCACTTATGCCTTCTCACTAGGTCTCTTCATGCAAATGAATAATCCATGAACTGGCCTTGAATCCACCTATGAAAGCTTATCTACCTTATAAACATGTTTACATAGTGTCAAATATATTATCACATTATCTACCATTAATTTTCATCCTTCATAGACCTTGATAACACCTCAAGACTCCTCATTAGGTCATATAGAGTTTAGGACTAGACTAGTTGCATGCTAAGGCTTAAGACCTTACCCCTGAAGGTTTACCTTGAAACATTCTTGAGTGTTTCAAAACTTAATATTAATGCTTGGGCATCCTTAAATATCTAATTATACCTATGTGTATTCATATTTTATCTTGATCTTGACCTTAACATGTCATTAACCTTAGAATAATTACTAAGTTGCCTTCAAATTCTCTCTCAACAAAGAGACAAGAGGTTGCTTTCAAATTCTCTCTTGTCGTAGGAATCCTTATCACATACCACTTCACCATTCATGACACCAAATTTGAATTTGACATCAATGAAAAAATTTATGCCACAACACCAACAACATTAACATACCTCAACAATCTCCCCCACTATCATTGATGGCAAACACTCAAACAAAGTTGATCATTCTCATCTCCCCAAGATGGATCTTATTTAAACTGACCTTTCTCCCAAAAAATTTTTACCCCTTTGATATTAATGAAAAAGGTTCATATTTTGACAACTATCTGATCCTTGGACATGTGACAACACACCTTTTCTCTTCAAATAATATCACTCTCTCTTTGACAAAAACTCAACATAGATCAGGCTCACAACCAACTTCTACATATTTATTTGAAAAACACACCTACTCTTGGAGCAATATTGGTTCCCCTTATATTCATGAGGTATTCAAAAACTATCATGAAAGTGACTTGGTTTGATCAAGTCATCATACAAATTCTTTGTAACCCATCTTTTGCAATCACACCTTCAACAAACTATTGACTAAACTTTAGATCTGAAACAAAGAATACAAAGATCTCCCTAAGACCAAGCATCCTTCATGCTTCTACTCATTAGCTGAGTACCTCCATGAAGCCTAATGGATTCACCTCTTTTTTAGGGTACTAAAACAACATAAACTTAGGAGATTCCCAGATCTCCATGTCGTCACTAGAATTAACTATCTTCATGATCTTCTTAGGCTTGAATTCTTCAATCTCTATTTGAACAACATTCTGACTTGGTCTATTTGTATTGAACTCTTAATCCACAATTTGAGATGATAGGGAGAATTCTTGGCACTCCTTTACATCTGAACTATGCTCCACCATGGCAAGTAGTCCACTTGGACTTGCTACTGATCATCATTCACCTTAGCTACTTTTGGTATCCAGTCATTGTTTTGTCTTTTTTCTTGCATTCTAGGGGCCTCATTCTTATTTTTTTGACTTGAGAATCCATACTTACAAAACTTTTCAATATGACCAACCTTTTGCTAATTGAAACACACTGTTCCTCTTGATAGAAACCCACCATTACCCATACTTCTTGATTGATGATTCTCCTCATAGTTCCATGCATATTAATTCTTGGAGGGTTTTCTAAAATGCCTTGCTTTATGACCAAATTGGTTACATGAATAACAATAACCATAGAAAGGATTAACATACTTTATAGTATTCGACTCCCTGATAGGATTAATCTTCATTAAATCAACACCATCATTCCTTGATTGACTATTGACCTTTAAGGTCTAATTCTCCTTGATCACAATAGTGTTCTTTTGGATTCCATTGAAACCAAGGCTTGTTTTGCCATTATCAATCTTTTGACTACTTAGGATGTTGTCTATATCATTGGTACTCTTTTCAAATTTCACAAAAGAATTTACATTAATTGATGCATGATTCAACTAATCTCTCAAGAAATCTACTTCAGTTACATACATTACACATTCTTCTTCTTTAGCCTTTAGGTTTGCAGTCACAATTTCAATTTGAGTCTCCACCCATTTAACTATTTTCTCTTATTCTTTATAGTTGTTGCTCAGTCTAAATTCAAACAATATGATTTACTCCTCATAGCCTTTGAAAGAGACCTCATCACCCTATTCTTCTTCATCACCATATTTAGTTCTTCTAGAGTATTCATCAACTTAGCTTCAAGGTCCACCTCATTTTATTTTTCATCTAAATCACCAACAATACCTACAAACCACATGGACTCTTATTGATTTAAATAACTTGCCTCCTCAAACATGAAGATAACTTCATTGACATCAGGATCAACACCTTCATGGTCACTCTTAGAATCACTTCTATCACTCTCATCATTTGAGCTATAGTCTTCTTTGGTGTAAAATCTTCTTTTGCTCTTAAAAAACTTTTTATTGTCATCATACCTTCTAAAACTTTTCTTGATTTTATCAAACTTATAGGACATCTTGTCATCATCATGACCTTCATCATGCTTTTAATAATCCTTTGTATTATTCTTATGAGGTCACTTGTTAGCAAAGTGTCTAGTTTCTCCATAATTAAAGCACTTGATGGGAAACTTGCCCTTATTTTACTTGAACCAGTTTTCAACTTTCTTGAAAACATAACTATCAACTCATCATCATCAATATTAGAATAATCACTATCTTGAGATTTCTTGCCTTGTATCTTATTCTCTTTTGACTTCCTTTTTACCTTGAATGGAGCTTCCTTCTTTATAGGTCTTTCTTCATTGTCCTCATCTCATAGGTTATTAGGTTGCGATGAAGTCCATCCATCTCTAGCTTGTCTAGATCTTGCATTTCTTCAACAATAGATACTTTAGAATCAAACTTAGGAGTTAGTGATCTTAATACCTTTTGAAAAATAGTATAATATTTCAATTATTCACCTAAACATCTTATGATATTGACCACTTCATCAACCCTCAATAAGTAGGTTGCAATGGTCTCATCTTCATTCATCTTTAAACTTTCAAACTGTCTTCTATGGGTTTACAATTTAACCAACTTGACCTTAGAGTCTCCCTCATGGATAGTATTCAAATTTTCCCACATTTATTTGGTAGATATACAATGCATAACCTTCACAAATTCTACCTCTGATAGGCCACAAAGAATACCATTCATTATTTTTGAATTGTTATCACTAGCCTTCTTACCTACTACATATGTAAGGGGAATAGGGGGTGTAGTATATCCATCCAAAAATAATTTTAAAACATTATGACCTTGAGACATCAAATATGTTCTCATCATAACACTCCAAAAATCATAATTAGATTCATTGAACAATAGAGCCGTACTTGTAGAGAAACCATCTTGTGTTTGAATAACCATCTTTGCTTGCTTAGGATCTCCTTTAGGTTATTAAGCCTAATTTAAAGGACCTAATTTAATACTAAATGTTGTAAGTATAGCTATTGAGAGTGGGGGGGGGGTGAATCAATGCCTTTAAAAAACTCTTTTCACTTATCATTCATGAAGCATTCATTCAAACACATACATTAACCAATGCATAAACATCTACATAAGCATATAACATATGAACATAAGAGATATGTGGGAAACCCTAAAAGGGGATAAAACACACTAAAATACATATTGAAATATATTCCTATAAGTAATGAATTAAGATTTAGTGAGGCACCAACTCCACAAGGAGCACCAACCTCTCACTAATCAAGCATCAACTTGTAAGGAGACAACAACCTCTTAGGTAACTCAACACCAACTCAGTCACCTAGAATCTCTTATAAACTTTAGACACTTATTTCTCTCTCAATTTATGATGATAACTTTTTTTTTTCTTCACACTCTTTTATCTTTCTCAAACAACCTATTAGGCCTCTTCACTCAACTAGCCCTCTTCTTGGTAAATTTAGGTCATATGACCTTGCTCATCATCTATAGAATCACTATTATAAATTCATGACATATTAAACACAACTCTCTTATGGTATTCAAAGCCTCTAAATAGTTTCCAAACTTTTATTTCATTTTTTCATCCACTTAAATATTTTAACTAGTCAATTACGCCTATTAAACCTTTTTACACTTCACTCTTTCTTTCACTAACCTTGGTCGTGTTGACTAAATTTGACCCTACAGATTAAATTGGGACCCCTATAGGTAAAAAATTGATTTTAAGGTATTTTATGGATCTAATATTATGTCATAAGGTGTATTATAGGTCATTTGATGTCATTTCATGTCACATTAGCCTTGGTCTTGGTCATTTTCAATATTTATGTCTTTTTAAGTCATTTTGGAGGTCAAAATAGAGCATTAAATGACTTGTACAACCTCTTTGAACAATGTAAATATGTAAAAATATTATGTCACATCCCATGTGTCCTAAGAAGTCTTAATTAACTATTTATAACTGAAAAGTGGTAGGTTCTTTAGAAGAAAAGGTAGTTTTCTTGGAGAAAATGAGCATTTAATGAGGTGTATGGAATTGTATGACCTCCTATAATTGAGGACACTTCAGGTAGTGTATATTGGTATTCTAAACACTTATTAAAATTATCAGTTTGATCATAATCTCCAAGAAATGAAGAAAACCATTTCTCTCTTCTTCCACTAGGCTTGGCAAGCAAGAATGGCCCTCAGGGTTATACTTGGTATGGTCAATAGGAGAGGTTTCAATAAAAATGTTGTTGGAAGTGTCTTATAAACTTAGTTATATTTAATTTTATGTTTAGTTTTGTAATAATGGTGGTATGTGCTTTATAAACCATTGCTAATAAGTTAGACTATCTACTTTGCTTGTTAATTTGTGCACCCTATAGGTTTTGATTTAGTATAGAGAAGTTCATATAATACAGATATTGAGATTGATTCTATAGGTATTTTGATCCACTCTCATATGTTACCCATACTTTTTTTTAATTTTGGATTTTATTTGATGAGCCAATCATGTTAGGTTTGCGGATTGGTCTCATTTGGGATGACAGATAGGTTTCCACCATTTTTTGGATTTTAATGCTTTAATAATGGTTATAAAGGGTTATGATAATTTAATTTACATGTTTTAAAGGTTATATTAATTCCATTCACCTTTAAAATTTATTCTCCAAAGCGATCTCCATAGTTTGTAGTCATATACCACACATACACATAGTCTACCATGAATGTGCACCTACAGGTGCCATGGATAGGGAGTGTCATGTTGAAATGAAGTTTTTGAATTTTGTTTTAAATATTATAATTTTTAAGGGTATCAATCCATTTTGACATTTAAATAAGATACAATGGTTGTTGGAGGCTCATATACCATTAGTATAGTTCATAACTCTGCTCACTGCCTGCAAGTAACTTAGAATGCACCTACAAGTGCCCTCATAGAAACTAGTCATGTTGCAAAGGAGTAATTGAACTGATCAAGGTTATTGATAGTGAAAAGAGTATATATTCAATCTTTGAGAACATTCTAAATCTCATAAAAGGTCAAAATAACACTCATTGTCTACATTCATCATCAGTGCCTATATATTTGAATAACCAACTATAGGTGGTGTTAATAGAGACCTAATGAATGTTTTGAAACATTGAAACAAGTGATGAAATCATTATTGAAGTCTTGATGTGTTAAGTATATCATAGTAGACCTATTTGAAGGCTAGGTTGGCAAATTTAAGTGGGAATCCATACTCAAAGATTTAGTGATAGTGTTCAGAGATCAAATCCCCAAAAGTGCAAAATAGAGGTCTGGGCCTTTTTTTCAAGACCATGTAACAAATTTATCAAGGGTTTTGTGACATATAGATGACCATTCTTTGTAGTCCCCACATAATACAATAACTATTCAAAGTTTTGGAGGTATATGTTTAGTGGAGGTTAGTTGTTTGAAAGCTCAAATATGTGTTTTTGTTCACTAAATTTAGGTAGTGACATCTATAGGTGTTAAGCTCCAAAAAGACCCTCATACCCAACATTGTGAATAAGGCATGTATCCATGTGGGGTGATATCATTGAGTTGATAATCACATTTATATTTTAGATTCACCAAATAATGTTTGGAGAGGAAGTTGGAATTATGTGTTTTTGGGTCTATGCACATCTATAGGTGCCTCTTGCTTGAGAAGTTGATAGACAATTGCTATAAATTCATAGTATGAGCTTGGGGATGAAAACACATTTTCATGTTAATTAATCTTGTTGAGTTGATAGGCCATTGGATTCCAAGAGACATCAAACTTGAGTAGGAGAATTAGGTCTATTGACTTAGTAAGTACATATATAGGCATATCTTGGTCCAAAAGACCACCTACAACTGACTGCAATAAAAAAAATCAAGTAACTTAACCAGACAAGTGATTCAGATAGGCCTAAAAATACATTGAATTTATTTCAATCTAATTTTAAATGAGTTTAAAGATCTAGCTGAAGTATAAAGCATAGATATAGTGCCAAAACATAAATTTTCATCTATAGGTGGACCCCTATTTTACAAGTAACACAGTCAGCTGCTTATGACTAGTATTGAAAATATTTCAACCCCAAGGTGTGAGGTGGTTAAGAGAATACATTAATTTAATATTGGAAGGATTATATACTATATTAAAATCATAATACATGAAAATTAACCTATAGGGGTCACCTTTGAGTGAGGAAAATAGGAAATACAATCAAGGTTATCCTTAGTCTTGTCTAAGCAGGGTGTATGGAAGAGTATGTGAGAGGCTGGAGAGATAAATGGAGATTATAAAACCTCAATAATTATCATGATAGTATAGATAGGATTTTGAAAGTGGATATAAAACAAATAAGGAGCTCTAATGAAGCAATATGGAGTCCATTTCTCAAACCTTGCATACAGTCCACTCCACACAGGTCTATCTTGGGTCTTAAAGCTTTTAGAGGGTGAAATAACCTTATCAAGGCCCAATATTTGGTACATAACATATTTTAAACTTGTATTAACTCATAAAACTTTTATTTTGAATGATTAAATAGGGTAAGTACCCTTTATTTTGTCTCAGACAGAGAGTACTTCCCTTTATGTACAAACTGGCAGGTTTTGGAGAATAAGTTGAAAAGGATGGGCCAGGAGATGAAGGAAACTTTTTATTAGGTGTGAAAATTTGTATTAAATCAAAACCAACATGATAAAAACCTCACATAAGGAGGTAACCCAACATAATGGTCTAGGTGGTTAAGTTTGCAAGCAAGCTTATTAGGCATGGTTAGGCCTATAATCCAAAGAGGACGTCATTTTAAATTCTAGTCTTAGGAAAGCATCCCAATGGATTTTGAAATTTTTTTAGGGTATTTAAAAATGTTTTCAAACATTCACATTGAATAAGAATCACAAATAATCCATTTTTGGGCTCATAAACAACTTAAACCTATGTAAAGTAGAGAATCAAGCTCGACAGAGCAACTTTGGAGGCTCATATCTACTCAAATGCTTTGCATGGAGACTTAAGGGGATATGATGAGTTGTATAAGGTCATAAAAACCATTTTTTTGCATTATTTTACCTATCTAACTTTCCATCTTTATTAATGAAGCTTAAGGGATTAAAATGTCTAAAACCCTCTTAAACCCTTAGTCTAGACCCGATGAAGGAAATAAACGAGATATTGAACCAAAATGGAATATTATACCCAAAAAATTATTGGATGTTGTATAATTATAATTAAATATTCCTACCATTTGTATGAGTTATACATAATCCACACATACAAGGTGTAAAATTACTTTTCCTGACTATTTTTTGCATTGTGCAGGTTCTAGGAGGTTACTAGAGATGAAACCAACTTCGGATGGAATATTGAGACTTAAGATAACTACCCATGTAAATTTAATTTCAATTAAAAACTCTTAATCACCTCAACAATAACTCTCATCTCAACTATTCAAAACTAGCATAGTGAACATGATAGTGAGAAAGGTGAAAAGATTCAACTAAACTAATTTTAAGGTGTTCTTGATACCTCTAAGTCCATGAAAGGTATTTTCAAGTGTAATCCACTCCATTTTATAAATTTTCATAAAAAAATTATGCCTTTTGGAATCCAAGTGTGCTAGGTGTGTGAAAGAGGAGTTTATTTGACTGCAGGCAGTGATGGCTCACTTACAAAAGATTCTAGATGACTAAGAATGCAACTAATGCATGAAGAAGCATGTTTTCAACCCTTGCCTTTAATTCCAATAATTATACCTATACCTATTTATTTTTGAGACATTTAAATATGGATAAATCATGAAGGTAGTTTTTTGAGTCAGCAAAGGGAATTTCATACCACATTTCAAGAGTTTCATACCTTGGATTAACACTTGTGCTTCCTTACCTTGCATGATCAATTTCACTCTCTCTTTCCATGCACATGTAACTTCTCTCAGCATGACAAGTGTCTTTGTGACCTTTGGACTTATTTATTCTCTTCTCTCTCTCAAGTTCTATAAGAATTATCCATTTTAGCCTTCGTAAAAGATGTTCCACCTGAATATGGTGAAACCCTGCTCATTTGCATACCATGGATCAATAAAGACCACTAATTTTTACCTAGTGTATGACTATTCATAATATGTTTACTTGAATTATGTATCTTAATTAGTTATTACTATGGTTTCTTTAGCATTATTGTCTCATTCTCCCACCTATTTGTAGCTTGAAAACTTCTTGCAAGTCATGTGAAGTATTTTATGGTGTGTCAAGGTTGAGTGAGTTAGTCTATTAAAATAGTGCCATTATAGACCTCTTGTCTAGTCCTTCTAGCCTAAAAATTATCAAAAAATCATAATTAAATATTTATGTGTGAATATTCAAATTATAGAAGTGTATGTTTAGTTAGTCTCTTGGTCTTATGTGTGACATGCAGCTGGTTGGTAGTCATCAAATAATTTGGTGTATCACCTCCTTTAAGATAGTTTACTTTCAGTTTTCTCTCCCTTTTCCATTACAATAATAGGTGTAATATTGATATAAAATTTTTACATCAAGGGAGTTATCCATATATATATTCACCTCATTTTTAGGCTACTCACAGCCTAGATGTGTTTCAATTGTGCCACTTGGAAGAGGAGAGTTGAGACATTTCCTCAAGGAGTGTAAATCCAAGTGATAACAGGTCAGTCACAAAAATATTCATGATTGAATAACCATTTTAATATATCAAAAAACATGTTTCAAAATTAAAACAACCACTACATAGGTTGATCACCACCCATAAGGACTAAAACCACCATTAGGCCTAAAGGAGACCTAATGCAATTAGGCCTTCTCAAAGCACACATTTCACCTTGACCATCTTGGAACATTTTGAGCCTAAAAAAATGAATGAAAAACTTAATAATTTTTTTAAATATATCCATTATAATCTTAACTTAGGTCACCAACACCATTTATCTCATTTCACTCTTTGAACCACACCATTAGGCCTACTCATAATTAGCCCTTCTCACTACCAGAAAGTCTGCTTTGAATATCTAAAGTATACACTCAAATTTTTTATAAAAAATATAAAAAATTTATATGGATAAAACCTAAATGACCTTATGATCATCAAAATGTTCATTATATTTCACTAAATAGAGAAAAATACCTCAAACTAACCATTTCCATATGCTCACTCAGAACTATAAATAGGCCTAAAAAACCAATCAAGAACCTTTGACTTTTCACACCATAATGGGAGTTTATCATGAATAAAAATACATTAAAATTAACTTATGAGACCTATATAATAACTTAATTTATATTATATTCTTCAATTCTGGGCATAATGACTCAGTAACATCAATCTCACACACACAGATTACTGAATGTAGCTTCAAGACATAGTCATGGAAACAATGACTTAGAACACATGTATATTCACTTTAAAAAACTTAAAATAGGTTCATATGATCCTTAATAATACTTATAATATCTTTAAATAAATATACTACAAGTTTCAATAGTAATATTAGTCTTACAGACCAATCTCATGGCTTCACCTTACACATACCTTACTGTGTTAGACAGGTCACTTGCAGAGCAAATTTTTAATTTTATATAAGCATCTCCAAATATTATATTCAAAGAAAATATGTGTTATGTATTTAATAACAAACCTATGAAATTTTATCCATCCCTAATCCACCGTAACGCATCTCTAATCTTATTCCCACTTCTGCCTATTTTTCTCGTTGTCTTCCTCACTAGGCTTTTTTAGCAATATGCCAACTTCCATGACCAATTTAGCATATTTGAAATTTTTAACTTGATAAAAAAGTTACATGAACATAAATTAAAAGTCTCATAGATAATCCTCCAATCATTTTCATGCTTTGACTTGGTCAACCCTACCTGCTATATCAAAAATCCAAGAGACAAGGGGATTCCTATAGCCTACACTCATTCTTCTGACAAACCAATGCCACCTAGATGTGATTGGGAGAGTCATTTACATTTTTAAATAAAAAAATAGGTCATACAAATTATTCTGAGACATTTCTAATAAGATCTTTGATATCAGGTCACAGTTAGGGTTTTAGAGAGGGTTAAGACCACCTTATAGTCTTAATGATCATTCATAAATCTTGGGCCCTTAATCCAAAAAATAATGCTTAGAAACTTGAGTTAGGATCCTTCCCCAACTTCCATTAACTTCTTTGGATCTCATGAAAAGGTTTCAAATGATAATAAGCGTAATAAAATCATTTTAAGTCTATAATACCTCATTCCATGCACACAAAAAACCTCAAGACCACATTTCATGCTTTATCCTTCAGTCTATGACCTCAAACTTGGTCAAAACACTTTACAAAACCTCTCAGACATCTAAAAATTCTATCATGAGTTATGGAACCTTAGAAATTAAACATGACCCCTTATTAGGTCACATTAGGTCTCTTTGCACATTAGGCTTTGAACTGCTAGTCACACTTATACCTTAAACACACCTTCAAACCTATTGTACTATTCTCAAAACTACATAATCATGTCATACAACTATATATTATGCTCACACACTACCAATATTATTATCATAAGCCTTAGACTGCTCACCTATGCCTTCTCACTAGGTCTCATCATGTAAATAAATAACCCATAAACTGGCCTTGAATCCCCCTGTGAAATATTATCTACCTTCTAAACATGTCTACATAGTGTCAAATATATTCTCACATGATATACCACTGATTTTAATCCTTCATAGATCTTGATAACACCTCAAGACTCCTCATTAGGTTAGGCAAAGTCTAGGACTAGACTAGTTGTATGCTAAGGCTTAAGACCTTACTCCTAAAGGTTTATCTTGAAACATTCCTAAGTGTTTCAACACTTTAGATACATTTTTGGGCATTCTTAAATATCCACTTATACCTATGTGTATCTATATTGTATCTTGATCTTGACCTTGACATGTCATCAACCTCAGAAGAATTACCAAGTTGCCTTCAAATTCTCTCCTGTTAGGACTCCTTATCACATACTACTTTGACATCAATGACAACATTTATGCCACAACACCAACAACAGGAACATACCTAAACACATGGCACAAAGTTTTTCATGGTAAATGGTGGTTGTTAAGTCCTATGATATTGTGTGTCCTTTTTGTGTGAATTTATTTATATTAGGATGTGTTATAGAAGGATTTGTTGTTGATTTTTTGTAATTTAATCCTAAAAGTCATGGATGCTGATAAAGATTCATTTAATAATGTATGTGATCTATTTTTTTATATGTTAATCTCTAGTGTATTACTAATCCTTAGAATTGTGAAGGCATTCAATATTTGTGTGTACTAAGGTGCAATAATGTTTTTAGTGGGTGTAAAATGATTTAATGTAATTGGGTAGATTTTTCATTTATACAAGCATGCCCATAACCCTGTGCTAAGTGAGCTTTGGTGGGAGATAAATTTGGTGGTGATATTAGATCTGAGAATTTACTTAGAGATCTATTACTTACAAATAATATGAGTTATTAAAGCAGAAATATATGGATCTAATGTTGTAATTAATCTCATTGTGAGATCATGGTGTGATGTTGTATGTGTACAAGTTGTGATTCCTCATTTAAATCAATAGAAAACATTATTGTTTCATTTAAGCATATTATTTTATGTGTGTAGGACTACAAGTTAGTTTATCTATTATGCTAACTCTATGTGTTGTTGATGCAGGTGCATTTTAGGGGTATTATCAAATTATTTTATTTTTTTATACTTTTAAATTTTAAAATTATTATGTATGTAAAAAAAATTTAAAAAGGGTAGAAATTAAAAATTTAGTCAGGTGTCAAGTTGGCAATAGTTGTAGGAGTCTCAAATGATCGAATTAGCAAGTTGTGTAGATAGTATTAAGATAATAAATAATTCAAGATAATTCATATCTAAAAATCTAAGTTTGGTATTTTTTCCATAATGAACCGATAAGTTTATTCGAGACAAAAAGGATGAAAGGTTAGTATAAATTTTAAAATATATTTTTTTACCAGGTTGGTTGTGTGTTTTGAAAATATATAGTGTTTGAGATATTTAATAAAAATAATATCTTTGTGGAAGTATATTTTTGTATGAACTCAACTCTAATTATAGAGTAAAGAAGAGGACTCCAAATCCCGTCAAAGAAAGTAATAGTTAACACAGATATGGCCATTCTCTGTATTGCATGATTCAAGTGATTGGTACGTTAAAGTGAACTAGAATTTATTTTATTATTATTCTTATAAATAGTGAATGGTGTCAATATATTTGTGGGTGACTTGCATGCTAAGTATAAATTTGAGAATTTTATAAATAAAAGTAACATAGTGGCATCAATCAAAATTAACAAAGTATTGAGGAAAGAAGATAAAAATTGGTAGAGATATTAAATATATTCTAGTATTACTTTTATGCATGTAATATTAGTTTGATAAATGTTGGATTGTCTGGGTGTGGCGATCTCAAACACCTCGAGTAATGGTTTTGTAGTATAAGAAGGAATCGATCCAAAATTTGCCAAATTCCTATTTTAATTTGGTTTATTGCCAGCAACATTGAATTGAGAGGTTTTGTATATTTTATTGTATAAGATCGATCCATAATGTGTAGATCCTATTTTAAGACATCTGGGTCTATGGTGCAATAAACTAGATCCTATGCCTTCTATTATGCTTTGAGTGGTGCATTATTAATACATGAATGATTACCATCTACTACGTTTTAAATGTTTATATATTGCCAAAGGATAAATAGAAAAATTTGTCTATATTTTAGTACATGGTATAAAGCACCCATGGGGTATTACGCATATTAAAAATGGTGAATTAAATTTTTGTGAGTTTCCAATTTATATATTTTCCAAAGAAATTAAGGAAAGGTCTGTGGATTATTATTTCTAGTAAGGCGTCACAAGGAAAAGGGAATCAATTCATTCAATTTTCAATTGAAGAATTAATCGCTGCCAATTATTCAATAGAGGGAAGTCAAATCTTAATGCCATTTTTCATATTACACATCCATCTAATTTGTATCATCATCATTGATAAAGAAATAAAAAAATCATATTCAAAATCAAAGGGGATTCGAAGCTTTGCTTTGCATTTTCTAGATTAATTGTGAAGGTTTTAATTTTCTCTAGAGGTTCCCCAAAAATATTCATCTTTTTTTTGGAAAATGGAATGCAAAGTTTGATCTGAAAAAAAATTCAAAGAAGTTCTTCATTTTAATAATTTGTGCATCAATTTGTGGTATCAGATTAATAGGTTCTATAAAAGAAAAAGATCCAAAAGATTTTGAAATAAAATTATAAATATGGTGATTAGAGAAAGAGGTAGAGGAAGGAAGCAATCAACGCAAGCTAATGAATAGGTATTAGTAATGGAATAAATAAGAAATCTCACGGTTAGATTGCAGGATCTAGAAATGGCTTAGAGAAGAGGCAATGACATGGGTGAATTTAGTGATAGAGAAGAGGAGCCATCAGAGGAAGAATTGGTGGAAGAAGAAGAAACAATGATTCAAACCATTATGGGTGTGAGTGCAAAGCCCAAGATATAGGTTCCCATGTATGAGGGAAACCTGATTGTGGAAGAGCTCATTGGATGGATTAGTGAAATAGACAAGTATTTTTAATATGAAGGAGTTGATGGTGATTAGAAGGTTAAATTTATCATGATCAAATTGAAGAGTCATGTATCTCTGTGGTGAGATGGAGTGCAGGAAGAAATAAAAAGAAAAAGAAAGCCAAAAATTGAGAGATGGGACAGGATGGTTGCCAAATTAAAAGATAAAATCATGCCCAAAGATTATCAAGTTAACCTTATTAAAAAATTGCAAAATTTGAAATAAAAAGAAATGCATGTAAAAGAATATACTAAGGAATTTTATAGACTAGCCATAAGAGTAGGGCATGTTGAAGATGATGTAGAAAAGGTGGCAAGGTATACGAATGGTTTGAAATTTACCATTCAAGATGAAATGAGTATTCTCATTTCTAAGTTAGTGGAAGAGGCATACCAGTATGCCTTAAAATCAAAAGAAAAATTATCAAGAAAATAACCTCAACATATAAGGGGTAGAGGCAAGACTTACAAAGGAAAAGAACAACAAGTAGGGAGAATTCAATTGTAGACACATCAAGGAGAATCTAATAGTTCTCAAGCTAGCAACAGTTTTTAGAGACAAGAATTTACCCCAAGAGGTAGGCATTCCTTCAGAGGTAGAAGACCTTTTAATAGGGGTAGAGGGTTTGCTGGTAGATGTTTTAAGTGTATAAAATTTGGACATAGGTCCATTGAGTGTCCTAAAAATCCATCTACAAGCTAGAAAAATATTCATCTTACCCAAGTTGAAGATGTAGAAAGTGTAGGTTCACCTCCTCATGAAGATGCTCCAAAAATAGGAGAAACATTATTGATGAAGAAGGTTTAGTTGAAACCTATAAAATAAATCAAGGAACCACCTCAAAGGAAAATATTGTTCAAAACCACTTACAAAATAAAAGGTAAATGTTGTCAGGTAATTATTGACAGTGATAGCACTGATAATTTGGTATCCAAAGAGATGATAAGTAAATTAAAGTTTAAAAAGATGAGTCATCCAACTCCTTATAAAGTATTTTGATTACAAAAAGGTCATTAGATTTTGGTTAATGAACAATACAAAGTAGAGTTTCAACTAGAGAGTTATAAGGATGAGGTTATTTGTGATCTAATGCTTATGGATGTTTGTCATGTTCTCTTAGGCAAGTCTTGGCAATATGACAAGAAGGCTATACATGATGGTAGAAAAAATACTTATACATTTGAAAAGAATGGTAAGAAGCATATTGTAACACCTTTCAAATAAGATGATGCAGTATTAGAAGAAAATTCAAATTCAAAGGTATTAGTTATCAGTGAAAAAAAAAATTTAGCAGGTGAAACATGAAGAGGTATGTTATGCTCTTATTGGTAAGCCAAAGATTATAATTACTACTACTAAGTTAAAAGAATTGCCTTTTGAAATTCAATATTTGCTCAGTGAGTTTGTGGATATTGTAGTAGATGATTTACCAAATGAGTTACCTCCTAAAAAGAGTATTAGCCATCATATAGACTTAATACAAGGGGCTAACCTTCCAAATAAAGCAACTTACAAGATGACTCCAAAAGAAAATGATAAAATCAAAAGACAGGTTCAAGAAATATTGGATAAAGGACTAGTGAGAGAAAGCTTAAGTCCTTGTGCAGTTCCAACTATACTTTAATCAAAGAAATATCAAAGTTGGTAGATGTGCACAGACTCAGGGGCTATAAATAAAATTACTATCAGGTATAGATTTCTTTTACCAAGAATAGATGATCTAATGGATTTTTTGAGTGATGCAAAATATTTTTCAAAGATAGATTTGAAAAGTGGATATTCTTAAATCAGATAAGAATTAGAGAAGGAGATGAATTGAAGACACCATTTAAAACAAATAATGGTTTGTATGAATGGCTGGTAATGCCATTTGGGTTGACAAATGCCCCAAGTATTTTTATGAGGCTTATGAATAAAATATTTAATCCATTCATAAGTAATTTTTTTTATTATTTACGTTGATGATATTATGATCTTTAGTAAATCAAAAGATGAGCATCTTGAACATTTAAGATTGGTTTTGAAGAAGTTGTAGGAGGAAAGATTATTGATTAACCTTAAGAAGTGTATTTTTTTTAAAACAAAGTTAATCTATCTAGGTTTTGTGATTTCAAAAGAAGGGTTAATGATGGACAAATATAAGGTAAAAGCTATATAAGAATGGCCTATACCCAAGAATCCATTTGAGGTAAAAAGTTTCCATGGTCTTGCTAGCTTTTACAAAAATTTATCAAAAAATTTAGTAATATTTGTGCTTCTATTTTAGAAAAAATTAGAGGAAACAATCAACCATTTAGATGGATTGAAGAAGCTAATAAAATATTTTTGATGTTGAAAAGGAAAATCACAAAGCAACTTGTATTAGCACTACCTGATTTTGGTAAGTTTTTCCAAGTGGAGTGTGATGCAAGTGGAATTGCCATCAGAATTGTGCTAAGTCAGGTAGGTAAATTTGTGGCTTATTTATTTAAGAAAATTAATGAGAAAAAAAAGAAGTATTCAATATATGATCAGGAATTTTATGATATAATGCAGGGTTTGAAAAAGTGGAGGCATTATGTAATGTCAAAAAAAATTGTTTTATTTACTAATAATCATGCCTTGCAGTTTATAAGTACCCAAAATAAATTCAATCAAAGACATGATAAATGGGTGGAATTTTTATAAATTTTTTCATTTATTATTAAACATAAGAGTGGCCAATATAACAAGGTTTTTAATGCCTTAATTAGGATAAGTTTTGTTTTACAAAAAATATAGGTGAATGTTGCAGGTTTTGACATATTAAAAGAAATATATGAAAGTGATGCAGATTTTAAAGAAGCATATGAAGCTTGAAAAGATCCTACAAGCAGGGATAGAAGTATTTGGATGGTTTATATGTTATAGGAAGGAATTTTATTCAAATGCAAGTAAATTTATATTCCAAAAGGATCTATGAGAGAAAATCTTATCAAAGAAAAACATAGTAGTAACGTTGCAAGACATTTTGGGAAAGATAAAATATTGGCTTAGGTAAATGATTTTTATTATTGGCCAAGAATGTCTACTGATGTAAATAATTTTGTTTAAAATTATAGAATATGTTAGCCTAAAAAAGGAAGAAGTCAGAACACGGGGTTATATCAGCCATTACCTATTCCCAAAAGGCCATGGGATTATGTAAGTATAGATTTTGTTTTGGGTTTACCAAAAACATAGAAAGGGAATGATTCTATCTTTGTATTAGTGGATAGATTTTCAAAAATAGTTAATTTTATAACTTGATATAAAACCAGTGATGCAACTCACATAGCTAATTTTTTTTAAAAAGTAGTAAGATTGCATGGTTTACCTAACAACATTATTTCAGATAGAAATACAAAATTCCTTTGGCATTTTTAGAGGACTCTGTGGAATAAGTTAGGCACAAAATTGACTTTCAATTATACATACCATCCTCAAACAGATGGGAAAGCTAAAGTAGTTAACATGAGTTTAGAAAATATTCTAAGAAGCTTGATAAGTGATCATCCCAAACAGTGGGATCAAGTTTTAACACAAGCTGAATTTGCCTATAATGATTTCCCAAATAGAAGTATAGATATGAGTCCTTTCCAAATTCTATATGGTATGCATCCCCAAGGTATTTATGAATTGAAAAATATAGATAAACAGGAGAGAATAAGTGATGAAAATGAAGAATTTGCAGTAGCAATACATGAACATCAAGAACTGGTAAAACAGAGGTTACAGGTAAATTCAAAAAAATATAAACAGAGAGCAGATTTAAAAAGAAGAGAAGTAAAATTTGAGGTAGGAGATATTGTATTTGCACATCTGAGAAAATAAATATTCCCAAAATGAAAATATAATAAGTTGAAATTAAACAAGATTGGACAATGTAAATGCATATGAATTGGAGCTTCTAATAGATATTGGAATCTCACCTATATTTAATGTTGTTGACATATATTGTCAAGAAGTTTTTAGTAAATGCATATGAATTGGACCTTCCAATAGATATTGGAATCTCACCTATATTTAATGTTTTTGACATATATCTTTACAATAAAGGTGATGAATAGGAAATGATTTCTAAAGATGAAGTAGAACAAAAAATTTCATGGAAGCAGCTATTGTCAAAAAAATCAATAGAACAACCTAAAACTATTTTGGATAAAAATATTATCAAAAAAACCAGAGGCAAGGACTACTTCCATTATTTAGTAAAATAAAAATATCATCCAGTTGAGGATTCAACTGGGATATCAGCTTTAGAAGTCAACAAGTATGGTGTTATAGTGGAACAACTCATCAACAACAAGAGTTCATGAGTGATCATTTCTTCTACCCGGTGGTTTGATGCAGGTGAATTTTAGGGGTATTATCAAATTATTTTATTTTTTCATACTTTTAAATTTTAAAATTATTATGTATGTAATTTTTTTTAAAAAGGGTAAAAGGTTCAGGTTGGTAATAGTTGTAGGAGTCTAGAATATTCAAATTAGTAAGTTATGCAGATAGTATTAAGATAATAAATAATCCTGGATAATTCATATCTAAAAATCTAAGTTTGGTATTTCTTCCACAATGAACTGATAAGTTTCATCCCGAACAAAAAAGATTAAAGGTCAATATTAATTTTAAAATGTATTTTTTTACTGGGTTGGTTGTGTGTTTTGAAAATATATAGTGTTTGAGATATTTAATAAAAATAATATCTTTATGGAAGTATAATTTTGTATGAACTCAGATCTGATTACAGAGGAGTAAAGAAGAGAATTTCAGATCCCATCAAAGAAAGTGATAGTTAATGCATAGATATGGCCATTCTCTATATTGTATGATTCAAGTGATTAGTACATTGAAGTAAACTTGTATTTATTTTATTATTCTTCTTCTATATAGTGAATGGTGTCAATCTATTTGTGGGGTGACTTGCATGCTGAGTACATATTTGAGAATTTTATAAATAAAAGTACATAGTGGCATCAATCAATATTAGCAAAGTACTGAGGAAGGAAGATAAAAATTGGCAGAGATATTAAATATATTCAAGTATTACTTTTGTCCATGTAATATTAGTTTGTTAAATGTTGGATTGTTTGGGTGTGGTGATCTCAAACACCTCGAGTAACGGTGTTGTAGTATAAGATGGAATCGATCTAGAATTTGCCAAACTCTTAGTTTTAATTTGGTAAATGACCAGTAGTGTTGAATTGAGAGTTTTATTTATTTTATTGTATAAGATAGATCCATAATGTGCAAATCCTATTTTAAGATGTTTGGGTCTATAATGCAATAAACTAGATCATATGCCTTCTATTGCACTTTGAGTGGCGTATTATTAATACATGAATAATTACCATCTGTTACGTTTTGAATGTTTATATATTACCAAAGGATAAATAGAAAAATCTATCTTTATTTTAGTATATGGTATAAAGTGCCCATTGTGTATTACGCATATTAAAAATGGTGAATTAAATTTTATGAGTTTCCAATTTATATATTTCTCAAAGAAATTAAGGAAAGGTCTGCAGATTATTATTTCTAGTGAGGCATCATAAGGAAAAGGGAATCAATTCATTAAATTCTCAATTGAAGAATTAATATTTGCTAGTATTTGATAGAGAGAAGTCAAATCTTAATGCCATTTTCCATATTACACATCCATGTAAGTTGTATCATCATCACTGATAAAGAAATAAAAATTCATATTCAAAATCAAAGGGGATTTGAAGCTTTGTGTTGCATTTTCTAGATTAATTGTGAAGGTTTTAATTTTCTCTGGAGGTACCCCACAAATATTCACCTTTTGTTTGGAAAATGGATTGCAAAGTTTGATTTGAAAAAAAATATGTTTTTCAAAGAATTTATTCATTTTAATAAGTTGTACATCAGTTGTGTGGTCTAAGGCATCTCTTAATTTAGATCCATTATCACAACTACATCATATGTTATCATCACAAGGTTTCATTCCTTATTAATGATTATTGCTTTCTGAATTTGTGAGTGTATGTAGAATTTAACTCTAGAAATCTTCAAATAATATTGTTGGATATAAGATGTATAGATTATTTTTTGATTTAAGGAAAGAATTGACATACAAAGGAAGTTTTTCAAGAGTTTATTTTCCACAAGGAAAGTGTGGGTAGAAAACATATTGAGAGGTCGATATTGTGTAAATAAATCTTACAGATTATAAAAAGGGTTGGGTAGAAGGTGTTAGTGTAATGAAATTCCATATACAGTAAATTAAAGTGGGCAGAGGGAAAAGAGATAAATTATAGCAACCAAGTTTCAAGAGTATGTGATTTTTTATTCATCTTATATATGAGGGTAGAAAACTATAGATATATCCTCCATTTAATGTACAATGGGTAGAGGGTGCATATAGAACAGGGAATAAAAAAAAGAGTCCAAAGGAGATATTTACATGGGATTGTGAGTGGTACAACAATAAATCTTGAGGTGTGAAATGGTGTGATATTTATAGGTTTTTAAGTGATACAACAAGAGATCCAAAGTGTTATGTTTTCCATATTATTGGGTGGTTAGAGAACTAAGAGTTGATAAAATTGAATAGCCTACATAGGATTGCAAGATAAGTACAATAGTGGGTTGAGAGTAAATATTGAAATGAGAGGATAACTTGTGAAGTTATAGAGAATGAATTTGCTAAAAAAATAATCTAAAGTTGTTCTAAGGAATAAATTGAGTGAATAAGGATTTGAACAAGCCTTAATAAGAGAATAATATAACATAAAGGATATGACAATAATAAGTTGTCTTGAGGAAATGGAATGGGTTGAATAAAAAGAAGCTTGTACCACAAAGATAAAGAGCATGATGGCATCTATGTAATAAAGGATATTAGCTCTAGAGAATATAGAGAAGAAGGGTAAAATAGTAGTACCTGTATCAAAGATTGAGAAGTTTAAAAAGGATATGAGAATGGTGTGAGCCATAATATACATCCTTATGAAAAAAATCAAATTAGAGATACTAGTTGCATTAGAAGGCAAAGAACTTGAAAATGATGATGAATGTGATGAAAGGGTGAATAATTTTTATCCAAAAGAAGGTGAAATCCTTGATGATTACCCTGACATAGGTTATTTTGAATAGCCAATTGTAGAGTGACACAAAATAATCCTCTTAAAAAAGGATGGAGATAGCACAAAAGGATCTACAAATGTGAAAGCAAAACACATTAGAATGTGAGAAGAAGTAATAGAAACTATATGTATTTTACTTGATATATGCAGATGGAAGAAATCAAGATGGTGGTAGTGTATTTATTTATACCAAAGGAAATATAAAAATAAAGAATTGAAAGGGACCACTATTTCAAATGGGATCACATAGCTAATGAAGAAAAATAAATTGAAGATGTGTACTTGACATCCTTAGTATATGAATATGGAGAAGAATGAATCCTCATTGAAGAGGATAAAGCTAAGGAAAATGGAAGTAGCAAAAGTGAGGCAAAGGTATGCCTCCTTAAATGCATAGAGGAGAAAATGAAATAAAAAGAGTTGCATCATGGGTAATTAAAGCTGGAAGAACATCAAACCAGGTGTGAAAGAAAGGAAATTATCCTAACAAAGATGAATAAAATTATATAAAAAAATAATTACAACAACAAGGAAGAAGAACACCTTTTGAAAGGAAAATAAGTGAAAAGAAAGATAAATCAAGGGATTTTTGCATTGGGAGAAGTTTTTGAATAACGATTAGGGTAGTTGATTTCTACATCAATTTACATGTATGTTGAAAATCAGAGAAAAAGGAGAATGAAAAATAAGCAAAGGTGAGAATGAGGAGAAGGATCATAGTTTAATGCTAGTTGCACATGAGTTGAATTTGATGGAAATAGAGATGGAAAAAAGGAGTATCAATTAATGTATAGCTGAAGAGGAGAAAATAAGAAGATTTGATGAACGTATGATTTTTATATCAGTTAATGCATGTGAGAAAATGAAAAATAATGCAATAGAGGCACAATTGGAAGGAGTGCATGGACCTTTGATTTCCAAAATTTTAATTTAATGCATGTTTTTTAATATTTTAATATAGGTGTAGTAGAGGAATAAGAGAATAAACCTGGAGAAACTTTTAAAAATGAAGAGGATAAGATAGTTGATTTCATATGTATTAAAGATGTTGAGAAGATAAAAGAATTATTTAAAGCTCTTATAAAGAGTTTAATTGACAATCAAAACTACCTATAGGTATAGGTCGATGCTTTTTTTGAATATACATTGTAGATATTTAATAAGATAGCAAATTCATGAAGCACTTAAGTCATATGATCTGGATAGGTACCAAGAAAGAATATCTAATAGAGGAGAGAGTATCAACATATATTTTGCAAGATATGGACATGGAAATAGAAGATTTATGAGTGAGTGAATATGATGAGTGTTGACATAGTGGATTGCACCATCTGAAGGGAGGCTCAGCTCTCTTCCTCCACAAGGCACAATGGAGACATTCCTCTTGCTGTGGGTTACAAACGTGAGGGATGAATCTCTAGATTAGGGGCTAGCTCCCCTTGATGCACCTTGAGGTCTTGGATTTCATACTGTTAAAAATGGGGGGGATGAAAAGGGAGAGAAATACTGAAATTAGAACCTAAAATAAAGTGGTGATGCACCAAAATGGTTGGTATACTCAGCTTTAACATACACTTTACACCAGAGACAAATAAGCATACACTTCATTTAAATGAGAACCTTTTCTGCATCAGTGTTTCAATAGGGGATCCTATGGAGATACAGGGAGGAAGAACTACTAGAGGTGTTCTAAGACACACTATGGTTAGCGTGTTCACATGTGCCTATACTCTAAGTTGGACACTTCTTGTTGACCTGTAAGAGAAGAACTCACAATACACTAGATATGTTGGAATAAACTTATGAAAGCATGAAAGAAAATTACTTAACACAAGACAAAACCATAGACATATGCAAAAGTGCAAGCTCAAATGGAGGTAAAAATGCTTCTTCTGATTCAAGGTAATTTCCTTCAGGGCTTCCCCATACAAGTTGAGATATTTTTTCTCAAATGAGAAGTTACAAATATATAGAGAAATGGAAACAAGATAGCTAACAAATCAAGGAATGGAAACCCATGTTGAGTTAAACACTTCTACAGAGACTAAAAGACCATGTTACTTCCATATTATTCCAACTACGTATGGGAGAGCCATGTTGTAGATGTCCAAGTCACTGCCCTTGCTATCTTGGGCTTACAAAATTATGGGATACTCCTTCTAGCAACTGACAAATCCATCCCCAAGTTGTTGTGGTTGGACCATGCTTTCTTCAATGCTAGGCGCAACTAGCTATGCATTAATGGTGAAGTGTGAAAACATGGGCTGCTCTCCTCTATAGTTTGAAAACCAATCTATTTTATTGGTTTTTGATAGATATATTTCACCAAATGTATTAATTCTCCTTATTGAGTCATCTATGCCACTTGTATTAGTCTGAGTGGTCATTGATTTTATCCTTTGTCTTTATTAGCAGCTGGAACTATTCCTTGTTTTATCTTTTCCACTTTGTTTTTGCCCATGTTTTGTCTCCTTCCTTTGACTTCGCCTTTGCCTTGGCGTTTTCTTTGCTTGCTCTTTGACTTATCAAGCCTTCTTTATCTCGAGCTTTTTGCTACACTTTCCTTTAGACAAAATATCTAAAGGAATTCCTTTAAAAAAAATGTCTAAAAGAATTCCTTCAGACATTTTATCAGAAGGAATTCTTTCTTTTAATTGCTTCTTTTATCGAAGGGCACGTGCCCCTCAGGCCTTTTGTCTTTGTTCTTCACTTTCTCAAGGTGCCCTCTACAAGGACACTTTGTGCCTCAAAATGCCCCTTCAAAACTTTTGATTTGGTCTTGCCACCGACCAAGGTGCCCTATGAAAGGGCACTTACCCTTTGAAATTTTTGCAAACATCCTTCAAAAAAGTGAAGAAGTCCTCTTTCTTTTCCCAAATGCCCTCTAGAAAGACACTCACCCTTTGAACCTTTTTCAAACATCCTTCAAGCCATCAAAATGCCCTCTAAAGGAAATCCATTGCCTTTTGTGAACTGATTTAGATTATTTTGAGTTATTCAATCACTTCTACTTATAAAATTAGACAAGCAATGCACCTACACAAACCTAATTTACACTTGGAAAAGCAAAATGAGGGAAACACCTAGCTTTTTCATGAGAAAGGTCTAGCAGATGGATGATCTAGCCAAAAAATGGATTAGATGACTTTTGAAAAGAAAAAGAGGGGTGCCCAATATTGGCTTGCAGGACCAAAAAATGGTCAATACAATTGGTGACTCACAAGAGAAACATGCCTACTATGCTTGGGAAGACTGGTAGCCACAAAGTCCATTGGGCATGGAGTCAGGATGCATCTTGGAGAAGTCAAAAATAGCTTTGTAAGTACCTATGAACCAACAAATATTTTACCCCAAACAACAAGGAAAAAACACACACAAAGGCTACACTACACACATGCATAACATCACTTAAGGAAAATGAGGAAAAATAAATAAAACTATGTACATGACAAAAGAAACCTAGTAACAATGCTTAAGATATATCCCATTGACTTGGATATGTAGCTCTTCACCATCCAACTTGGAGAGTTGGAAATCATTATGTTTCTTGTATTGGGTGATGACATATGGGCCACTCCATAAAACATCAAACTTCATGTGCCTTCTGGCTTGGCTTAGTCCTCATCCCACTTCAAGATAATGTCACCTTCTAAGAAGATCCTTGGAATAGAATTTTTGTAAAAATGCTTCTTTGTTTGCTATTGGTGGCTGGTCATGGCATCCATGGCTTGGTCTCTTACTTATTGAAGCTCTATTATCTCACAATACCTAACTTCTAGGCTGTCACTCTCCATCAATTAAAGCTGATGGGCAAGATCTAATGCTGGTAACTCAAGTGAGATAAGAAGTCTAGCTTCCCTTCCATACACAAGTGTGTATGGTGAATTCCCAATTGCCCTCTTTGGAGTGATCTTATCTGCCCAAAGAGTTTTCTTTAACTTGGCATGTCAAGTCCTTTGATCTTATTCCATTGTCTTCTTTATGATCCTAATCAAATTCTTGTTTGTGGACTTGACCAACCCATTTCCTTGTGGATAGTAGTTAGAAGAAGTGTTGAGATAGATTCCATACTTTAATGCCCACTCACTTGTCTTTGTTCCCAAGAAAGCCAATGCATTGTCTGAAATGATTGTGGCTAGGACCCCAAATCTTGTCACTATGTCTTCATAGAAGTCTCAGACTGCATTCTCATGGGCTTCTTTCAAATCTACAGCCTCTACCCACCTTGTGAGATAATTCATGGTAGTCAAAACCCACTTGTGGCCAGCACTAAAAGGAGGATTGATCAACCCTATGAAGTCCAACCCCAATTGCATGAATGATTGTTCCACCTGAATAAGATGAAGAGGCATGGCAACCAACTATTAATTCCCATCAAAGAAGGCACATTTTTGACATTTACTCACCCAAACATGAGTGTCTTTATAAAAAATCAGCCATAAATAACCAGCCCTCATAATCCTTATAGTTGTGACCTTGGGAGCAAAGTGGCCATCAACTGGTCCATCATGGAACTCGGATAGTACCTTATCGACTTGGTCTAAATCAATGCATCTCAAGAGTACCCTTGAAAAATGTGTTTTGAACATCACTCCATCAACTAGGACATAAGTAAGAGATTAGAGTCTAAAATACCTCCTCTTGATCCTATCAAGACCTTGTGGACACTCACCAGTTTGAAGGAAATGAAACATGTCTTGTGCCCAGCTCTTCATGACTATAGGTACAACTATTATAAGTTCATCTTGGAGTACCAAAACATCCTCCTTTGGCTCTTTCAAGTCTATAGTGAGGCATTCACACAACCCTCTTCCTCTCACCATCTTGGTGGTCTTGATCTCTACATCATACTTCATTACTTTGGTGATCTAGCCTACCTTTTTCTCATTCAAGTCTCGGTTCAACAAGAAGTCTTTTACACTAGGATGTGGCACCATGATGTGAATTTTATTGCTAGACAACACATGCCTGAACTTCTTCAGATTTCATATGACTTCAATCACCTGCTTCTCAACATATGTGTATCTAACCGCATACCCTTCTAAACATTGGCTGAAAAAAGAAAGAGGTTGTTCTAAATTCTCACCATTTTCTTGAGTGAGCATAGCAAAGATTACCTCTTCATTCCCAAAGGTGTATAGATGGAATCCCTTGGAGAATTTTGGACTAGCCAGGGTAAGAGCTTGGGCGATAACTTGCTTGATGCCTTCAAAACTTTCTCTTCTTCTTGTTGTCCACGTGAACGTCTCATCCTTAGCATGAAAGTTAGTGGCTTGACAAGCTCATCAAAGTTAGGAATGAATCTTCTAATAAAATTTATCTTACCAAAGAAACTTTGCAGGCCCTTCTGGTGCTTAGGTAAGGATAATGCTAAGATGGCATGTACCCTCTCTAGATCAATGAATAGGCCTTCCTTTGAAACAACATGGCCCAAGATCTTATCTTCATGGATGGTAAACACACATTTATTTGGGTTGAGAGAGATGCCAAATTATCTACACCTTCCAAAGATTTACCTCAGGTGCTTCAAGTGTTCATTTTCCTCCTTAGAGAAGACTGTCACATCATCAAGATAAACAAACACAATGTCATTAATCAAATCTTAGAAAGACATATCCATAGCACATTGGAAGGTAGCTCCAACATTTGACAATTTGAATGGCATCTTCTTGTAGGCATATGTTCCCCACTTGGTGGTGAAGGCTATCTTGTATTGGTCACATTCTTGTACTAGGATTTGATTGTACCTAGAGTAGCTATCTAGGAGAGAGAATCTTTCACTACTTGTCACCATGTAAAGAATTTGCTCCATACTTGGAAGGGGATAGTGATTTCTCAGTGAGACTCTATTCAAGTCTCTAAAATCCACACACAATCTAACTTCTCCATTCTTCTTCCTAATAGGGACCAAATTGGCTAGCCAAGAAGAGTGTTTGATAGGGAAAATGATCCTAGAATCGATCAGTTTGGTGAGTTCCTTCCTCATGAGAGGCTCAATCTTTGGATTGATTGGCCTTTGCTTTTGCTTGATGGGTTTAGCACCTTCCACCAGCTCAATGGTATGTTGGGCCAAGCTTGGATCAAATCACTTAAAATCACCATACTCTCAAGTGAAGACATCAAAAGACTCTTGACATAACATAATGAAAGCATGCTTTTCCTCACTGGTACACACCCTCCCAAGTACAAGCAACTTATATTTGTAGATCTCTACCCTTTCATAATTTTCCTTCTTGGTTGACATGCTTGCTTTGTCTCTCTTGAGTTTTTCATATTTGTTGAAAATGCTCTCAAGAGTTACCAAACCATTGGGAATCTTGTTGGTCTTTAGTTGAACAATCTGTCCATCATACTACTGTTGGAGCTTGGACTAATTTTTGAAAGCAAACTCAGCTTCTTCTTGCTAGAAAAGTGTTATTTGCTAGTCACTTTTAAACACCTGCTAATTGGTGAAATTGTCTAGTATGGAGGGCCTCACAATCAACTTTAAATGATGTTGATTCTTCTTTTGTCTCATCCCCTTTAGGATGTCAAATTGAGCACCAACTACTGTTAGTCTATCTGTATGCTTGTTCTCCTCTCTTGGAATGGAAGTGATGCTGAAAGCAATGAAGTTATCCACAAGGTCCCACACTTTGTGATTGTAAGACTTGAGTAAGGAGTTCTTGGTCAAGCTTTGACCTCTCACTTGGTTCACAATCAACTCACTGTCTCCAAACACCTGCAATTCTTTGATTCCTCTCTTCCTTGCCCATTTTAGGCCATGAACAAGGGCCTCATATTCTGCTACATTGTAGGTACAAGAGAATTGAAACTTAAAAGTTGAAAAGTATTTATCTTTTGAAGGTGAAACCAACATTGCCCCACCACCATCTCCCAACTTGCTTTTAGATCCATCAAAGAATAGCTACCACAAACCATAGTCCTCTTGGTCTGTCTTCATCAATTTTGGCATGAAAGCATCTTTCTCATGCATGTAGTAGATTCTAGGACTAGCTTCTTCAATGAACTTGTAAGGATCATGCTCAAATTTGTTATTTCCTCACTCATCTAGGAGCAGGTTAGCAACTCCTACAAGGGAAGATGATGGACATTGATCCACCTGGAGCTCTTCTTCATCAATGATTGCATAGTTCACATTTGCCACTTTGGGTGAGTATGGCTCTAGGTGATTCTTGTGGATGGGCTTTGACTCAATATTCACTATAGTTCCATACTTTGTCTTGAAAACCATGTAAGACCAGTTGGCTACGAAGTATCCACCTATCTTGGATGTGAAATTCCTTGACAAGCAAAGAGTGAAGTAAGGAAGAACATTTGCCACTACCACATCATGGGGAATTAAGAAGGTTGGATAGGTATGGAGAGTCAGATTCAAGTCTCTTTCCATTCCCAAGGTCTTAGTTGGTGATCCATCCAACTGTAGAACTCCTTTGGTCATTTGCTCATACTTGAGACCTAGCTTATTATCTATGCATTTCGGCACAATTAAGGTGCTTGCTCCACTATCAATGATGTAATTATGGACTAATAAATCACCAATAATCAAGGATAAATAGAAGGGAGGGACCTTCTCATCTTTCTTTGCTTGACCAGCCATGGGAGGACCCCCATTTACTACCAAAACATTATCATTTCTTGCTAGGATAACTTGCTCACCCAACCTGTACAATTCCTTTTGGAGTATATCCTTTTGTCCTGGTAGTGCTATAGAATCCCACAATGGGATTTTCATGTGCAACTTCTTCATTTGGTCCAGTATATGGATTGAAGGATTGCCCCCTTTAGATTTCTCTTTGGGAACATTTGTAACCTGTGGTGCAACCTGAGGAGCTAAAGCTGCAACCATTGGCCTGTATTTGGGAAACTTTTGATTTGTTTATGGTCTTGGGGCTGCTTCAAGTACACTTCCTACTTGATTGGGTGAAGGAGATGCTATAGGTTCTTGAGTGGCTACTTGAGATTCATCAATGGCTCTCCTTTTGGACCTGGTGTTAGATGCAACACCAACATTCTAATTACTTATGCTCCCCACATAGTTGACTGCGTAGAACTCTCCTTTCAAGTGATTCATAAGAGTGAAATCAGATTGAGTCTACCTGTTGTCTATCCCAAATTGTGTTGACATCTCAAAATTTGAGAATTGGGCTACCTGATCACTTTGTGTAGTCATGCTTTGATTTGGTAGCTCATTGGCATAAGCAACCTATTCTTGGCCATGCTCCAAGGGTGGATAGTTGGGCTACTCCAACACCAAATTATTTTGAGTGGGGACAAGAGCCTTGGAAGATGAAATGGCATTTGGATTATAGCTTTTATAAGGCTTGACATGTGTAATTTTACCTTGCCCTTGATTATAATTCTAGAAGGGAGGCCTATTTGCTTGCCCAAACTACTGGTAGCCTTGATTTGGCCTATAACTTTGAGCTTGTTATCTCTTGAGGGTAACTAACTCATTGGTAACACTCTGCAGTAGGATATTAACTTCATGGATGTCATTTATAGGGGTAGCAGTTGAATTCTCTTGATTAGGTAGAGGAGCTAGCGTGGGCAAATCAGGTTGGATTAAGGGCTATAAATTAACAAAGAGTGGCATGGGAGGTCTAGGAGCTATCTTTCCTGCTTGAATAAGGCAATTTTTAGCAGTTATGGCTATCTCATAATTATTGGATAGAGTGTTTCCACCCATGGACTGTATCATGACAATAATGTCACTATTTAGGGCCTTCAAGTAGTAAAGGAAAGCATAGATTGGGGTTGGCCTCAGAAGAATTGGGATTTTATCCCAAGACTTTTGGAACCTAGTGTTAAAATCTTGCGGGGCTCTCTTCATGGTGGTTAACTACTCAGATAGAGACAAATGGTCACTTTTTTCCACAAACCTATTGGTCAAGAGGGTCCCTAACTCATTCCATGACAGAACTGAGTTCATAGACAAGGTCCCATACCAGTCCAAAACTTTTCCTTTGAAGGACAAGGCTAGCAATCTAATGGCTACATTTTCTTCAATGATATTATGGATGTTGCAGAGGTTTGCTATATTTTTAATATGCTCGACAGTAGTGATTGGGCCCTCTCCACTAAAGAGAGGAACAATTTTGAGAGTTGTCCCTGGAATTGGGTCATACCACTAAAGGTTCAAGGGACTTTGACCATTAAAGGCCACAAAATGGAAAGCCCTAAGGGCTGCCATGGCTGTGAAAGGATTCAACAGGGGTCTCCTTGAGTAGGTATATTTTATGGTTGGTTTAGGAAAATGGATTTCTACGTAAGGGTGTGTATTTTCAAACCTTAACCTTTTCATTGAGTTTAAAGGTAACTCAACAAATTCAAAAGAGACACCCCTAGAAGATCTTGTAGTGACCTTTGGCATGGGATGTCAGGTTGGTCACTAACCAGAGACTTGGTTCCTGAATGGAGTCACCAGGTGTTGAATATAGCTCCTTTTGGGTTTTTTAACAATATCAAGACCAGCACTAATCCTAAAACTTGCAAAACACATAAATTTGTCCCACTGAGTGTGCCAAAAATTGTTGATGTAGTGGATTTCTCCCTCTAAAGGGAGGGTCAACTCTCTTCTTCTATGTGGCACAATGGAGACATTTCTCTTGTTGTGGGTTGCAAACGTGAGGGATGAATCTCTAGATTAGGGGATAGCTCCCCTTGAGCACATTGAGGCCCTAGATTTCCTACTGCTAACAATTGGGGGGGATGAAAAGGGAGAGAAATATTTAAATCAGAACCTAAACTAAAGCGTTTATGCACCAAAATGGTTGGTCTACTCAGCTTTAACATACACTTTAAACTAGAGACAAGCAAGCATACACTTCATTTAAATGAGAACCTTTTCTACATCATTGTTTCAATAGGGGATCCTATAGAGATACAAGGAGGAAGAACTACCATAGATGTTCTAAGACACACTATGGACAACTTGTTCACATGCACCTATACTCTGAGCTGGACACTTCTTGTTGACCTGCAAGAGAAGAACTGACAATACACTAGATATGTTGGAATAAACTTATGAAAGCATGAAAAAAAAATGACTCAACACAAGATAAAATCATAGACATATGCAAAATTGCAAGCTCAAATGGAGGTAAAAATGCTTCTTTTGATTCAAGGTAAATTCCTTTAGGGCTTCGCCATACAAGTTGAGATCTTTTTTCTCAAATGACAAGTTATAAATATATAAAGAACTAGAAACAAGATAGCTGACAAATCAAGGAATGAAAACCCATGCTGAGTTAAACACTTTTACAGAGACCAAAAGACCATGCTACGGTCATATTCTTCCAACTACGTATGCGAGATCCATGTTGTAGATGTCCAAGTCACCACCCTTACTATCTTGGGCCTGCAAAAGCATGAGATACTCCTTCTAGCAACTGATAAAGCCATCCCCAAGTTGTGGCTGGATCATGCTTTCTTCAATGTTGGGTGCAATTGGCTATGCATTAATGGTGAAGCATGAAAACATGGGCTGCTCTCCTCTATAGTTCAAAAATCAATTTATTTTATTGGTTTTTGGTAGATATATTTTACCAAATGTATTAATTCTCCTTATTGAGTCATCTATGACACTTGTCTTAGTCTGAGTGGTCATTGATTATGTCCTTTGTCTTTGTCAGTAGCTGAAACTATTCTTTGTTTTGTCTTTTCCACTTTGTCTTTGCTCATGTTTTGTCTCCTTCCTTCAACTTCTCCTTTGCCTTGGCCTTTTCTTCGCCTGTTCTTTGACTTATCGGGCCTTCTTTGTCTCGGGCTTTTTGTCACGCTTTCCTTCGAACAAATTTTTTGAAGGAATTAATTTGGACATTTTTTTGGAAGGAATTCTTTCTTTTGATTGCTTCTTTTCCCAAAGGGCACATGCCCCTCGAGCCTTTTGTCTTTGTTCTTCACTTTCTCAAGGTGCCCTCCGCAAGGGCACTTTGTGCCTCAAAATGCCCCTTTAGAACTTTTGATTTGGTCCTGCCACCAACCAAGGTGCCCTCTGCAAGGGCACTTACCCTTTAGACTTTTTGCAAATGTCCTTCAAAAAAGTAAAGAAGTCCTCTTTCTTTTCTCAAGTGCCCTCAGGAAAGACACTTACCCTTCGGACCTTTTGCAAACATCCTTCAAGTCATCAAAATGCCCTCCGAAGGAAATCTATTGCCTTTTGTGAACTGCTTTAGACTATTTTGGGTTCTTCAATCGCTTCTAATTATACAAGTAGACAAGTAATGCACTTGCACAAACCTGATTTGCACTTGGCAAAGCAGAATGAGGGAAACACCTAGGTTTTTCATGAGAAAGGTCTAGTAGAGAACATTTTTGCACAAGGTAGCAGAGGGATGATCTAGCCAAAACATGGATTGGATGACTTTTTCAAATAAAAGGAGGGGGTACCTAATTTTGTCTTGCAGGACCAAAAATTGGTCAACAATGAGGATGTAAATAAATAAGATATTCCATTTTTGGAAGATGAGGTAGTCGAGGAAAATGCAAATGTGGTCACTATGATGGGCATAAGTAAGGTGCTTAAGTGAATGTTTGAATGGACAGATACAAATATAGGTATAGATAATAATTATAGTTGGAACACAAAATACAATGTATAAAGTGGAGAGGGAGATAAACTTTTTGAAATCATCATACATATTGATGTGGTACAAGTAGAGGTTGTTGAAGTAGAAGTGGTAGATTTATTTAAGGTTACAATGAGAGTAATAGAAAAGCATGAGGTGAGAAGTATTCTATAATTTTTAGTGGAAAGGATGGGTAATGTTTTTTATGCCCATAGTTGTGGTGAAATCTTGAGCCAGCGAGTTAGATAGGAAAAAGTTCAAGAATAAGCAAAAGAAGTAGGAGATTGACTCTTTCTTAAGAAGGGAATGTGCATAATTGTAGAAATGTTGGAGTGTATTGCTAAGAGGTGTGTATCAATAGAGGAATATTTGGCACAGAAGAACGTCGGGAAATAAATAATAAATATAAGTGTCATGAAGTCACATATCCTAGTAATAGACTGGATAAAAATAAAGGGATGTTTTTGGTTGATGGATTTTACTAGCTCCATGTATTTGGTTTTAGATTTTGCCTACGTAATGGGTAAAGATCGGATAAGCATAGAACAATATATGATAAAGAGTAAGGGATAAACTTGTGCATTAATATGCATATATGTTGTGAAAAAGAGGAAAACTAAGGGCAAGTGTCAATTGTATTTGGTCGTACACATAAGCAAGAAGCATTTACAAAAGGTAGAGTGTGGGAAAACATTGAATGATTTCACACATATGAAATAAAGTATTTATGTGGAGAGAAATATTATTTTTGCATAGAGGAAAGTGAATAAGAGTACAAACCGTAAATGTGGAAATGTTTCCATGGGTAATGTAATATAAAAAGAAGATCACATGAATAATATCATGGCAATAGCAATGGAAAATATGGGAAAATATTTTGGTATTCAAAATATGAAGATGTAAATAGGAGTAAAGATGAGGTAGGAGGAGCTACAATCAGTTGAAGAGAGTTGGTTTTAGAGTTCAATAATGGATTGGATAAATGATGAACAAAGCCATAGAAGATTTTGGTGGAGGAGATCAGGTTGTGGTGGGCCTAACCCCACAAAATGAGGAGGAGTAAGCATAGGTAATAAGAAGAGGATAAATTTGACACCAATAAGAGGAAGGAAATGAAGAGAAAAAAATAATTGGAGGAGACATATAAATTGTACACAAGCAATAAGTAAGATAAATAAAAGGTTGATTAGCACTGAGTAGTGAAGGATATTTTATGATTTAGTAGTTGGTTGAAAAAGAAAGGAATAAGTGAAATAAAATCCATTAAGGTATCTCACATGGTATAAAGGCACACCATGGCTTATGCATCAAGTCAAAATGATGGTTCTAACATCTATCATAAGTTTTTAAGTACTGTGCTTACAAAACTCTTACTCCAAGTCACATGAGTAGGAGAACATGTTTTTGTTCTTACCCATGGTGTATGATGCAAGAGCATTTGGGTTCACGATCAATATTGCATGAATGAAAAATATGTTAGTTTAGGAATTTGTCTAAGTTTTATGTTTTGGAAGGTTTTTGACTATGCATATATCATTTTGTAAGTTTGCGCAAGTCTTCTTTGTTGTGCATATCGTCTTTGTGTTATTTTATGTCACCTTTGGTATGCATGTGTTTATTAAAGTTATTTATTGCCTATGAACACACTTGTGTCTATAATGATCTACACATTTTTTTACGCATAATTGTATATGTTCCTTTGTCTGAATAAGCATATGAAGTTGTGTGCAAGAGGTAGTGTTAGTCTATTAACTTAGCACAATCATGCATATATTTGTGGTATCTTTAGTGATATCTCTTGAGCATTAGTCATTCAATAGAATTGATTGTTCATTACAGAATCAAATGAGTGAATGATGTTTCAAGGAGTTCGATCTTCATTGTGCAGTCTGTCAGTTGAATTTTTGGACATTTAGAAAGCCTATGATAAAATATGATATCATTATCAAAATGATATGAGGATCATGGCACAAAATTTTTCATGGTAAATGGTGGTTGTGAAGTCCTGCAATATCATGTGACTTTCTTTGTATTGGGACATGATATGGAAGGATCCATTGGTGATTGATTATAATTTAATCCAAAAAGTCATGGAAGATTATAAGGATTCATTTATTAATGTATGTGATTTATTTTGTAATACATTAATCTCTAGTGTATTATTTTTCATTGAAATTGTGGAGATATTTAATATTTATGGTGCGCTGAGGTGTGTTAATGTTGTTAGTGGGTAAAATCACTTAATGTAAGTAGGCAAGTTTCTCATCTATATAATCATGCCTCTACACCTATGGTAAGTGAGATTTGGGTGAAGATTGAATGAGTATAAAATATTATATTTGATAATTTACTCAAAGATAGATTGCTTACAAAGATTGTGAGTTAGCAAAGATAAGATCTAAATATACGATGTTGTAAAGAATCTCATTGTGAGATCATGGTGTGATTATTGTATGTATGCAAGCTATGATTCCTCATTTGAATCAATAAATAACATTATTATTTTGGTTAATAATATTTTTTTATGTTCACGGGACTATAAGTTAGTCCATTTGTTGTGTTAACAATGAGGGTTGTCTGATCTAAGACATCTCTTAATTTAGATCCATAACTACGATTGCATCAATAATATTTGTGATATCAATGATTTTGATGATAATGATTGTGATTCTAATGCCAATGTTTGTGATACCAATGTTGCTTATGATGATTGTTTTTCAAAACTCACTACTATGGATAAACATGACTTAGCTTGATTTAATAATTATCTTTTGACAGTTCATAAAACAATTGATGTTATGATTTAGGATTTTATAAATGAACAAAATAAGTTTAACTTGGCCAAGAAATCTACACCATATTAAAAATGAATATTTGAATGTTTTTATTTCTCTTGCTAGAGGTTATCCTTCTACATTAGGTCTAGAGGCTAGTGCTCCTATATATCCTAATTTTGTGCCTCCACCTAATACTTATGCTCAAGTTACTATGATTGTTCCTAAAAGGCCTATTGTTTCTTTTTTGTCTCATATTGTTTCTAGACCTTCTCGACATGTTTCTCAAGCTACATCTTTCGGTAATAGGCTTGGTCAAAACACTAAAGCATCTATTCCTACACATGTTAATTCTAATTTGGCTCCTACACATTACTACATCTCAAAATACATTGATTCAACAAACTATTTAAGATATGCAAATAAAAATCCAACAACTTTCTCAATGATCTCAAATAACTAGACATACAGTCACTTCTCATGATATATAACACAATTCATTGGCTCATGAGGTTATTATCAACCCTTTACCTCTCAGTTTTGTTGTGAAAAAAATTGAAAAAATAAGGCAATGGTGATCCTTCACTTCATATTTGAACTTTTTATGCTTCGTATTTTTATTTTGTACAAAATGATCACTTTTTTACTAAGCTCTTTCCTAGAAGTCTCAAGTATTGTGCATTAGATTGATTTTACATCCTACCATGGGGATCCATGCATTATTTTAATACTTTGGATTATAGTTTAATAGCTTTTATTTCTATCAAAAATAGTCAAAAGTCACATTCTCACAACTTGGATAACATAAACAAGGACCTAATGAACCTATTAATGATTATTTGCTCAAATTCAAAATTATGCTTACGAAGATGTCTCACTAACTACCTAATAGAGTTACAAAGTATTTTCTCTAACAATTTACTTCAAACTATCAAATAAAAATTCATGTTTAACATGTATCCATATTTTCATGTTCTTTGTTATATAGTTTTCAACTACAAGATCAAACATGTAGAGGCCAACATGCTTAAATATGGGTCTAATTTCCCTACCTATAGTATCTCTAAATATCAAAGTAAATCAACATTAAAGGCTAAGGCTCATGATACACGTACTTTTCAAGATAAGAATGAGGTAAACAATGTAGTAAGCACAATATCATAACCACTCAGCATGTTTTTCCTTCATTCTCAAGAGTGTAAATAATTTACACAGTTATTCGAGACTCCTTACCAAGTATTTAATGATTGCTTAAATGCAACATGGTCTCTTTACATCCATAGTGTGATTTGGATACATCTTGGCCTTTACCTAAACATTATGATGTAAATACATATTTTGACTATCATAGATATTTTGGACATACTATTAATCAATGTTTTTCATTGAGATAACAATTTTATTCAATTGGAAAAACACAATAATACATTAAATAAACCAGTTTCTCCACTAAATCAACATTTGAAAATATTTAAAAATCTACTTCCAAATCATAATACTTAAAAGCAAGATAATGTTCACATGGCAACACCTACATAACAACCAATGGTTTCCAATGCTCATACCTTAGATGGTTTCAAAGTTGTGGTTATGGGTTTGCATAGAGAGGTTCATTTTATTAATTTCTCTAACCATGAGATGACAATAGATAGTTATAACAATGGTCTACTATTCATACATGATTTTATTTATTCAAATCCTAAGATTACACATGGCATTATGGCTAACAATGGTTCAAGTTTAAACATACATACAATGTCTTTTCTCACTAGTATAGGGTACAGTCAACATGACTTGGTACAACTGTAGTCCTTAAAGATTAAAATGGTCTCACATGAACACGTCTCTAGGGCAACACATTACCTATCATCGTAGGTATTAAGACACTTTTAGTATGGTTTCATTTATTTTCAGATAATTAACATATTATCTATTACTTGGAGGACCATGGCTAAATCAAATGAGAGTTATCCCATCCACATTACATAAAATTATTATGATTGTGAATGATAACAAAGTCTTTACTATTTGAGGCACATGTTATGAGTCACCTATACAAAAACAATGTGAGTTATTACCCAAAATACTTCCTAAACAAAAAAGCATACAACCTCAAGTGAAGACATCCAACATTAGAGTACCACTCATCCATGTCACAAGATAGTATTATCGCAATCTCTTATGTGTGTTCAAGCTAAATCACCTTGTGTGGTTTCCAATAAACAATCCAAACAAAGTGCTTATTTTCAAGATGTTAAAGTGGATCTTACATCCCACTACCTCAATGATTCCCATATTGATAATTCAGGTTATCATATAGCTTGTGATTATATTTTGGATACTATTAGTGATAATATTTTAGGTTACCATACAACTCATGATTATATTGTGGATATTTCAAGTGAGACATCTGACTCCTCAAATTCATGGTCCACTTGATCCTCAAATCTTGATTATTAAGAGGAATGGTTAGCTTAGTATGGACATTTATATGGGAATATCAGTTAACATTACTAGCCTATCTCATGTGCTTCAATGGAACAATCAACTGTACATAGCTTGTTTTTATTCTTTCATCTATTTGTTGTGCTTCTCATGTGCCTTATTTTCTAGTGTAATATATGGATTTTGCTTTCTTCATGCATTCTTATAGCTTTTCATTTCTTCATCCCTTGAGTTTCTCATTGCTTTATGTTTCTTCTAGGTTTGACATTTATGTTCTTGCCTTCTTTCATCCTTCTGGTTTGCATGGTCATTATTCTAACCCCTTGGTATAAGTTGCTTGTTTTGTTGCCTTGGCCCATTCCCCTTGATTGTTGTTTCCCATTCCAAAAGCCTACATATACTTTCCAATGATGACAACACATAAATATCAAGGCCTTCCACCCTATTGTGCATTGATTTTTGAGAGAAGTTATAGGTTATTGAGAATTCTCCTCTTATTGCTTCTTTTTGATTTTTTCCCTTAGCCTATGTCTTCCTTGATCCTTATTTACTTTCTCTTTCTTCTACCTCTTTTATTGTATCTTCTTACTTTCCCTTTTTTGTGCCACTTGTAAACACCTAAAACTAGCCACCGATAACCTCCAACTAGGCTTTTGGCCAATTTCCACCCAAAACGCATAATTTGGCATAAAAACACTAAAACATGCTAAATGAGGTATTCAAGTGCTGATTTTGGCTAGAGTATCCCTAAATGGGGTAACGCAATTTATGGGTGAACTAACTTTGATCAGATCAGTTCGAGTCAAAATGCCAATTTTGCATCTAGGTGCTCTGGATTGTTTTTTTCTATCAAATCTTTTGCACAAGACATGTGCCTTTGTTATTTTTTGTTGACAACATCCTAAATAGGAATATGGTTCCAATGCGTCTAACATCGCCTTCTAATTCCAATCTAGTCAAATTTAGGACCAATAACAGGGCATTCGAATCAAATTGAGTAATTTGTGCACAAAGTGCTTAATCATGCTTAAGAGCTAATTAACCCAAATCAAGGCCTAATCAAGAATTTCATGGAAACTTGTTGAATACTTTGTTTTGAAAATGAATATTGAATATCTGCATCATCAAGTGACCTCATTTATTGGGAAGACATCCCTAGGCCATAAATACCACAAATATTAAGATTCATGCCTCTCATGCCTCATCCATGCCTCTTAATTGCCCCTTCTTCCAATGTCATGATGAGGATAATTACAAACTTAATTCTAAAAAATGAATTAATCTTCAACCACACATCTCAATCTTGAGACGGATGGTTGAGGTTGATTATGATCAAATCCAAAAAATTATAAATAGGAGGCCTCACAACATCACTTCTAAGCTTAATTTATGCAAATTTATAATGCAAAATTGATTCTAAAAGCTTCATGAAACTAGTGTTACTATTCCAAATTGATTCTAGGCCAAGCCAAGCTATAAGCCAAAGGTGCCAAGGAGAGATGGAGGTAGCCAAGCTTCCATTGCCAAGGACTTCATGACCACAAGCCAAGCAAGCCACTACTATAAAGGCATTTGGAGCATCCAAGGAAGGTGAAAGAATTCGTGTGTTTGATTCCTTGCTTTTTAGTTGTGTTTGTCATTTGCTTTTGTTAACTAAGCTCTCCCTAGTGTCTAGGCCTAGAGATGTTATGCTAGTTAGTGTGTTTCTTTCATTTTGTTTTCATTTTGAAACTAACACTATATTAACCATCCTCTCTTGAGTCAAATTCCTAGATCACACCCCTTGGATTGTTTATTTCATGATTGAGTTCTCCTTGTTTCTTGTTGACTTTGACTCTTAAATTGCTCCTTGTATGATTTCATTTTAAAGAAAATCATAAAATACAAACAAACTTGAAAAACTTTAAAATTCAAAATTTTATTTGCCTCTATATTTGTTAGGTACATAGCTACACATGGTTACATATCATTGTTTATCCACATGTCAGTAGAGGTTTGCATATACATATTACACGTGTTTCTCATGGTATATTTTGAGTTAGATGCAAAATATACATGTTACACATAATCATGGATTCATAACTACATCGTTGTTTCAGTTTCAAAATGCTTACACTTGGGAACATTCTTCCATTTGGGGAATACCTATACTAGGGTAATTTTTAGTGGATTTACAATACTATCCTTTCTACTTTCCATTTTCACATTGAGATTTATACATATTTTGTGTTAACTTAAATCTTGTGTGATGTGTTACATGGACACATTGTGTTGATAGTACATGGTTACATTATGTTGATGGTACATGGTTACATTGTGTGTTCTCTTATGTGCCCTATGAGTGCTCAATTGCTTGCATATGTATGCTTGTGATTGTGTGTATTGCTTGGTGTGTCTTGTCTTATGTTGTCCATAGAAGATCCTATAGTCATCATATCGTGTCGTGTGTATGTGATTATTTTTTTGTTGGTCACATTCATTTTTTCAATGGTTTCATTTATTTTGTGGTTACATGATTGTGAATGGTTATATTAATTGACAATATTCTATGATAACATATGCTTGGTGCCAGAATCTATATCATGCACATTGTTACTTGCAATATATTGTATTCGTTGTCTATGTTGTCATAGTCTATACCATGCATTTATTGCGGCATACTACTATTGTATGCTTCATTGTTATATCTCTCCCTTCTAAGAAAAATGTGTTACATTGGGACATATCTCTTGTCCCTCTTTATGGAGTACCATCAAGTTGCTCCTCCCTTTTTACACCCCTTGTCAAAACTTTGGTTATGGCCCAAGAGTATTGGGGTACATGTTACTATTCACTTTTACACAATCACATCTTTCTATGGTTATATACATGTTTATAAATGTGTTAATGACGATTATAACAACATTGTGTGTTATCTATGTTAAAAATGGTGCATTTAATCCATTTCTTTTGAGATGTCTAATATGTAGGAACATCCATCACCTCAAAAGGGGGGGCATATATCCAACTTATTCTACCTTTGGTTATAGATTCCAATTAGTTATACGTTACATGCACCATATGTTTGCTTATATGGGCAAGAAGTAGTCTTTCTACCAATGAATGGGTTAGTAGGATCAATTTTTCACCGTCTTTGATATTCAATTGGGGTAATGGAGGTTTGACCCCAGTTTTCAACATCTTTGTTGCTAAATTAAGGTAATGGAGTTTTTATTTTAGATTTCAACTTCTTTGTCCCCAGATTGGGTTATTGAGGCTAAGTTTCATAGTTTCAAAGGTGGCAAAACGGTTCCCATACTGTTAGGTGTATTAGTTTTTTTGCTCATTTTTTGTTTCACTTATTTCATTTGGTTACATTGGTACAAATTTATCTCGACATTGATCTACTTGTATGCATTCTCATTTGCTTGTACATGCATTTGAGTTGTTGATATTAGAGTGTGGGTGATTAATTTCCAAGGAGTACAAAGTCTTCATTCTTCCATCCTTCTCAGGAAATGTTCAGGGATGCACTTGTTTTGTTTTACTTTGATATGAATGGACACATGCACATCAATGTGAGGCATTATGTAAACACTTAATTATGGTACAAGTCATATAATTGTGGTGTCTTTGTCATACATTAGTACATTTGGTTCATTTGATAATTTAGGCTCCTTTTGGTACACTTTCACTTCACACTGGACCCTTCATAGTCTTATGTCTCCACATTTTCCCGTGAACACCTTCAGATTTGATAGTTGTCTATGTTTGAATCCACCCAATCACCCTACAATTCCACTTGATCTTTGTTTCATAGTTTTTTTCTGTGTTGACCATTTTCATATTCATTCTTAAAGTGGCTTGACCACTTTAAAAGCGAATCTAAAAGTGGTCATGTCTTTTGTGAGTCTATTGTGCCACCATGCCTTGATTTATCACCCCTTGATTGTTGGCTTTCACTCATTTCCATGGTTAGCCTATGCATGAATATGTTCCAATTTGAATTCAAATGAGTTCTTATATATACATGCACCCTAAACTATTTCATAAGGTTTTATCACGCATTTATATTTCACATACTTGTCAAGGAGCTTGCACATTAATAATATTATGCCCTCATTGTCTATTGAAGTCTTATGGCTACATACTTGTACTAAAATAAATTTGCATTAAGGAGCATATGGTATTCATTGATTATCTTAGGGAGAGAAGGTGGAGTCCTCTCTCACTTGGGTTGGGTCATTCACATTCATAAGAACTACTTTAAGCCCTACTTTTAAGCATGCAAGATATGTAGCATCAACCTTCAAGGGCCTACGGCCAATAGCCTTACACATTTTCTTTTATCTTTCTATATTATGGTAAACTAGGGTTACATCAAATGAAAAGAGATTCAAACGACTACACATTAATTTTGCTATTAGAGACATAATTCAGGGTTTTTGTTGCTAGCAAAGGGTTTCATAAAGTTTCAGTGTTGATCAACCACTTTTGACCCAAACTGTCACTTGCGAAGTTCAAAAATGGTCAATACCACTTTTGAACCCAATCTGACACTAGTCATCATCTGAAAACACAATTTGCTTTCTAGGAGATTTTTTGCACTATTCCAGAGATTGTTTTCCAACATTATCAGTCCTTTCGAAGCACAGGTAAGGCATATTCATGTACACATCTTTGTCATTTCAATTCTCCATTCCTATCAAGCACATATGCATATTTGATTATTGTATTTAATTAGATTTACTGTGGGCCATTATTTTAAAACATTGGCATAGTGTTTTGAACACATGTGCCTTTTTGTAAAACAGTTCCATGTGTCACTATCCATAAAAGCCCGTATGTCAATATGTACAATGTATGTCAATAAAAGGGTCAAACATGCAACAAGGGTTTGATGTAATTTGAACCCCCACTCTGGGTTCCCTACACCTTGGGCACCACAAGTGTGCCAACCAAGTTTTGCTTATGTGCTTCACGCATAAAGGATGTTGCCATCTTTTAAAAGATCAGTGGTCCTATTTAGGGGGTTGTCTAGCTCTCATGCATTGCTTCCTTAGCAGCCCCCATTGCTAGTGTCGCTCCTCTAGTGGAACTCTAGCTATTCTTTCACTACGCATGCAAGGATTTCTACCACTCATTGCTTAAGAGATATCCTACAAATATTTCGTTCTTAAATTCGAATTTGAGGTGTGGAGGAAATAGTAAAAACTATTGACAAATAATTCAAAAATCACACTGGAAGAATTACAATAAAGACAAAACTAAAACCCCAAACAATTCTTGATTCTAAATATACAAGTGGTTTTGAAAAAAATTGCATGTAACTTTTGAAATTAGGGTTTTGTGAAATCCTCTAAATTATCAATTACTTGCAAATCGTAATGAAAGAGTAGGTTTTATTTGAACCATGCGATCCTTTGCAATGTATCTACCATTGGTTGGAATGGATCTAAATTTGTCTCCTTCAAACATCATATTTTGTCATTTTAGTTCAAGCCTTCAATAGTTCACCTTCAAAAGTGATTCCTTCCAATCCTTGAAGATTACCCCTTGGCTTGATATCATGTCAAAATAGGTTTCATTAGCGCCCCCACCTTGGGCCATTGTGATTATATGCAATAGATAATTCTCTCTTTTAACAATCCAAAACATTTGTTTATGAGCATACATCAACATGCAATAATAGAGATACAGAAGAAAAACGTAGCACACATAATGTGCCCATCATTACCTTGGCAGTGGAATAATGAATAAGAGAAAGGGTAACATCCTTATTTGTTTATACACATGGTTTCCTTTTGAGCGATTATTTAATGTCAAATGTCTATCATAAAAGGCAAACCTACATTGAATACACAACACTATGAGATAGACACTATAAACAATGGATCCAATGTACAAAGCTTATACCTAATTAGATCCATTATAACACAAACCAAGGAGCAACCAAACGTTGCATCTCATACAAATATTAAAACCAAATCCAAGAGTATCTCTAGAATCGCCCACAATGGTCAAGGAAATCCAAAAAACGGGATAACATAACGTAAAAAGATGACATAACAAAGCAGAATTACATACCATGCAAATATACCTACACACAAAAGGCAATTTATATTGGCATAAACACAATCTACAATGTGTTGCCTTATAATTTTGATCTTAGAGATGAATAGAGTCAAATCAAGTATCAATTTCATTCTCCGGAAGGCTAAGGAAACATGGATGGCTACATTCAAAATCCAAGTCAAGATTGGGGTGCCAAATAAACCATAATAGAATGCACCAGCCAGTGTGGGAGTGCCATAGGAAGCACCTTGTCACTCATTAAGTTCGATACCAGATGGTGGCTCTTAGTACAAGATTCCAAATTAAGAGATTAGGTGTCATGTTTCATATTTCATATCTTTATAAACTCTTTGTACATAAAAAGAGCTCACCTACTTGCATAATGTAGTGGTAATTTGTCAGTTCTTTTATTCTTTGTTACTTAATGGTGTCAATGGTACTTGAATGTTAGTGTCCACAGAAAACTTGGGGTACCTTGATCCATCAACTAAAGGTGCACTCAGCACTATAGTACAGGCATATGTTTGATGTCATCGCTAATCTGAAAATCAGTGGTCCATCTATCAAAGCACACAGGTTATTCTCATCAAAACAGCATTGTGGCTGAGGTTCAAACTAGGAATTAAGCCCATCATAAAAGAAGGTTAAATTAACTCTTGCAGAATATAATGTTTTCTGCAATTCCATGCCCCTTCTAAAACTTGAATTGAAACCCCCATAATTCTTTGTAATATACTCGATCACTTTGATGGATTTAATTAGATCATATTATTAAACTGCATAAAAATCAGTAGGTAATAGATAACAATGGGCTCATATATAACATCTTTATAAACACGCTTAATATGTCTTGGAATGAAAAAAACACTTGAACAAGCATATGTCTCACTCATAGTTACCAGGAGACATGGGGGTACGGGTACTGGTATGTGGACGCAGACACCATTAAAATCAGGGTATGTGAGTAACTGACTAAGCGTATGGCTAAATTGTATGTAAATGTTATCATCAAAAAATGTGGGTACAGGCACTGATGGTACACAGTCCGTGTCCCTATATTGGAGTTTCCTGTAACTATAGGTCACTCTCACTCATTCACGGTAATATATAGCAAAACTAACAGTAATATAATTTTCAACGAGTCATTTCGTCAAATATTTCTAACGTTTGAACAAATAAATCAACAGATAAACCTCCACCAAAGGAGGATTTCATTAAAATTTGTAAATAGGCAGTTCTGATTTGGATCATTGAGTGTCATCCCAAATGTTAATTGAAAAATCGGCTACACAGTTTTTTTTTTCTCAAAAGCTCTTTTCCTAGCGTAATGGACCCTGAAAATATCAGGTCTTTAATATCAACTTCAATCTGGATTTTAAGGGAACTTTTAGTTAGAACAAAAAACAATATATACTGAGATAATGAAAATAATTAAAGAATCTAAAGTTACATTTATGCGCGTTTGAATCATAAGAGAACACACCTACTTTACAATTGTTTATGGCCCCATCCAGAGCTCCAACTTCTCCCTAAGGTGCCCGCTTAAGTGAACATTATACAAAGGGCTTGCCTTAAGTAATAAAGCTTGAAAAAAGGAATAATGCCGGGAAGAATAAAACATAAATGATGAAAACAAGCTTAAGCCACACTCGCCAGCTAAAGTCAGATATTCAATTCGTAAAGCCATAAATAATTTGAGGATGTTGATCCCGTATGATCAAGTCCTGGAAGAAACAATGAAGTTTAAGAACAGCAAGACCAATGGAAGAAAGGTGAAGGGATACGTCCAGTTTGGCGAATGTACTCTGCCCGCTGTGCTGTCTTGGCAGCTTCCTGACTCCGTTTGGCTTCTGCAGCTGCCCGTTTCTCTTCTGCTTGATGTCGAGCACCTGCCAACTTGTTCAATAGCTTTTCATGTGCATGACTTCTCATCCGCTCTGCCTTCACCTGTTTACAAATTACATATCAAAAATAATTATCACTTTTTGTACTTATCAGAATCATAAAAGCAACTTTTTGTACTTATTAGAATCACAAAAGCAATTGAACAAATTTATAAATATTTAGATGATAATCTTAATCATAAATCGTAGTACAGTATAACACTGAAGCCCCTCAAGAATAATGAGCCACAAGAAAGTGATATCTTGATTATAATCAACATACAGTTGAAATTTACAATTTTGAAAATATAAAATCAAGATACCATACTGAGTCCGATTCCTAATATTGTAGCTTTAGCAAAATAAATAACACTGACATTTCAATTGTGTATTAGGACAGTTAAATGCAATTGATACCTTTATTTTCTTTGCCTCCCTGTGAAATGGAATAAAACATTTGGAAATCCTATTTGTGTTCCAACCTTCCTCATAATTATGACAGAGATGAGAAAGAGAACAAAAAGGTCACAAAAAGCCTATTGGAAAAAGGTTTATGAATAATTGAAGCAGAAAAGAGAGATGACATATTATGTAAGGGAGACTGCCCAAGGCCACAACCTCACAAGAAAACACGAGCCACAAAATGAAAGAGGGAACCAACAAAAATGAAAGCAGCATAGGTCACAAGGGAAAAAGAGTTAAAATGAAAGAAGGGATATTACCATAGAATCTAGGAGACACATCCCCGGGGCGGATGTGTCTCGGGTACATAAAGGGGAGACCAGACATGGGAACAGGGACATCTCTACAGTCTCACAGACTTTGTTTGGAGTCTCCCACATCTCCTATGGGCATCTCCTCCAAAACTTCATGTTGTAAAAAACCAAATAAAAAATCCTACAACATTTCCATTCATCTCATTGTTCTCCATTTGCAGTCAGAAATAAAGAATACAGAGTGCGAGACATCGCTCTACTGAATTTGATGTGTTTTGGTTTTCATAAATTTAAATATATTAATATTTTCATAAATTTAAATATATTAATATTATTATTTTACCACCTCCAAGTACCCCGTACCCAATGTCTGAAAATTGATGACCCAGTCACCAAGACCACTGCATGCCGGGTGGTGATCAAATGATGTCTTGTAGTAAAGTTGGATATGGGGATACATTATGATTAAATCATTTATATATGTAAGTGTTGTGCGGAGACATTTTAGGAAGGGAGAGAAAGGGACCCATGCCCTCTTTATATATCCATGAAGTATTTTCCATAGGTACCCTCAAGTACTGCCTCCTCCCATGGAAACATCATCACCCGTGAAAGTTGAAGAATGAATAAATTGGCAGTGCACCTTATGAAACAGTTTTGTGACCATGTCAATATGTTTGCATCCCTCACTGTTTATGTGATTGTTATTATTTATTTACACTATTTTTAATTTTATTTCTAATCCTCAGCACTGTTGCAGTGCCATACAATGGTCATGGGTGATGGAAAATTTCAGTCAAGGAACTCGATAAAGTTGAAATCATAATTATTGTTAATGTCTACAAATAACCAAAGTTTGTAAATGATATTGAAGAATGTTAATGGGAATAACAGCCAACAGAAGCACTAAAAAATGAGCAATTCCTCTACATAAAGAAGGAAAGAGTTCAGTATAAAAGGTATACAATGTATGTCTCAGCTAAAAAGTGATGTGGAAGAGCAAAGATATGTGCTACCTCAAGATGCCAAAATAAGGAGCCAGACGTCCTTGTCTTCAGTAAGAACTGTGAAATTCTCACCAAATGCCTACTATAAATATCATCTGAAGAATGTCATGGACTAAAGGGCCTCCACAGAATAACCCTCAATGGCATCAAAGTATACCCATCACTAGTGAAAATCAAAAGATAGAACACTGAAAACCAATTTCCCACCAAATTAAAAATATGAAAGCCCTGTCAAAGGCAATGTGCTCAAGTGGTAAAATTATTGTGGCTTCCAAGCAGAACTACAGGTTCAGATTCCTGGGAATTATGATAGGGTGTTGAAATTGGGTGATAGGACGGATGACTCTGATAGAAGAGATACCTGTGGGTCATGGTAACTAAGCCAAAGGTTACCCTGCAAGTTGAATTTGCCAAATCCGAAAACCAAAAAATGAAAACCTGATTGATCCAGTTATAAAAATGAAATATTTCTCCAATATATGTCCTATAAAAACATAACTTGTACAAGTGTAGCTTGCATCTAAAGGACTACATTGCAAGTTCTCAACTGGAGAGGTGAAGCATCCTGCATTAACCCATACGACATTTTTCTTTTTTATTAAAATGAAATTTATGATCCCTTCATGTTGTTTCTTTATCAGGCAGTTTCAATTGACCTGTGCCCTAAACAAACTCAGTTGATAATTTGTTTTGATGCCTTGTGGCTGATAAATTATGACGATGGTACAAGTGGATTATAATGGTGAGTCTAGATTACTAATTTATTACATAGATTGTTCCTTGCATATTTATTATTTTATCATCATAAAAAGAAAATTGCCTTAGGGTACATGCATTAAGGTGGACAATATCATAAACATGATCTTTTGTCTTTTACTTTTTCCTTCCTTTTTGGTGATGGTAGCTACCTAATTTATGTTTGAATATTTAAAGGTAACCCTATGATCAACTAGGCTTATGCCAATAAATTATAATTAAATAATACTAAATTTGTTACCCTATGATCCACCAGGCTCTTGCAAAAGAATTATAATTAAATACTATTAATTTCACTTTTGGCAACGTGTCAAAGAAATGTTTGATCTAGTTGGGAAGACAGAAGGTTAATTTCCTTACCTTATGTGGTAAGGACTCTGAGGAATTCTGTCTAAGGGCGGTGGTCCACAAGTAGATGGATAGGAGTTTACTATCACTGGCCCAGGTTTGAGCCTCGAGGCTGAATGCAGGCTGTGACTCCCCAAGTGACATGCTATCCCAGGGTTTTGGAACCTCCCAGCCAAAAGAACAAAGGAAAAGGAGCTTTGAGGAATTCTTTTTAGGCATTTTAAGTCCCTAGTTATAACATCAAGGAATGGAATCACAACCGTTTTCTAGTGCAAAGCCGATAAGTGATGACCATATTGATGTTGAGCATAGAGGGAGGTTCTTTCTGCCAGATTTGGTCGGCCATATAACTTCCCCCCTACAAGCACAAAAAGCAGTCCTCTCTACAATGCTTGACTTAATCACATCACCATGCACCATCACTACCCAAGTAGGCTGCACAATAAATGCCCAACAACGTTTTCTTTTTTTTGAATTGGAGTTTATAACCAAAGAATTTGTTTGTTTTCAATAAGAAAAATAAATGCCACAAAAGAGTAGGCATGTGTCAAATGGCACCTAAGCCTCCCAGTCCCATGTAGACCTTCTACTTTGAGCATTTCCTTATAACTTTGTCAGCCTTATTCTTTAGCCTGACTACCGCCAACACCATTCATTTTATTGGCTTAGTTTCCCTCTTAGTCAGATTTGAGTGTGTTCTCACCATTTGAGGTTGGAGATAGATCACCACATCCCTCAGGACAAAAGGATCTGTGATTGTTGCTCATTACATAAGGTTGAGACTGAGGAGTGTTTTATCTCATAATCTTAATTTATTGTGAGATTGCAGGAGTAATCATCTCCTAATTCAGGGTTGCAAGAGAATCATTATTTGCCTTTTTCAGACACATTACTAAAAGACGTCTAGCTTTGTTCCTTGCAGAGTTTAATTTCAAGTGTTGCTACAAAGCTCTCATATGTGACTATGACAGGCATGCAGATTACCTATTTCCTCCACCCTCTCAAACTTACAAACACTGGTAGCATAAAGTAGTTTAAAGCTACTACTCAAATCCAGGATGTCAACCATTGATCCACCTGGCACTATTATTCAATCTAGAATACTGGATAGCTGACCTATGTTGTGCAATCAAAGATACAGAAGAAGCTAGAATCCACTCGACACCAACCCCACTTCAAGGTTCCAATATAAAAATGTATTACCAGCTTCTTCACCCTTATCAAAAGTTATTTAGTCTTGAATGTTAGCAATGCTTATATATCAGCTCTGTCTATGAATTTGAGGGCAGTCCAGCTCAGTCCTTGAAAGCTGATGTGCAATGCCAACAAGAGGGGAATAATGCTAAGAATGGTCCAATGTTTGAATCTCTCCCAACCCAATTGGGCATTCAAACACTCACTGTCTGTGATTATGAGAAAAGAGAGGCCTTTACAATCTTGGATAACATTACAAAAAGCCCTACCAAATGCCCAATGTATTGAAGAGTGCAATCCCATATAACTATTTCGCATATACTGCCATAGCATCTGGTATATGTAGTACAACATGGTATCAATGTAACCTGACTTTTTACTTTATTGTTATGATTGGCTAAGTCTGAATCATAATATGATGTGTTGGTGATCAGCATCTCTATGTCCACTTAGTACCTGATGGATTCAACGAGTTGTTCTTTGCTGGAATAGATTGTAATTTGGTTCCCTTCGGCTAGTTTGAAAGCTGCATTAGCCAACATATCCTCAACATGATTATGGTTCCACTTTTTAGGTTTGATTTCTCGATCCATAAGGATCAGAAAAAACATAATTCATCATCCAACAAGAAACGAATCAGAAAGAGTCATGATCAGACCTCCAAACCAACAACCAAACTGCCAATTAATGCAAGGAGGTGGCTGCAGAATTGTCAATGGTGGTTGCAGACTTGGAACCATGTAAAGTGGTGGTTGCAGAATTGGAACCATGTAAAGTGGCGGTTGCGGAATTGGTACCGTGTAAAGTGGCATTTCTGTCCTACTTAAAGTTGCAGTTTTGTACAAGGAAAATGAATAGTCAAAGACACACACTGAAAAGGTGTTGTTTTGCATTCTGAGTCTTTTGGGAGTCCTTTAGTGTATGAAAGGACACTCCAGCATGTTTTAAATAAAAGGCACAAATCCAAAAGGAAAAATAAGGAAAAGAGAGTAGTCTTAGTGAGCAAAGCAGTAGAAAGATTACTGTGACATGCTCTATTTGAGCTCTTTGTAGACTGATTTTGCCCAGGAGGAAGAGAAGCTAAGCTATTGCCACTTCCAGTTGGTTTCCCCCACAATGGGGTTTCCACGGTAATTCTTGTATCAAGTTTTGAATGTGGTTGCTATTTTCTTATTGTTTTCATTATAGTTTCCAGTACTGGTACCAGTACCAGTGTGGGCATCAGGTGCACAGATATGGTGATTTGTTTATGTCTTGGGTTAGGTACGGCTGGGTATTGCCATTCAAAATATTAAAAATATAGAAATCCTAGCCAAATAAGAAAAATTAACCACATAATTTGATAATCTATTAAAAACAATGATTCTCCAAGTGAACCTATGCAAATATATAATAACCCTAAATTATCTTTAAGTACACCAGAACCTTTACAAATCTATAATAAACTTTACGCTTATTTAAGTACACCAATGACTTGACAAAGGTTGAAAATAAAACTTTTGAAGGGCAAGCAGATGCTGAAATAGTGGACAAATGGTTGAAACAGATGGAGGTTTACTTTAGTGTGCAAAATGCTAATGAAGCACAAAAGATTTATTTTGCATGTCTCAAAATGGAGGGTCATGCTCTAATTTGGTGGACAAGCTATGTAGTTTCTTCTAAAATTTAAAAGAAGCCATCGTAACTAAGTGGGATGAATTTAAGGAATTGTTAAGAAAGAAAATTTATCCTATTGGGCATAAAACTGATCAAAATATTAAGTGGAAAAGTTTTAGACAAGGAAGTGTTCAAAGTGTGCAAGATTATAGTACAAAGTTCCATAGACAGGCCATATTGATGGGCTTAGACTTGGAAGATGAAAACAACTTGACCAAGTACATGGGCGGTCTCCATTCACATATAAGGAGATGATTCATATATGGTAAGCCAAGGGACCTTGATGAGGCATGTGTGCAAGCATACTACATTATGGAAGAAAAGAAGCAAGAAGAGTAAATACTCAAGGCAAAAGCAGCCAAAAAATCAACCTAAGAAAGAGCAAAATCAATCATCTAAATCCTACAAGGGTAACTGGAAAGGTAATAAAAAACCCACCACTCTACATTTTTGTAAGGATCCAAAGAATCATTGGTAGTCATTGTGTTAGAGATGGACATGCTGACACAAAATGTTAAAAATACTGGGAATTGCATCCTAAAAACCGTACCAAGGAGAACTCCAAAAGTCTATGACAACTCTGAAAGATAAAGTAGAGGCAAAGATAAAAGACAGTTCCAATGCAGACAAGAAATTGGATAGGACAGCTACCAATGCAGTTAGCACAGAGCGAAAAAGAGAAGAAATGAGAAGAAATTAGCAAGCTTTTCCAAATCAAGAAGACAATGGTAAATGCATCTCTTGCTACTGACCTAGTCTAATTTGATTTTGGATGAAGTTTGTTAAGAGGCTTGGTTTAAAAACTTATGATCATCCTCATCTATATCCATTGGGTTGGGTGAAAAAAGGGTGTAAAAATTCAAGTAACTAAAAGATGTAGACTCAAATATGGTATTAAACCAGAGTACGTTGATGAGATAGAAGCTGATGTGATTCCACTTGATGCATTTGATCTTGTGTTTGGAAGTTCTTACTTGTATCTTAGGAATGCTATCTTCACAAGCAAGGCAATCAAATACAAATGAGTCCAGGATGGGGTCAGCTATATCATCAAAGCACATCAAAGCACATCAAAGCAAACCTGAGCTTGCCATGGTAAGTGCCAACCAGCCCAAAAGAATCATTCAAGAAAATAAGAGGTTTTGTGTACTACTTTGTAAGGATAAGCAAGATGATAGGCTAGAAATTTCTAAGATTAAATGTGCTAACAAGGTGTTGACAGATTTCAATGAGTTGTTGCATTCTTTTTGAGGAGTGTTCCAAGCCCTCAAATGTTTTCCACCTCATAGGCAAGTAGAGCACGAGATTCATTTGCTGCCCAAATCATCTTTACTGAATATTGGCCTATACAAGCAATCACTTTTGGAGAAGTAAAGAAACAACTTCAAGAGTTGTTAGAACAAAGGGTCATACACCTAAGTTGATGCAAACAAGAATAAGGGGGCCATATTAATGGCTACCTTACTCCCCAGCCAGGACTTACATGTGCCAAAGGACACAACCAACGAGACACAAGACCCACACTGAAAAACCCAAACACACTCTATATATCAAAATAATGACAAAAATTACAGAGATTTCATGCAACACACTTTCCTCACTGAACTATGAAGAAGACAACTAACATCTCAGTCTCTCATGGACTAGATAAATTCTCTATTGGATATGCACTGCCCTAGCAAGCTCCTCCAGCTTTTGATTCACTCTATCCCTCTGGAGCTAACTCCCCTCTGCTTCTCCTAGAGTTGGAACTAACTAAAGTTGCCTCTCTAATTGGCTCTTCTCAACTCCCACCAACAGATCTAAATCTAACCTTACTGTTTTGACAAGCTACAATGATTCTTCAAGCTCCCTCCACCTTGGAAAACGTCCACATGTTGAAAAATGACAATCTAGGCACTTAATTTAGTTTTGCTTCCACCGCTGGTGAAATTGTCTGTTACTGCAAATCGGCAGTTACATAACCGTCGCTTAATGTAAACCAGCAGTTTCGCCTTGCATTGAGCAGTGGTTTTGTCACCTTCCAAAAAGGGGTCAATTGACCTCTGGAACATGACTAAAACCGTCTTGACTTGGTTTTCCTTATATGTTGGAGTTCTAACGATGTTCTTGGGATTGTTGTTTATCATCTTTTACACACACAATGTTGTTGACATGGTTGTCAATTAGCACAAATGCCAACCCATGTTTTTGGTTGATGCAAAACTATTTGTGAACCCAAATGCTGTTGCATCATACGTGGGTAAAATAATTTGTCCATAAGTTCCTCCTTGTGAACCTTATTATATGACCTCTTCTATTGATGTTTTGTACTTGGCAACCTCAAATGCATTCACCCAGGTTGCATCTTTTGTGGCTCTATTTTTCCACTTGACCAAGTATTCTTTGTGCTCACCTCCTCTTGTTTTCTTGTTGACTCTTGTATCTCAATCTCTTCCCTTGCCATCTTAGGCAACCGTTGTCTCCAATCCACAATTGAAGACCCTGAACTTGTTTCTCCATCACTTCTTTGTCCCTCATGGTAAGGGTACAAATACACTATGTAGAAGATAGACGAGATATCAATCCCATCCAGTAGCTATATCTCATACACATTTGCTATAAACTTCCTCACAATTCTGCAAGGTCCAATCTTCTTCCACTTCAGTTTATTATATGTTTCCTCTGGGAAACTCTCTTTCCTCAAATGTGTCAAAACCATATCATCTACTTGGAGCTCTTGTTCTCTTTTACTCTAATATGCACGTTGCTTATACTTCATGACATTGTTCTCCAACCTTCTCTTCACTTCTCTATGCACATCATGCATATGTATTTCTTAATCCTCTACTTCAGCGCTTCTTTCATTCACATCAGTTGTATGTGTTACTTCACAAATGCCTCTAGGGCTGCAACCATATACAATTTAAAAATGACTCATTGGTGTAATTTTATTGACTGGGTTGTTGTAAACGATCTCAACCTGTGTCAAAGTCATATCCCATTATTTAGGTTTGTTTCCTACCAAGCATATCAACAAATTACCGTGGTTTCTATTCACTACCTCCGTTTGTCCATCCTTTTGTGAATGATAGCCTGAACTGAAATTCCACTTAATGCCCAACTTTCTCCACAAAGTTCTCCAAAAGTGCCCAACAAACTTTGTATCCCTATCTGAAACAATGCTCTTCAGCAAACCATGCAATCTTACCACTTTGAAAAACAAATTGTCAATGTTTGTGGCATCACTTGTCTTCTTGCATGGAGCAAAATGTGTCATCTTGGAAAATCTATCAACAACAACAAAGATAGAGTTATCAACTGTTTCTGTTCTTGACAGCCCAAGAACAAAATCCATGCTTTTGTTCTCCCATGGCCTCCCCAATATTGGTAAAGGCTGATACAACCCTGTTGACCCCGGAATCGGCTTGCTCCATGAGAATGGGCTTGGCAGCATCACTGGAACTGTATTTTGCAAATCCGCCTAGATCAATTTTACCGCAGGTGTGATTATAGGCAGAGCTCAATATTATTTTGATACTTTGATTCCCACTAATTTCACTTGGAAAAATTCTTCAAGGAAAGATTGTAATTATATTTCTCGCTTTGAAGGAATGTAATGGGTATAAACTGTCTAAACTCGACATTGCCCTCTAAAGTTTTCCAACTTTGTAGCATGTTTGTATGAGGACCAAATTAGTTCATTGATTACATAGAAAAGGATACCGAATTGTAGCCAAAAAATTAAAGGGTCATAATATTATAAACTACAGCTCCCTACCCATATGTATTTAGTATGCATTATCTTGTTTCTTTATATATGGCCCTAATCAGAGGAATGAGTAGAACATTTATTATTTGTCAAAAGGCTGATGGAAATAAGTCTCACTTAAATGACAAGACAAATACATGCTTTGTCTAGAGGTAACAAGTCGGGAAGGTATTGTGGACCATTCATAGTCACTAAAAAGATAAATAGTGTTGCTTATACATTTCAATCACCCACACATCTAGAAATGAACACCAACTTTTAGGCTCTATCATTAAAGGAAATTTAAGTGATATCAATTTGCTGAGATATGTGGGTATGCAAAAGCTCAATCAAGAGGCACATAATCTACTTAATAACATAGATAGCAATCTGAAAAACATTCGAAAAAAGAAAAATAAAATAAAATTTTATGTAACTGTCCGATAAAGGAAGCAACATCTAATAGTAGTCCTAGATAGAAGCTTTGTAAAGGATAAATAAACTCTTCGTAAGCGGGAGAGATTTTACAGCCCAGGTTATAAGTTCAAACTTTGAGGTAAGCAATTAACAATTACCCATAAAATTAATATGGTTATAGAATTTAAAAATAAAAACGTTTCAGAGATTCTCAAAGACCTTAAGATAATTTCTGGTCATTGATCAAGGCAATGCAGGGCTTAAACATGTTGAAAAGAGGACCCACAGCTACAAAAGATGCCCTCATCATGACTCTTAAGTGTCATACAACTCCTAATGACGCATTAGACCAATCTCCCTTGATTGAGTGTTATCCAGGATAAAACCAGTAGGTCAGATGACAGATACCCCACGTTCATGACAATTTTACTGATATACCACATCTGGCTCCATTTATCATCATTCATGCATTTTCCAAATGTGTGTATCATAAATCAGTGTTGTTCATGAATCTTTTAAATTGAGAAAGAACAACCTCTATGAATAAGGCATTGACCTACAACTCCACCAGTTTTCATGTATTTATGGTAATTTCATGATTGTTCGAAGGGAGAAACCCCTCATTCTTTCATAATAGCTCACTTTTGTAAAAAAGTCTAAGCATTGACAGGGGCAACTGTCATAAAAAGGCAGGTGACTTGATGTAAAAGTAGAATTTTAGAAGACGACCTGTAGTAAATGCTAAATTTTGATAGATGACCTACATATGCTACCCAGTTTGGTATTCTGACCTGTTGCTTCTGGATTTTGGTATCCCGTAGTTACTCTCCACACGAATATATCTTGAATTTGATGCAATGGCTAATTTTAACCTTGCATAAAATCTAAACACTCTAGGTGCAATTCAGGTATTGGCGTAAAATTTGGTAATAAAAAGGGACCAGAAAGCTTCTAATAGAATTTTGATTACATTTCATCTTCTTTTCTCTAGATTGAGGGAGCAGATAAGATTATATTACCCAGCAAATGGCTAAATGATTAATACTTAATAGATTTTGGACTGTTATCTATGCCATGTTGTGGTTGTAACTTGTAAGTATGATGATGGTGATTGCATGCATAGATTCTTTGTCATAAGCTACAGTGAGAACATATTAGCATGATCTATGGAGTTGCATTGCATTCTGTTCACAGAATAATTGTATTGGGAGTCCATACTGGTCAAATGGACACCAGCTAGTGGAAGTGGTATGAACACTGTGTGTATAATTGCTTGCTCCCATGATTGACTGGGATTACCCCAGCTTATCATTTGTGTTAAATACAATAATTATTAACTAATCTAATCAGGTATTACCTGTGCCTGTCACATCTCCAGGTAACAAGAAATTCCAGCTAGGTAGAGGGAGTAGTAGTGCTTAAAATTTACATTTCCTTACCCTTTTGTGGTAAGAGGAATAAAGGCACTATTGTCCAATGTCTCATGCTCATAGCTATGATTGTGCTAGCTATCTATCGAGACAAACAGTGATGACTGTCCAGTGCTGACCATCAAAGGAGGCATCATGGGTCAAGCTAACTATATAGCTTTCTTAAAAGAAATGTGGGTCATCTTCTACAAGGCAATGTTAGACTGGATCAATGCACATTCAGAACATTTGTGGGGGTCTGCATTAAAACTAACCTTATAAAGCATCTTCTGTAGATATGTATCAGGTGCAGGAAACCGATTTGTCGCAGTCTCTAAAATAAAGCTTTCAATTGAGAAATAGAAGCACAAGAAAATTTAAAAGAGTATTCTAGATTAATAGATTAGCAAGCATAATTAGAAGAGAGATAAATTGTAACAAAATTACCTCTAATCTCCTCATTTCAGCTTCTGCCTTTGCTTTTTGATGATTTTCCCATGCTTGTATTTTAACTTCTTCACGCCTATATCTGTGAGAGGAGAGATACTTAGTGATTAAAAAGAAACCAGCATCGATATTATATCACATAAAAATGAACATCTATGGGGCCAATCAATTTCAAAAATGATGCCTGCTTTCAATTAGGACAAATCAAATTATTTAGAGAGTGAAAGTACAATACATTTACTTACACACACATCGGAATACTTCCTGAATATTTCTAAGCATGATACGATTCTCAGAGCCTAACAAATCCAGGGCAGACATACCATAGTAATTAATATTGAGCCTGACATGCCATAGGAAGATATTCCTAAATAATACTTTATGTAATTCATGATAAGGATAACAAGAATATAACCTGGCCATATACTTTGCCTTCTCTGCCTCCTCCCAAGCTGCTGCACGAGATTCCAGAACATCCGACATTTTTTGTTCTGAATCTCTATTCTTTTGTGGGTTTGAACCATCCTCTTCCTCTTCCTGTTTACTTGCCCATGCTGCAATGCTAGCTTTGCCCAGCTTTTCACCAAGGGCAATTATTTCCCGTCTAGTCTTTTCTTGCAATTCTTTCTCAGATAATTCAACTTTGTTCACTTTGGCTTGACAGTCTAACTCATTATCAGTCCCATCCATTGGTGAGGAAGCTGGTGCAGCTCTTCCAGGGGTTGAGGGGCGGGAAGATATAGGACTTCGCATAGTAGGAGATGTTGCTCTAACAGGAGTCCCTGTTCTTGAAGGCTCTTGGCTAGCAATGGGAGTCATCTCTGTACCCATATCCCTCATGGCAACTGACCTAACAGTCGAAGAAGGTGGAGCAATTGATGGAGCAATATGCTGAATGGAGGAGGGATCATTTTTGCTACGTTCAACTGCACCATCCAAAGTTCTATAGTTTAATTTCCTCTTACAGTCAAAACATTCAAAAACCACCCTAAGGCTTCTTCAATAAAAGAATTTCCCTATTCTATGCCAAAAAACAAAGTATCTAAATTATTAAACACCACTAAAATGTAAAAAGGCATTAGAAAAAGGAGCAAAAATGATATGTTGAACAGTGGTAGACTTTTGAGTTCCTGAAATACTCAAGATATTTGTGCTTACTAGCTGGATCTGCGATGGGTTTTTCAATGCGAAGTGAAGGCTTCAGCAAAGCCTCGCCATCTTCCCTTCGTTCACTAGGGACACAACATGCAACATCCTCTAGAGAATAACGATCTAAATCATTAGGTCTTGTGATGGGATGTGATGCTGCCGGTGGCATAAAGGCAAACTTAGATGGTCCTCCATCATCCAACTTGGAGAAAGGCTTATCAGGATAGATCTTTTTAGTCTCCCCCTCAACCTGATTCAAAATCCTTCCATCCATGGTCGTAGATTCAGTGACTCCCGAGGCATTTGATAAAGCACTCTTTACCATGTGAATATTAGCACCACCTATCTGACGACCCCCTGGACCAGGAAAATTAGCTTTCCTAGCAAGGCCAGCAGCTACACCCTGTGATTGACTGGAGCCAGCTTTCAATTTAGGTTTCATGTGACTGTCTCCTGAGGAGTGGTTTACCAGCCACTTCTCTGCATCATCCCACTTTGATGGTGCAGGTTTGCAATGTGGTCCTAAAACCCGCCGAGGCATGGATCGATCTCCCTTGTGGAATTCAAAACTAGATACACTGCCATTTTCATGTCCACTGTCATATTCAAAGTTGTCATCTTCAAAGGATCTCATTGCATGCACAACATTCAGATTTCCCGTGTATTCCACCTGTGTACTAGTAGGTTTTGTGAAATTCTGGACTTTTAGTTGAAGTTGGTGGTTTTCTTTGAATTGAAAATCCTTCATAGATGCCAAATTTTCAGCTGCAGTATCTAAATCAGGAACCTCTTCACATGCAGATGTTGTGGCAGATAATTTTGAGGTAAAAGTTGTTTGAACTGTGTGTCCAACTTCATTCACAGCATGTCCGTTCTCCTTACTGTTCTGAAAATATTGCATACCACTGAAACCTATCACAGATAATAGGGAGAAAACAGCCATTAGCGTTTGAGAAAAAATTGTCATCAAAGATATTGAGATGTCAACCTACCACTTTCAGTTTGACCCTTGCATGCAATGAATAAGATCCTTGGCAAAGGCATAAAATTACCTTCATCATCAATGTTTCCAGAACCTGATAACAATAAACTGTCTCTTGCACACTCAACAAATCCTACTGTATCTGATGCTTCTTTGGAAGAAGATAGGGCAGAATCAAGTTCTGAAGCTTTCCGTCCTCGTTGTACACCAATAAGCTTGAGCCTTAATTTATTAGGTGATAGACGAGGGGATATGATTCCAGCCTGCATTGAAAACGCAAATAAAATTCCACTTGTTCAGCACCTGAATTTTCAAATTGATTTTCTTTAACATGAGGGATCAAGGCCAATTTCTATGTCAAAGGCCAATATAGATACTCTGCCAGTGCCATAACTTATTATATGCAAATTAAAACTTTAAAAGGCAGTGCAGATGTTTATTGTCACAGAAAAAGTCAGGCACTAAACTTCTCATGATTCTTGATCCAATTTTATTGATAAGTTAAGGGAAATTTCTGGGACCAAAGACCAAGTGCAGCACAGGATTACTTACTTGTTTTGTTGAAACTCATCATACCCAAGTAAATCATAAAAGGTTAAAGATGAATTTTTAGACCCTAAAACTAAGAGTGAATACATATCTCACTTTTCATACGTATAAATTAATTGAGTTGATTAATTAAAAAAAAAAGATGGAGACAAACCAATGTCAAACTCCTGAATAGATAGATAGATAGAGAGTATGATAGTTGAACGAAATCTGCAACTTATGCAGGATATGCTAATTTGTTTGTTTAAGACTTGCAAAGCCTCACAAGATAACAATGAATGACTGAGAAATTATGGATTTGTTTAACACAAAATCGTCAGAATGGTTGATATCGAGAATCGAAATTAGAATCAGCACAATGTCATCCACAAGGCCTCAGTTCACTGGTGAGTTGGAGGAGTTTCATGCTGTTTGACCAACCAAATTTTCATGCGAAACAAACACATGAGACCAACTGAAAGTCCCAGGCAACTTTGCTGGAATAGATATCCCTCTCGTCTGACAATGTGACATCCAAGACGAAGCATGTCCGTACTCTATGGCAGAGCCCCTCAGGTTGTGACTCTTTAGGCATCAGAAGAAAAAAGCGCAAGGAATTTCACATATAAAACTGAAACTTATATTAATAGACCAATATGTAATGGCAAATCCTAACATCGCAGGACAGCCTAGAAACCAAAGTTATTTGTGTGAGGCATTAAGTGTTGGAATGTTTTTGCTAAGAGGAAAAGGTCAATGTTCATTGTTGCAGTTAAGGATTTTTTAGGCCAAGTACAGAAACATGGTCAACATGTATTGGAATTTGATTTTTGAGCTTTCTTGCACTTCCTTATTTTTTGTTCAGAGGGTCTAAGTCCATTGGAACACCATAACAATTTTACAAGGCCACTCCAAAAACTAAATATATAACTTACTTGATGCATAACATGTTGGAAATCATTTGAGATCAATGGCAAACATAAGCATTTTGCAAGCTAAGTGCAGCAAAATTGGAGTTCGACATCTAAAAGATTGTCTTCATTATCCTTGACTGAAACCACTATATAAAATGATTCCTAAAATTAATAGGATTTATCCTTTTGGGTCTTATAGATTTACTGCTGTCTATTATGGGCCAGGAAAGGGACCCTCCAGAACAGAATTTGGAACCTGGACTGAGTGATGGGACAGCAGGAGAAACAGCCAACAGAAAATCCTTCTATTTCTGAGAATTATACTCTGTTTGATATCTACTCGAGTTTTGGGGTTCAATGCAATCCATGTATAGTTTTTCGTGGCAACTTGCATGCTTATCATCTGCAAATATGCAAATAAACATTTGGAAGTTCCAAGGTGGTGTGTATGGGGTTTTGGCCCTCTACTCAAACTGGCCTCAACACTATCTCGGTTTGAGTGGGATAAACCTAGCCTGTACTTATGTCAAGCAGTAATCATCACATGCTCATATGCCCATTTTCCAACAATGCCTTTACGGATTCATGCATGGGATGAGTCATTTTGGCTTTCGTGCCAACAGCTTACTGATATGTTAAGGGTTTTCCCTGGGCTTGTTGTACGCTAAGTTATTTATATAAAGAACTCCACTTTGTAATCCTTAGTCATCACTCATCCTGATGATGGTTCACAACAGAGTTGCCGAAAGGAAATTTCTATCCTGAAATCTTACTTTGTGGGTTCATCAGGTAATCAATGCAATACTCATTTGGCAATCAAAAACACACATTTGGCAGTCAAAAAACACGCATTTTGCAAAACGCAGCTCTATGATCTAAGTTTTCTGTTATTGGGTCCCTCTAATTGAATAAAGTTATTTGTTTCCTGTTCCAGATCAGCATTTATTTACTAGCCCACTACAGCAAACTCAGTCCTTTCAATTACCATCTTGCACAGAGTTGGGCTAGAAGAGATTCAGCTCCGTCCCTGCTGCCCACAGCCTCTACAGAATTTATTTTTTCAAAAAAAAATAACACATTGGAGCCTAGATTTGTATGAAGATCGAACCCACAGGATCGAAAATCTGGAGCTTATTAATTTGACATTGGGTCTACAAATCCAGTAAGAAATATTCTTTCTTTCATTCTTTTTTCTAGTCATAAGTAAGATTGATTTTCTCTCATAATGCAAACAGAAAGGCTGCAGAAATCTGCTCAAATTTGAGTTTACCTGAATTTTATCGATTCTTTCGTAATCCATCGCTGCGGATTAATGAGCACATGAGCTGCTCAAGCAAAAATGAATTCCAGCTTCATCTGGAGTTGCTGGGAATGTTATAAATGGCAGCATGGTGTAAATACATGCAAATGCAAATGCAAGGTTTGAGGGAATGTCATGCAGCGTGACAGTGTAACTCCAGTCAACGCGCCTCCCGAGGAAAACTGAGTCACAGACCATGTACTTTGTTGAACATGACAAATGCTATCATCACCATGCATAGATTTATTAATTAATGAATCCTTATTTAAGCTCGACCACCGTTTTAATATCTTCATTGGATTCAATGTGTTCGGGGGAATTGTTTTTTTTTTTTTTTTTTTCTGAAACCCGAGGGATTATTACTTAGATTCTTTATTGATGTGAATGTGTGCCAGGGATGGGGTGAGAAATCATTTTCAAAGGGATAATAATTCCCACCTTGGGGAGCTACACCCACATGCAGCACCAGATCCTAAAAAGAGGGGAGGGGAGCCTGCCTTCTCTCTATAGAGGTGGAAGCCTCACTTTCATCCATTTGGCTCAAGTCTACATCCATTAATTTTCATTTAATATATATATATGCTTGGTTTTAATGGTGAAGATCTTGTGTATGAATGTGAGGTATAAATTTGAATTCTCCAAAGGGCATGGTGCATATATATCATAATCTAGGGATAATCAAATCATAATCAATAATACAAGATTATATTAAAATATCATGAATCTTATCTCTCTTTTTTATTTATTTTAAAATTTAAAAAAAAAAAAAAAAAAAAAAAAAACTCTTTTTATTTATTATAAAAGTTTTGGTAAGTCTCACTTTCATCCATTCATTTATTATAAAACTTCTAAATAAAAAGTGCTCCACTTCCATACCTCCACAAAAAAAGGGAGGGTGAGGGGTGGGGCACTTCCCCTTGGGTGAGGGGTGGGGCACTTCCCCTTTATCCATTTGAGAGTTGTTAAGAGTAGAAGTAGAAATTTGGTGAGAGAATGGCAACGACTTATTGGTAATTTTTTTTGGAGAAGTTATATTGTTCTTTTAGGCATCTTTTGTGCCTTTTTTCAGTGTTTTCTTTAATGTTTCCTTCACAATTTAAGTACTTTCTCAGTGTTAAAATATTGTGTTCTTTTTTCTGGGCCATTTATATTGTGTTTGGGTGGTTGTTTTTCATCCATCTATTACAAAACTTCCAAATAAAAAGAGCCCTGCTTCCAATCCCCCACCTCCCAAAAAAAAATGTGTGGGGCGACGGGGGGTTGCGCCTCACCTTTGTCCATTTGATAAAGTATTGTTATAAAATAAAATAAATATGTGAATGAAATAATCTTTTTGAAAAAATGATGACATTGAGTTGTTGAGAGTAAAAATAGAGAATTTGGTGAGCGATGGTTTGCAATGGATCATGCAAGGTCTTTTCTCTTACGAGGAAGAAGAATGGTTGTGGCTTATGCATAATTTCCTTTGGAAAAGTTACAATGTTCTTCTAAATGTCTTTTGTACCTTTTTTCAATGTTTTTTTTTTTAATGTTTCTTTCGTGGTTTGGACGCTTTTCCAATGTTAAGATATTGTGTTCTTTTTTCTGGTCCATTTATTGTGTGTTGAGTGGTTGTTTTTCAACTATTGTCTCGTTATTTTGTTGTTTCGTTTTAACTATACTATTATTTAACTTATCTTTATTTACTACATTTAATGTTTTTTATAATTGTGTGGGCCTCATCTATCAATTGTAAAAGAGTAGTCCCTTCCAAAAAAATAACCTTTTACGAATAATAAAATATAATAATAATCTTTTTGAAAAAACATTATATTTTTAAATTATCATCACTTTAATATAATATAATCTACTCTAATTTACATTTAAGCATTGTTCTTAAGAGAGGAAGCTTGATTTGCATCTTTATATACAATATTAAATAATATAGATATTTTAAATATATTTATTTTAAATTTTTTGATAGATATTAATTTTAAGGTTTTTAATTTATATTATATATATATTATTATTAATAAGTTTAATATATATTTTTATAAATTTCTTATTGATTGGTAATAAATTATCTTAATCTAACTATATATTAATTTAATTACACCAATATATTAAGTTTCTAAAAAAAAAATTAGAAAAAATATTCTAAACTCCACAATATAATTAAAAATATTATAATTTTTTAATTCATATTTCATTAAAAAATCATACACCAAAAAAAAAAACTAAATTATAATCAAATGAACAATAAATTTAAAATCAAAATAAAAAATAAACCCACTCATAAGTACCATAACCCCTAATTGTTATAATAAAATATCTTTTAATATAATAAATGATATTTAAGTAGCAATAATTGATATGCTTTCAATGTTACCTTATTAATCTTTATTAATATTTTTTTAATGAAAAATAGTACATAAAATTTTGTTTTTATATATTTAATAAGTTAATGTTAAAGTGAAATTTTATTTCCTTTATTTAATTTATGATAAAATTTAATTTTATTAAAAAATAATAATATTTTATTTTTTATAAAACATAAACTCATATGTTATATAATTTGTAATTCTTAATTTTGATTAATGTTAGTTTTATTTATATATAAAATAATAAGTGTATGATATTTAATTTGTATATATCTAATGTTAAAATCAGAAATAGAGAGTAAGTAACACATATAGTATATATGTAAGCAGTTTAGTAATAAGTTTATGCCATTCAATTTATATACATGTGATCTTCTAATAATTGAAGGTTTTGTTCTTTTACTTTTCTTTTCTCTATTTATTTTCCATTATTCACTTTCAAACCTATCATATGTGAAAGGCAGTGCAATCTTTTATCCATGTAGTGATTTCACATGTGATATATCAATAAATGTCAAACCTTATTTTTTTATAAGTCTTATATCAATTGTGGTTTTGTCAAGTGTTAAACCCTATGATTTGTAGATTGTTAATCCCCATGTCAATTTCAGAGGTAACTGACACACACGGCCCCTTTGTATAGGGGTGATTGGAATTGTAGTTGGAGTTTTATCAATAAAAAGAATCCATGTATAGTTATTAAATTATACCATTATATATGTAAGTGGTTCAGGGGGAGCTAGCTCTGGTTTGTATACAATGCTTCGACCATATCCAAGTACACCATTGACAAGACTTGCTTTTGTCCATAAGTTTGTAGTGAGCATTGCCCTTGAACCAATATAAATCAATAATTCAACTTCCAACTATTCATCAAACAATCCCACAACATTATTGTTTTTTCCTCTAGTTGCAATGCTTCGAGCAATAGGTTGATTCAATGCATATAATTTCATCTTATTATGTACAACATTCATTCTACATTTATTGTAAATAAATGAATATGTTCGTTAAAATCCTCCTTTTCAACTGTTTCAAGTACAACATTTAATGTATTCATCAACAATTTCCAATCTTCAACAGTTGAATTGGCATCTCTTAGATTTGTTAAAAGTTCACGAAACCATTGTTGTTCTTCAGTTTAACCTTATTATCAAAAAACCTTATCGAGTGTAATAATGGTTCTAAAATGTTGCCATAGTAATTTTGCTTGTCTTATACTTGCATATGAAGGTCTATCCAATATTAGAGGCAATTGTCCCAAATCCTCAATAAAAATCATAGACCTTCCACCAAAGCACATATCGACATTTTCTAGAAATGCTTGACATAGTCAAGAATCTACATTTTCAAGCATCTTTTGGCCTATAAAGCTCATCTCATCAATCAAAATATATCTAACATGTTTAATTTCTTCTTGAAATATTGTCAATCTTATTCCTTTTAATTTTTCAAAATCTGAAATAGACATTCGCAAGGTTGTATGTATTGTTGATGCACCAATGTTAAATGTTACAACTCTAGTTGGAGCAAGTAGTAACAATGAAAAATGTTGTTGTTGTGATAACTCCAGAAGCGCCAGTTTAATCCCTCCAATAAGATAAGATTTCCATATTCCTGCAGTTCCTTCAATTATTAGATGCAATAGACATATAGTTTGTTCTTGATTATAATGTCTTGTATTGTATTGAGATTGACCGTAATTATATTTTATCATATCCTCATCCAGGTCAATGCCTATCTCAATATCACGAAATGCTTTGTATAATAGTAACTTTGACCAACAAAAATCCACAAATTTCTCACTATCTTGTTCTAGGATGCTATAAAACCTTGGCCATACCCTCACAATAACACACATTTTTCTTGGTTTCCACTTTTCACCTCTTTTAATTTTTGGACCATGCATCCAAGATCTTGCAGCCTCAATGAGTTGTACATATTCCATTGAGTGAGGTCTTTCAATGTACCCATCAACTATTGATTTTCTATTTGTTTCATTTTCATCATCCTCTTTTAATACTGGTTTAAAAACTTTACAACCAATATTCAATGATACAAATACTTATTACACTCCATCAAAGGAAGTTCCAGCAACATGTGACATGTTTCCATTGCACCTATATCTCTTTCAACAATTATTTCAACTAATAGGCTTTGGGATTGTCACAAATCTACATTTGATCTATGTTCAAATTATTTACCCAAGCTCAAATCACTTCCATTTCTCTTAGAGCATTGGGTGGTTTGATGGCCATAGATGACGTGTGATCTATAATATTTCCTTCGTTTGTCTCAAGTAATGACCTAGAAAAACATATCCATTGAAATTTGTATTAAATTCCATGTTGATAGAGTTTAGTTTTTCAAAGACATTTGTAGACTTATCACATGAAAGATCTTTTAGTGTTGTTTTATCAATCTTCACATCTCTATAGAATTATCATGTTCAATATTATATTTAAGTGCATTATATACTTGATCTTTATTCACATTAAAGTTGTAAGTAGTTCCACATTGTTGCTTTATTTGTACTATGATAATCGAAATATCTGAAATATGACACGATAGTTTTTTTGCAATTTCCTTGACTCTTGTGAAAAACAAATGTTATGTCCTTTGTATTTGTATTGCCCTCCTAATGCATGAGTTACTTGAAGAATTGGATTCACATGTGCGATCAACATCTCTTCCACTTGAGTCAAATTTTCCAGTTCAAGTGGATGGGGCCCAAGATCCATTTTATTAGCTTCAAAAAAATGGTGAACACCTTTTTCTTGTCAACATCTACTATAAATAGGCCCTTTTGAAGCTCAATGAATATTCATTCCGAGATAACACTTTTGACATAAATAACACATACATGGTCAAGCAAGTTTGTTTAACTCACATTAAAACAACAATTATAGTCTTGAAATCAATATCAACATTTTTATTTCAATTAGGTTCTTTTTCTTATCAATTTATTTGGGACCCTTGAATTTTACTTGGCCTTCTTCTTGTAGTGGTTCACTATTTTTTATTATATTCTTATTCTTACTTTTTCCAAGAGTGGTTACTTCTATTTGATTCTACATATGCCTTGGATTATTTTGAGATATGCTATAAATTTTAAATTCCAATGCAATGCATATATCAAGCTTTCCACTAGGGTTTTTAATACTCTCTCCATACCACTTTCATTTTCACTAACAAACCTGATAGGGCTTTTGACAAAATCCATCATATGGCCTAGTTATGTATCCATTATAGTGTCTTCATCATAATCAACATCAACATTAGAATTTGTGAGATGGTGTCTTTGTATTATATTTTGATTACGTTGTCATAGTTGTTCTCTTTATGTATCAGTGATTTGATCTACATGCATTGATCTTTGTAATCTTATTCAAAATTTAAATTGGTCTTGTTGAGATGTTTGTGCACAATGTTCTCTTGTATGATTTGCATGTTCTTTCATTTTTACTTCTAGTTCTTCTATTGGCAATTATGCTCTATGTTTTATATATTATTATTTCTAATACTCATTTCTATTTATTCGCTCCTCATCTATCATTTGTCCTTGTCATTTTTATCTTTGGTATTCTTGAGCTTTTTCTCTTCGCCGTTCTTTCTTTTATTCTTCATATTCATTAATTTCTATTGTTCATTTTCAAAATGCACTTTTGGTTGAGCCATATTCCCTACATATTTATTAAATCAATTTTCTATTAGTCAGATAATTACAATTATCTTATAATAAATTCATGTTAACAAAAATTAAAAAAAAATGCCTAACATACCTATCTTAGATAAATATTTGTAACAAAATATTTATTCTTATCATTATAACTTTAATGTAAATATCAAATAGATGTAAAAAATGACAACATTGTTATCATTCGGCAACGTTATTATTGTTCAGTAGTGTTGTTGATATTTGACAACATTATTGTCGAGCGAATTTTGGCAAATGATATCAATGTTATCACTCGACAACAATGATATTATTTGACAACATTACTATCAAATGATAAAGGTTGTTGTTAAATGAAAACATTGTTATCATTCGATAGTGATGCCACTATTTAGCAGCATGTTGTCGAGTGACAGTTATAAAAATAATGACATTTAAAAAATAAATAAATTAAATACCTATTATATCATTGTCCTTTATTGCGTTTATATTCTCTGATTTTCAAACAAATTTAGCGTTGTCCTCTACTTTTTTCTTCTTCGTTGTTCTATGAATTTCTTTATGTTTTGTTTTTTGGTTTGAATTTATTTGTATTTATATGTTTTTTTATTTTTTTAAATCATCATGGAAATTATTTTATTTTTTATTTAATCACGTCAACTTTGAAATAATTAAATAATTATAATTTTTTTAAACTGTCATGTTGGTTATTTTATTTTTTTATTTAATCGTCAGTTTTGAAATAATTTTTTTTATGTCAACTTTTAAATAATTAAATGCTAACATTGTCATGCCATTATAGCTGTTAGAATTAGCTACATGATCTAATGAATCTAATAGAAAGCATAAATAAGAGACAAAACAATAATAATAATAATACACAATAATTGTATATCTGAGATAATAATAGAAATGAATAAATAACTCAAATATGATGAATTACTCTGATAATTTAATATTAATCTGACATAGAATACATAAATAGCTATTGCTTATATAGAGCAAAGGCGTGCATGATAAAGATCAGAGAACTCACACAACACATGTAGTTCAACTAATATATGTCTACATGAATAGTGGAGAGTAACTCCACACTAACAAGATAGGTGTCCAACTTTTATAAATGATCAACACAATTTGACTATTAGTTAAGAAAAATTACCCTATCTTACCCTGAATAGTGGAGTGGATTTTATCCTATCCTATGATCAATACAATTTGCAAATTATTAATAAACATAATAAAATAATTACAATAAGTAATTAGTGCACCATAATAATACATACAAGTAAATGCAATAAAGCAAATAAATGCACCAACACCCTCTATAAGTGAAGGCTAGGTAGGGCTATGCAGATAAGAGTCTTGGCAATGTGTAGCCATATTAGGTACTCTGTATAAATAGATGAGGAAAGGAGAAAACCCAAAGGAAAAAAACTCCTTAAAATGAAGGTCTAGGAGACCCCCTGAAGAACTGATGTCCCCTAAAGAACTGATGTTCTGCACCCCTAAAAGAGATCGCAAGTGAAGATACTTGCTCTCAGTGAAAGGTTTGGTGAAAATATGTGTAATCTGCTCCTTTGTAGGACAATATTAAAGATCAATGATCTTTGCTTAAATCAGCTCCCTGATAAAGTGCATATGGATCTCTATGTGTTTGGTTCTCTGATGATGAACCAGATTCTTCAAGATCTAGATAGTGCTCTAGTTGTCACAATAGATGACTAATGGCTTCCAAAATGGAACACCAAGCTCACTGAGAATATTCTAAAGCCAAATAACCTCAATAGTGGAATTAACAACACCATGTTACTCAACCTCTATAGATGAAAGAGAAATAGAATTTTGTTTCTTACTCTGCCAATAAATGGGGCCAGATTTGAAGTAAAAGTTTTAATCATAAGTGGACTTACGATTATCATAATCACCAACCCAATCAAAATCTGTGTATCCCACCAAGTCTAAACCTGTACCTACTATATAGTGAATCTCATATCTGATAATGCCTTGAATGTAACTCAAAATGTGCTTAGTAGCTCTTTAATAAAGCCCATGTGGTGTTTGCATAAAGTGTGAAACCATGCCAACTAATATGAAATGTTGGGTCATGTATGAGTCAGATAGATGAGGCTACCTACAAGCTGACAATACAATATGGCATCAACCAAGGGAGTGGAATGATGAACCTTAAGTCTAACTTCACATAAGAAAGGAGTTAGTGCAAGCCTACAATCAGCCGTGTGCAACTGAGTTAACAAGTCCATGGCATACTTGGGCTGTGAGAGTGTAATCCTGGAAGAAGACTATGCTATCTAAATTCTAAGAAAATAATGCAATAATCTCATGTCTATCATAGAAAACCTGTCATGAAGCATAGTCTTAACACTACTAATGATGGATGTTGTGCTCCCTATAATAATGAGATTGTCAACATAGAACATCAAGTACAATAGTGAATCCTCCTATCATAGAATGTAGACATTCAAATCCGAGTGACATCTTGAGAACCTAACTGAGAGAAGAAATGTGTCCATCTTAGAATACCAAGCTCTAGGGGATTGTTTTAGACCATAGAGAGACTTCTTCAAGTAGCATACCAGTGAAGAATCTTGAATGAACCCCTGTGGATACTCCATATAAATCTCCTCATGAAGATCCCCATGAAGAAATGTGCTCTTCACATCCATCTGATGTACAACCCAACCATGAGCTGCACCAATAGCTAGTATCAAGCGAATAGAATTCATCTTAGCAAAAAGTGCAAAGGTTTCTGTATAGTTAATGCCTTTTATTTAGGAAAAACCTTTGGCCACTAAGTGTGCTTTATACTTATCAATATTTCCATTCGCTATAAACTTAGTCTGATATATCCACCTAAATCGTACTAATTTTATACCCTTAGGAAGAGGAACAAGATCCCAAGTGTTGTTCCAAATCAATGAGTCATACTCTTCTTCCATCATTGAATCCCACTCAAAGGTCCCTGTGGCTTCTTGAAAAGACTATCGATCAAAAGTTGTGGCAATGTAGGAATGTGGAAGATCATGCTGTGACCATGTTCTCCTTCTATCTAATGGATCCCTAATAAGAGGGTCTACATCTACCAAAGTCTATCTAGTCCATAAAGGCATCAGTGGGCAACAATTTGGAGGAGGAGTAGGAACATGACTGCTAAACCATGTTAGAAAGGTAATACCTCATCATCCCTATGAGTAGATAAAATAGAAGTATCATTATCACTACTATCTGATTCTTCTAAGGAAGAAGAATGAGAAATTTTGGAAGATAAGTCTGAAGGACTTTCTTTAAAGGAAACACTTCTCACTATAATAAGCTCATATGAATTTGGATCAATGCGCTGATATCTCTTAACACCATCAGGATATCTCAGAAATATGCAAGTTTGGCTTTGTTGTTCTAAAGCACGATGCTTATTTGAAGGTATGTGAACCCATGCTAGATTACCAAAAACTCTAAAATGATGCACATCTGGCTTCTTATTACACCAAGCTTCAAGAGGTGTTATCCCCTTTAAAGCTTTGTGAGGAACTCTATTCTGTATATATGCAGCATAATTAATCACTTCCACCCAATACTTAGGTATTAATGATTTTGCATGAATCATATAATGTGTCATATCTTTTAAGAATTTGTTCTTCCTATCTGCTACACCATTCTACTAAGGTGTATATGCAACTGAATGCTGAAGATCAATTCCTTCAAGAACACATAATTATTCAAACTTATTGTTCATATATTCCCTCCCATTATCTATGTAGAGATTCTTGACATACTTTCCATATTATTTCTCTTCTAGAGCTTTGAACTCTAGAAATCTATCAAATACTTCACTCTTGAGTTTTAGAAAATAAACCCAATTATATCTAGAATAGTCATCAATAAATGTGAGAACATAGCGGGTTTTACTAAAAGACAAAGTAGGTAATGGACTCACTAAATCAATATGAATAAGTTTAAGGACTTGTGTAGCCCTCCAAGTCTTCCCTTTATCAAAATTATCCTCTAGATGTTTGCCTAAGGCATAACCATGACATACACCCCCTGAAAACTGAATCTGTGGAAATCTATAACCATCTCTTGCTGACTAAGCTGCTGTAAATAGCGGTAGTTTAGATGACCAAACCATTCATGCTATAACTTTCTCACTGAATCAATGTGTGAGAGCAAAGCTATAGAGGAAGACTAAGGCACAAAGTGGGAGAATGAATAAAGTTGATTATTATTGTCAACTTTTTCCACTACAACTAAGGCATTATCCTCCAATTTTTTATTTAATACAGAATCAGGTGTGAGCTCAACTTTCCTACCAGTATCAAAGTGAGTGATTTGGTAGACAAAAGAAGGTTAGTTGATAACTCTAGCACACAAAGGACATCCTCAAATATACCACTATCAACATCAATTGTACCTTTTCTTATAACATCTACCTTATAATCATCACCTATGAGAATATGAGGCAAAGAAATTGGTTCTAATCTAGAAAATTATTCTTGATCAAAACCTATATGGTGAGAAGCACCTGAGTCAATGACCCATGACTTGGAATAATTTGCCAGTGCAACTAGTGTTAGGTTGTGGAGCTAAAAGCTTCAACTATGCAGACGAAAAGAGGTTGCTGAAGATCCAGAAGAACCGGCATTGGCAGCATGACTGACGTCGATCATGATGAATGCAGAAGGCAACCAGCGTCGGTAGGAAGTCGGCCAACGTTGGTCAGCACCAGTTAGACAGGGACTGACGTCGGTCGCCTGTGTGTTCCAGAACTGTTCGTTGCATGAACAATTAGTTAGTTGAACTGAGAGTTTGCATGTAAAGGCTATTGTGAGTCTTGAGCTGCGTGTCTATTATTAGTAAACTAAGAGTCTAAGTTATTGTTTAAGTTTGGAATCTATTTATAGACCCATTGGCATGCATTGTAATGATGAGCTAGAAAGGAAGGCAAGCTAGATCCTTCCATTGTAAGATCATTGAGTTGCAAGTTGTTGCAAGCTCATAGGAGATCTACATGTGTAAGTATGGTCTGTTGAATTGCAGGTTGCAGGTTCATTGGAGATCTACTTGAAGTACTTTAGAGTGCTTGGTGTACTGGTAGGGTTATTACTGACTGGTTGGAGAGGTGAACACCAATTCTGTGTGTGAGTTGTGTGTTGGGACCGTTTTTAGTAGGAGAGTGTTTTGAAGAAGAATTACTATACACTTGAGGTGTGGGAAGCCTCTGTAAAGTGGAAGAGTGTGACGTCTCTTTATTGTATTCTTTTCTGTATGAGTATTAATACAAGATTGTATATTGTGTCTCATATTCTGTGCTATTTGTGAATTCTAGTTACTTGTACTTCTGGATATTTTTGCATGTTTAATTGCTTGTATTTGGTAATCATATTGTGCTCTTTCTGAGGAGTAAGATCCTAACAAGTGGGATCAAAACAGGTGTGTTTGTTCTTAGATTCCATGACAACTGGTATTAGAGCTTTTGGTTGGGATACTAATAGGGTGGATTAGATCTGGTTAGTGTGTGTTGATTACAGGTTACTCACAGGGTTTTTGTTTGAGTGGGAGTAGAGCAATGGCAGAAGAAAGTAGACTACGAATGGAGAAGTTTAATGGCAGGAGGTCCAAGTCCAAGTATGGTAGAATAACTTGCTGGAAATATGGAAAGAAAGAGCAGGAAAAGAAAGATTGTTGGTTGGTAGCAGATCAGCATGAAGGACATGAAGAAGAAGCAGATGTTGCAGATTTCGTTGCACATGATGCTCTGATATGTTCTTTGGATAAATTAGAATCTTGGGTTTTAGATTCTGGTGCCTCTTTTCATGCATCCCCAAATAGGGAATTTTTTCATGAGTATGTCCAGGGAGACTTTGGAGAAATTTGTTTAGGGGATGGTAAGCCTTGTCAGATGGTTGGCAAAGGGAAAGTGAAGCTGAAATTGTAGACAGGTAACACATGGGTGTTAAAGGAGGTCATGCATGTCCTAGTTTTGGAGCGGAATTTGATTTCTATAAGAAGTTTGGGTGATGAGGGTTGCACAGTAACTCTCACAATAGACTCTTGGAAGGTTCCCAAGGGTGCACTTGTTGTAGCAAGAGGTAAGAAAGTAGGTACGCTTTATCTATCTACTTGTATTACTGATTCTCTTTTTAGGTTATCTACTTCAGCTGTAGATTCAAAGATGTGGCTTAATAGGCTTGGTCATATGAATAAGAAGGAGATGCATGTTCTTGAGTCAAAGGGTATGCTTTCAGATTTGAAGAGCATAGATCGAGATTTCTATATGCAGAAGAAGAAGGTGACGTTTTTTGAGAGATTCGATGTTAGTGACAAGAATAGGAAAGCTTTGGTTTTCAAGGAGAAGGTGATAGATAGAGTTCAACACAAGGGGCAGAAGAATTCTGAGTAGAGCAAGGGTGATTTGGACAAGGGTTTGATCTAAAAGGAGTTCGCGGGTAAAAGTCAGTTCTCACAAGCAAAACACAGAGACCGACGTCGGCTAGAAAACTGGCGTCTGCGTCCAGATAGGGATCGATGTCGGCTATGTGCAGCTCGATGTCGGTGACTCAGGAATAGATAAACACTGGTGTCGGTCAAGGGAAACTGACGTCGGTGATGAGGCAGTCGCATGGAACCGACATCGATCGGGTGCAGACTAAGATGTGACCGACATCGATCACTGAGACGAATTTTGGGTGGACAACAAGCTGTCAAGGAGTCTCAAGTGCCCATATGGAGGACTTAAAGGGTGGGTAAGCCTCAAATTCATTATTTCCCTTCTTTACACTACTTGCTGCTCACTTATGGTAAAGAACCAAGAAGTTGTTAAAGAAGCAGAATAGGTAAATCCAAGAAACAGTGGGAGCTTGGCATGGATGGAGGATGTGATTCCTTGGAGGAGAACCAAACAGGAGTTTTGGATGGAGTTGCCAGTTAGAAGTAAGCACTGAGAGACGAATGGATGTTCAGGATGAAGAAGAGCGAAAATGGACATGTGAGACGGAAGGCCAAGGTGTATGGTCTTGAATAAGCTATAGGGCAATGGAGGTTTGATCATTGTGTTTCTCTTTACCAGGTTGGATAATATTAGCTACATTATCCTATTACTGTATGATGTGCTTGTTGCAGGGTTACATATACAGGGAGTTACTGAACTATAGGTAAAGCTAGTTCAGAAGTATGTCATGAAAAATCTGGGAGCAACAAGATTCTTTGGCATGAGTGTGTTCTAGAGACATGAAAGGTCACAAGTTGACTTTGTTTCAAGATGATTGTGTGAGACTGGTTAGCACGCCGATGGTTGGACAGTTCACATAACAATGTCTTGATTCACATAATGAGGTTAAGTGCATGGTATGTACTAGACCTGAGTTTTCCCAAGCAGTGGGAGTTGTCACAAGTTTGGAGCCAATCTGAGAAAGAAGCATTGGAGGGTAGTTCAGTGGATTCTTAGAGGGACTAGCAGAAGGTGCACATGCTATGTAGGGTCAATTTATTTTCTACATGGGTTTGTAGATGTGGATATGGTAGGTGATTTGGATGACAGGTGTTGCACCACAAGGTGTGTGGTGGTTGATCTTCAAGAGTAATCTTGAAGAGGGATATAGAGCCAAGAGAGCAAACTAGATGGTGTACAGGTACAGGTACAGTTGCATCTATTTATCTCCAAGTGGGAGATTGTTAGGTTGTGGAGCTAAAAGCTTCAACTATGCAGATGAAAAGAGGTTGCTGAAGATCCAAAAGAATTGGCGTTGACAACATGACCGACGTCAGTCATGATAAATGCAGAAGGAAATCGGCGTTGATAGGAAGTCGGCCAATGTCGGTCAGCACCAGTTAGACAGGGACTGACGTCAGTCACCTGTGTGTTCCAGAACTGTTCATTGCACGAACAATTAGTTAGTTGAACTGAGTGTTTGCATGTAAAGGCTATTGCGAGTCTTGAGCTGCATGTCTATTATTAATAAACTAAGAGTCTAAGTTATTGTTTAAGTTTGGGATCTATTTATAGACCCATTGGCATGTATTGTAATGATGAGCTAGAAAGGAAGGCAAGGTAGATCCTTTCATTGTAAGATCATTGAGTTGCAGGTTGTTGCAAGCTCATAAGAGATCTACATGTGTAAGTATGGTCTATTGAATTGCAAGTTGCAGGTTCATGGGAGATCTACTTGAAGTACTTTAGAGTGCTTGGTGTACTGGCAGGGTTATTACTGATTGGTCGGAGAGGTGAACATCAATTCTGTGTGTGAGTTGTGTGTTGGGACCGTTTTTGGTAGGAGAGTGTTTTGAAGAAGAATTACTGTACACTTGAGGTGTGGGAAGCCTCTGTAAGGTGGAAGAGCATGGTGTCTCTTTATTGTATTCTTTTTTGTATGAGTATTAATATAAGATTGTATATTGTCTCTCATATTCTGTGTTATTTGTGAATTCTAGTTACTTGTAATTCTGGATATTTTCGCATATTTAATTGCTTGTATTTGGTAATCATATTGTGCTCTTTTTGAGGAGCAAGATCCTAACAAGTGGGATCAGAACAATTGTGTTTGTTCTTGGATTCCCTGACAACTAGTGTCGTAGCTTTCCCTTTACCTAAATTTGAAGGAGAGGAAGAATCCTTTAAAAATGATTGATTGATGTTATTCTTTTTTAGTAGACCCTTAAGTTCATCAATCTCTTTCTTCCAACAATATTGTTCACTATGAAACCCCTTTTTGTAATAAGGGCAAGGAGTGAAAGTCCTTTTTTGTGAATCCCCTTCTTTATTAGTGGATTTATAATCTCCTTGTGAGGAAGATTATTGCCCTTTATTCTTATCTTTCTGTGACTTATTCTGAGTATTTTGCTTCTTTTTACTTGAACCTGTATTTGATGCTGATGTTGAAACTTACTTATGCTAAGGTTGACTTGCAACTAGAGCTTGAGATTTGGATGACTTGATTAGACCCATAGATATTAACTTTTCTTCTTCAACCATTAGAATCTTAGAGAATACCTCAAAGGTGGGCATTTGATAAGATGTGCCCAATGTGAGTCAATGAGTCTGAAAGCTAGAGATAAAGGATAAATATTTAGGACCTAATTTATGTAAGGCACTAAAAATCAATTGAATATCTTTTCTATTAATTTTACATTCAAAAAGTTGTGCTCTAAGATCTATGACTTTAGTGATGTAGTCTTGTATTGTAGCATAATTTTTAGGATCCAAACAAATGAGTTCATTGTCAAGTTGGTAACCACAAGCCTCATCTATTTTTCCAAACAATGATGCTAATTTATCCCAAGCCTCTTTTGGAGTTGTACATTTGTCAAGATGGAAATTCAAATCTAAAGACATAAAAGACCGAATGCATCCAATTACTTTAGTAGTTTCAAAGAGAAAGTGTTATAACTCTTTTGCATCAGTAGGTGGAGTAAGAAAAGTTGTTATGTAAGGTGTATATCCTAGCATCATTAATGCATTCTAAGCATTCTATTTCCATATATTATAGTTGTATTCTGTTAATAGTGGGAACTTAGGATTCCCTATGATGTAATCGAAATAAACTGTCACCAACCAAAAATCAAAGTACATAACACAACACAAAACCCCTTTGAATTACTTGGTTTTATTCCACCCAAAAATTATTTTTGGAACTTTATAATTGAGTGCAATTACAAGGCTGGATTATAATTTTTCTAATTTATAAAAAGCTCATTTAGGCCCTCTAGTCTAAAAATATAAAAAATATGCACTTTATTACAATTTTTTTTACACCAATGTGTTGTGCTTGAAAAAATATTAACTTTAAAAAAAATGAGATCTCAATTCAACATCGTATGTGGAAGTTATGAGCCTTTGAAGTTGTGAAAACAAGGACGGGCAAGATCTGCTGTATAAAAATCTGAATTCTAAAAAAATCTGGAAAAAAATGAAAGTACAACAGTGAAGAGCATGAAATTTTAAGCTATTTCAAAAAAAAATTGCTCAAAAATACCTCCCAATGTTCAAATGGTGGGATTTTGAAGTTGCCCTTTCAAACCTACCTGCTGATCCGTGAGGCCTTGAAAAAAAAAAATTGGTATGCATAGTCCGTACGATCGTACCTAAGAGCAAAAAAAAAATGTCTTCTGGGGTGACTGTGTCCAAATTGGACAAATTTTATATGGATTTGTAGGTTTTGATGTCTTCCAAATGCAACTATGAGGTCCATTTTGCTCAGAAATGCTTCAATTTTTAGGTACTCACTGGATTTGGTCGTGGTGCTTCTGGATCAAACCCTTGCCAATTTCACCTCTTATGCCCAATTTAAACAAAATTGTAGATTATTTTGACTATCTCAGGCACTCTGAACTCAATGGTGAGCTCAAAAATTCTCCACAAAGCTCTAATTTATATCTGTATACAAAATCAAAAAAATTGATCCTATATTTGGACATTTTTCTTTTGAATATTTATCAATCTATAGATTCAAGATAGCTTTGGTACCATGTTAGAATTAGCTACAGGATCTAATGAATCTAATAGAAAGTATAAATAAGAGATACAACAGTAATAGTAATAAACAATAACTATATATGAGATAATAATATAAATGAATAAATAATTCAAATATGATGAATTACTTTGATAATTTGATATTAATCTGATATGGAATACATAAATAGCCATTGTCTATATAGAGCAAGGTCTGCATGATAAAGATCAGAGAACTCACACAACACGTGTAGTTCAACTGATATTTGTCTACATGAATAGTGAAGTGCAACTTCACACTAACAAGATAGGTGTCCAACTTATGTGAATGATAAACACAAGTTGACTATTAGTTAAACAATCTTATCCTATCTTACCCTGAATAGTGGAGTGGAACTCTACTGTAACAAGATAAGTGTCTAAGTTAACTACTAGCTAAACAAGCTCATCCTATTTGGTACAAATTATTAATAAACATAATAAACTAATTACAATAAGTAATTAGTGCACTAAAATAATAAATATAAGTAAATGCAATAAAGCAAACAAATGCACCAACAATAGCTCCCAACCCCCCAAATATCATTGTAGGAACACTTATTGATGTAATAATTTTTCAATTGATTTCTCAAAAAAAATCTAAATAACAATCAAATATACAACAAATTTAAAATCAAAATGAAAAATAAACCCACTCACAAGAACTATAACCTCTAACTGTTATTATAAAATATCTCTTAATATAATATATAATATATTTTCAATATTACCTTGATAATATTTATTTATATATTTTTAATTAAAAACAACACATAAAATTTAATATTTTTAATTTATTTAATAAATTAATGTTAAAGTGATTTTTTTTCCTTCAAGAACATTATTCAATATATGATAACATTTAATTTTATTGAAAATTTAATATTATTTTAATTTTAATAAAACATAAACTAATATGTTATATAATTTGTAGCTTGAATGATGTCCCCTGTGTGCTCCTCTTGAAGAGGAGGAAGGTTTGAGCTACATATTTTTGGCTTGTATTTTTTTTGGTTGCTCTTTCTCTCTGTATACTTCAAAAAACTCAAAGGGAAGTAGAGGAGGGTTGAGTTATATGTCTATATACAAGATTGAAGAGTGATATTTGAGTAGTACTAATTAGTGTGTTTTTATTATTACATTATTTTTGTCAATATTTATTAGTATGTTTTTAATTAGGAATAGTTGTTATTTTAATATATTTATAGTATGGGAAAGTGGTTTAATATTAATATATAATATATTTATCCATAAAATATTGTAAATAATTTTAAATAATAAAATCAAACTTAATTTTATAAATAATATCTTGTTATAATAAATGAAAAGAGGAGGTTTGAGAGTAATATTTGATTTTTTTCGAGTCTGGATATAGTTATCAAGGGGAAGACAACATAGAGTAGGTCTAAATATTGAGGTAAACAAAACCTTGAAAATAAGAGTGAACAGAGACTGCTCTTTGGTATTCCAAATATTTCTATAAGAGGGAGGACATTTTTAGAACCATGAGGCTAAACTTGGTAAACTTGATGTGTTAAAACTAATTTGATGATCTTGTTCATCATTTTTAGGGATCTAAAAACACCACTCACTTTTTTAAAATTTTATGCAAATCTTTGAGAAATTGGTCTCCTTCAAAACCCTAGCAGGGAAGCAACATCTAAGAAATCTTGATAAAAAATGGGAGATGTATTATGGAACATGCTTTCTCTTTAGTTTATTATTATTAGGCCCCTATAATGCTTGTACAATTTTGAAAATAACATACCAATTATAATACATGCTCAAAAATAAGTTGAGCAAATGCAGAGCCTAATCCTATATGACTTTTTATACTACCATGAATGCATAGTAAAGAAATAAATGCTTTTAATGTACTTGAATTTTGCTCTAAATACTAAAATAAAGTGATTTGTAACTTTCACAATATCTCTTCCATGTGTGGTGTATACGTCCTTTAGTATCCTATATACACACACCTATGTATGTATAGACTTCTATAATTTAAATTAGGGCCTTATGGGTATGCAAGCCAACACAAATTAGACGAGAAATGGCAAGAAATTATGAGCACATAACATGAGGGGGCCAAAATAAGGATCACAAGGGCCCACCTCATAACTTACACTGTATGTTTATGGGGCCTAGAATGTTATAATGTAAAGTTCTAGGAAATGGTGAGACAAGAGAGAAAGAGGTTAGAGAGGAGAATGAGGAGAAAAAGATAAGTAGACATCCATAAACATGGGAAAACACATCAATAAGAGTATAAAATGAACCGATAATCAATAAACACACAAGCACCATAAAATAATATAATTCTATGACTAATAACTACCCCTTTACCAAAATTAGGCATCTACATAATGCCCCACTTTGATGTGTGTGTGCATACATGTCATAGTTAAATAAACACAAAGGTTAGATATGGAAGATTATGTGATGTTGAAGCTCTTGCAACAACTTTAATGCTCCCTTGACAACTCCAATGATCTTGTAGACTTGTAAAAGACATGTGCATGTGCCTAATTGATCAATAACCAAGAAATGAAGAACTAAAATTGATACATCTATTGGCGGTTTAGTAGCAACCCTAGTATGGGTGCCTAATAGCTTTGGATTTTATGAGTATCCTTGTAAACTTACAAGTACAAAATATACAAGGGTAATGCTCACAATGATAAATTATTGGAATTTTGAAAATATAATTTATAAAATATGTACTTTATTTTGTTGGAAAATGGGAAGGTCCCCCCATATGATTTCCCTACATCTCCAAATATGTGCTAAGTAAAATGGCCATGTAGAAGTCCAAATCTCAAAACTTGTGCCAAATTATGCATGCATTTATAAATATAAATTTTAGTGACAAAAATGAAAGATAAAAAAATATGATCTGATATAAAAGAGAGTCAGGTTAGGAAATGTCCTAAAAAAATCTCATGGTAGGAACAAGTGGTGTGCATTGGGCACATCTCAGAAACATCAATATATAATTTGACTCACTTAGAGGAGACAAACAAAATAGAGATGTCTTAGCTCCTAGGATCTTAAAATAAAAAAATATGTAATCTTTGTTCCCTTTTAAGATGTGGACTAAACCTAAGAAGCACATATCTTAAAAGAAAGGATTATATATTTCACGTGAAAAATGGAAAATAAAAGTTCTCCTATCTAACATATTAAGATATCATCTTGGAAGCACATATGTCATAAATAAATTTCCATGTGTGGGCATGTGATGTAATCTATATAAATAAAGCGTAATATTCCCCTCATATAAAAAATATAATCAATGCAAGCATAGTAGAAAAAGGCCCCTCATGGGAACATGTAATCAATGAAGCATAAAGGTAATATTCCCCTCATGGGCCAAATATAAACAATTTAAGCAGAAAGGTGATATGCCCTAAGTAGGAAACATGTAAGCCATATATAAACACAAGAATGCTATGTCCCTCATGTAAAAATGCAATTAATGAAGTATCAAGGTAGTATGCCCAAATACAAGCATTGTAGTACAAATGTGTCAATGTCAAGTATAAATATGGAATATTCTCCAGAATAGATGCATGATAGGAATCATGGAAATGTAGGAAAATAATGAGAAACACATACATGATATGTGTCATGACAAATAAGAGAACTATGCATGATATGGGTCATGACACCAAACACATAATAATGCATAGTAGACAAGGCAAATAAGGAAGTCACACTAAGCATGAAGTAAGCATGTCACACATAGATTATGTATAGAAAGTGAGACAAACACATCACACATAAAGTAAGCATGGAAAGCAAAAAATACACATGTAGTAAGCATATCATACAAATATCAAGAAATGTCATGCACATAATATACATAATCAATCTAGTTAGACACATAAAGTAAACTTGAAAAACATATCAAACATAAACATGTGACACACAAAGCATATAAAAATAACCAAAGAACACATGTTAGACATTGAGTAGACAAGGAAGGCATGCCCAACATTAATCATGTAGATAAAACACATCGAACACATTGAAATCACAATAAACATGAAATAAATGCAATAAATATAAGAAAAACACATATATAACTAAGCATAATGCAATATTTAAGGCACGAGCATAACAAGCATCATAAGCATATGAGCATATATGAATGTACATAAGGGAGCGTGAAGCAGGTGAGATAGACCATATTAAAATCTCAATATGTTGAAGGAAACCACAAAAAATATAACCTAAAATGATTCTAGAAGATGACCCCAAAGTGAACATGAGACATGCCCACATCCTATTGTGAATCCATAATCATGTGTATGCCCTTGTTGCATATAAATCCTACATGTATATTGCCAATCTCATTAGTAACAGGTGTATAATCAATAGGTGAAATATAATCTCTATCAAATATGCAAATAATCATGAATCATATAGTTTGTACATCCTAATCATAGTCATAGTATGCCAACTATGTGCAAATCAAAACTTAACAAGTAGTAAAGGCAAAGGGATTTCATAAGATAACAACCACGAGAGACTTAAAATTAATCAATAAATGTGTATGGGTAAACCACATATAACATTGTTAAAAATTATATGATATAATACATCATACAAATAGAGAGCACTTAGGTTCCATGACACGAGATTTGTTAGTAAAGCTAACAAATAATGATTGGAGGTCTATGATAATAGCCATAAGATATGAAATTTGAATCATTAAGACCACTGACAACATGTATAAGATGTGGTAGAAGCCATGGTTTTAAGGATAATGAATCATCATATCATACTCTTGAGGCATTATATAAATTTGGCTAGTGTCAAATACATATCATCTGTATATTCCCTAGGGCCAATTGGTGTAAATTTTAGCTTGAATAACTTGTCATCTATGTGGTTATCATTCTCTTTAATATCTTCTTGAGTATTAGTATAGTCACCAGATTTAAATGTTTTTACTTGGTCCATTGGAATAACTTGTCAAGGTGCCAATATAGTTGGTTGACTTTGATTCAATTGAGGCACAACAATATCTTCAAGCTCAACCAGTTTATAATATATAAATGGTGCATCATTTCTTGGGCATGAATTTATGATTCCCTCATGTAGAAAATTCAAGTATATATGTATGGTATATAGGACAACTCCCATGTCATGAATCCTTGGTCTCCCAACTAATATATTTTATCTCACATCATTGGGTATAACTTAACATTCGGTGGCTATAACATTAGATGCAAAGTATTTATTGAAAGTAATTATCCCAAGGGCCTTTCTTAGTTTATTGTTAAATCCCTTGATGATCATTTATTAAGGCTCATTCTCTTTACAATATATAAATGGTACATCATTTGTTGGATGCGTATTTATGATTCCCTCATGCATAAAATTTAAGAATTTATGTAAGGTATATGGGATAACTCCCATGACATGAATCCATCTCCAAAGTAATATGTTGTATCTCACATCTTTCATTATAATTTGACATTTGGTGGCTACAACATTAGATGCAAGGTATTTATTCAAAATGATTGCCCAAAGAGCCTTTCTTAGTTGATTGTTAAATCCCTTAATGACCATTTATAAGTTAGGGAGGAATTTTATTTCAATTCCAAGATGCATAAGAAAGGACTCACTACAAAATTTTAATTCCAAACCACTATCCATGAGAACCCTTTTGATCAATAGATTATTTATTATGAATTGAGTGTGCAAAGGCAAATTTTGATCCATAATATGTTTTGGAGTAAATTTTCATGCTCAAAGGTCATAAATTTATCACTATCCATCAATTATATAACAATATAAGTAAAGTGTGAAGGTTGAGTATCACTTGTAAAAGTAGCGTCTTCTAAAGGCATTATAAAGTATGTATTTATAAACTGTTGACCAAATTTGACTCTACAGGTCAAATTAGGACCCCTATAGGTAAAAACTTGACTTTTTAGATGTTTTAGGGGTCTAATATCTTGTAATGGGGTGTACTATAATTTATTTGATGTCATTTAATGTCGTCTTAGCCTTGGTTTTAGTCATATTAGTAAATTTGTCATTTTGAGTCATTTTGGGGTCAAAATAGGGCATTTAATGAGTTATACAACCTACTATGGAAGTGTGAAGGTGTAATAATTGTTATTTCACATGAAATGTGTCCTATTATGCCTTAATAAACTATTCATAACTGAAATTGATAGGTTCTTCAGAAGAAAGAGCAATTTTTCTTGGGAAAAAATAAGAGTTTGGCACTTGTACAATCCATGGGGGGAGGTGACACATCGGAGAAGCTCATGAAACATACATTCATATTCCTCACACTAATATTATTGATTGACATGATTTGTAAGTTATAAAAAGGCCCAAAACCATTATGCTCCTTTCTTTCCCTTCTAGACATGTAGAAGTGATCAACAGATTCATGCTTGGTATGATCGATAGAAGAGGTTCTAGGTCAAACAAATTTGGGAGGTGAAATTGAAATCAAAGAGATTCATTTACATAAATTTTTTTTGAATAATGGTGGCTTGTGCTTTATGAACCATCCTCATGAAGTTGACTGTATTTTTTTGCTTGCCAATATGTGCACCCTATAGGTTTTTCTCTTGTTTGGATGATTCTATAAAAAATAGATATTAAGATTGATTCAAAAGGATATTTAATCCCTAATATAATGCTCTCCATATCTATTTTAGCATTTCAAGGTGTTTTGATATGAAAATCATCTTAAGTTGCAAGAGGAAGCACTTTTTGTGTAACAAGCAAGTTTCCACCATCTTCAAGACTTTAATGCTTTGATGGTGACTTCAAGGGGTTGTGTTAGGTTAATTTACATGTTTAAAATGATCTCATTATTCCATTTACCTTTAAAATTCATTCTTCAAAGCAATTCCCATGAGTTGCTGTCATGAACACCATAAATCACCTCTTCACCCATTTTCACTTGCTGCCATGACTGAATCATGTATAATGGAGGTCTATATAGAATTTATGGATATTTAAGTATGTTTTCAAGGTGTTAATCATGATATTAAGGAAGAACAAATAAGTTAAACCTTCTAAAGAATGTAAAAGGGGACTGTTGCAGTCATACACAACACTTTCATATAGTTTACTATTGGAAAGTGCATCTACAGGAACCTCCCTGATGATGTCATACTGAGATGTAAAACTTGAAGAGGTGTTTAAATATTTAAATAATGCTAGGAGTCCATTTGAACATTTGGTAAAGGCTTGAATTGATCATAAACCTTCAAGCTTGCATACTGCTCAATTTTGCTTATTGTCTTTATATATGCAAATAACCACCTACAAGTAGCATTGACAAAGACTAAAGGTACTTGATGGAGGAATTTGGACAAGTTAAAATACTTATTTGAATTTTTAATAGGTTGAGGGACCATGGTAGACCTGTCTGAGGTTTAGAGTGGCAAATGTAAGTTAAGAACCACCTTCCAAAGATCCAATAATAATATCAAGAAGGTAGAAGCTTTGAAGATGAATTTGAGTGTTTTGAGATGGTAAGGGGTTTAAAATGGGTATAAATATCACCAAAGTAAGTTTATATGTAGGGTTTTTTCCTCAAGATACACTTACAGGGGTCTCTTCATTCAAAAAACATCCACCTATAGTTGATTGTGAAACCATATGTCATCTTTGAGGGAAGTTTATACATGAAGGCACCAATGTTTGCTAAGATGAATGCTACCAAGACCTATATGGGACTCAAAGGGAATTTATTAGTGATTCTAAAGGTTGGTGTATGCCTAAAATACTCTAGTTTCTTTAATTGTTGGTATCTATAATCAACTATAACTGACAATGACTTAGTTGACAATTATTCTAAGTCTTTGGCATAGAAATACATGGCATGGTGACTCACAGAAAAATTAGATATAATTAAGGGTTTAAATAGGACCCTATATGAATATATTCATCCATAAATGTGTGATCTACACCTACAAGAAAGAAGAATCAATCACAGTCTATGACCCCAGTTTAGGCCAGTCAAGGTAAAGCATGGACAAAGCATAGTTTGGAAAAGGCCTAATGGTTTACAAGATCAAAATTAATCCCAATATAGGTAATGAAAACCTAATGATACTATCATGATGGAAAAAAATTAAAATAAAGGACTCTAAACCTACAACACACAGTCCATATCATAAACCTTGCACATAGTCTACCTTTTAGGAGTCTATTATGGGTTTTAGGAAGGTTGGAGGGTCAAATGACCTAATATAAGGCTGAATTTTTATGTGGGATGTCATAAAAACTTAAATAAGGCCCTAAAATATTCATTTTATTTAAGAGAATAGGGGAATTACCCTCTAGTTTGTCCTAGATAGAGTGTACTTCCCCTTATGCATAGGTTGACAGGTTTGAAGAAGGGAAGTGATAAGGTGAACCAGGATTTGGGTGAACAATTATAGAAGGTGTGTGGAGTTGTAATACATATAAATAAACATGTAAAACCAATCACAAAATAATGAAACCAAATATAATGGTCTGGAGTGCCAAGTATACAGATAGGACTATTTGAGGCCTAGAGCCTAATGGGGGGTCCAACTTCACTTCCATCCCTTAGTGAGATTTATACCATATTTAATCATGTTTATAGGATGAATTTGTATGTATATAAGCTATTAGGATATATAAGAGGTCAGAAGGGAGTCATATTTTGGATCAAAGGCAACATTAGGCATATGTCAATGGAAGAAAGGGCTCTAGTAGGTAACTTTGAGTGCTCATATCTCTCTTGGTGATTTTCATGGGGACCTAAGAAGATTTGAGAAGTTTAAAAGGGTCCTATAAATTGATATCATGGGATTTTTTTTCAAATTTAATGTCTCATATTTATGAACAAATCTTAAGAGGGTAAAATAGGCCTAAACCCTCCTAAACCTTGCTAGTGACTAGTTTGAGGAAATAGAGATGGAAAGATACTCTAATGGCATATTTTGACTAGGATGATGATTGGAGGTTGTAGAAGACTCTCTTAGGATACTCCCCATAAGGATTTGTTATATGAAATTGTATGGATGGAGTAAAAAATAAGGTACTTTTGACTATTTTATATGTTTTGCAAGTTCTAGAAGGAGTTTGAAGATGAAATCAAATTTTAAACGAATATTAGGACTTAATATAACCCACCATGTCCATTTAATTCCTTTAAAAAACTCTTAAGTGTTCAAAAAATAACCCTCATCTCAGCCAATCAAAACTGGCATAGTGAACATGATAGTGATAAGGGTGAAAAGCTTCAAGTGGGTTGATTTTAAGGTGTGCTTGATTATTATAAGGCCATGGAGGGTCTTGAAAAGTGTCATAAAAAATATTTTATGTAATTAAATGGAAAACTAAGGCCAAATTTGAGGCCAAGTGTGTAGGGTGTGTGAAAGAGGAGTTTCTTAGAGTGCAGGCAGTGATAACTAATTTTCAGATGATTCCATGTGACCAAGACTACAACTAATGCATGGAGAGGAATTTATGAAAGCCTTACCTATCATTATAATCATAATATCTATCCCTAGTCAGTTTTGGGACGTTCAAATAGGTGTGGATGATGAAGGTAATTCTCTAAGCCAACACAAGGAGTTTCATGTCACTTTTCATGAGTTTCATGCCTTGTATGGACACTTGTACTTCTTGAACTTGCATGGTCCACTTCAAACCCTATTTTCATGCATATTTAACTCCTTTTATTAGCTTAACAAGTGTCCTTATGACCTTTGGACTTCTCTCTTTTCCTCTCTCTCTCTCTCAAGTTCTATAAGAACTAGCCAGTTTGGTATTTGTAAACTATGTTCCACCTGAGTATGGTGAATCCCTACTAATTTGCATACCATTTGATCAATAATAATACTTATTTTGACCTATTCCATGACTATTCATAGTGTGTTTTACTTAGATTATTGCTTTTACTTAGTGATGACTTGTTGTTTCCTTAGCATTGTTGTTTCATTATCCCACCTATTTACAGTTGGAAAGTTTCTTCTTGTAGGGCATGTAAAGTGTTTTATGATGTGTCAATGTTTAGTGAGTTAGTATATTCAATTAGTGCCATTATAGGCCTCTTGTCTAGTCCTCCTAGCTTAAACATTCATCACAACCTCATAATGTAACATTAATGTGAGAAGATGCAAATTGGAGAAGTGTATTTTTGGTTAGTCCTTTGTTCTCATGTGTAACATGCAGCTAGTTGGAAGTCATCAACTTATTTTGTGTATCACCTCTCTTAGGATAGTTTGATTTTAGTTTTCTCTCTCCTTTTTCCCTCACAAAGTATAGGTGTGGTAGTGATCCAAAGTGGTACATCAAGGGAGCTAGCCCTATCTAGATATTCACCTCATTCATAAGCTACCCACAAGCCTAGAGGTGTTTCAATTGTGCCACTTGGATAAGGAGAGGTGAGACATCTCCTCAAAGGGTGTAAATCCAAGTGACAATAGTTTTTGGCATACCCAGTGGGATTCTTGGTCCAAGAAGTTGAAAGATTTTTGGTGTTGTCTTTCAACACATTAGCATTTTGAGGCATCTATCCAAGCATCAATGACGACTCTAAAGATACATCAGCTGGTCAAGAAGCCTAGGTTTTAATTTTGAAGATTTTTGGTAAACTTTTTTTTGTGTTCTTACTTCCTAATGAAGTTTAATGAATAATTTTGGTGTTGAGTATTGTTTTACACAATTTGGTGAGGTATCCCAAGCCTATGACATTCCATATCAGCCTTGTTATGATCTCTAACAATTCCAATATGAATCTCACCAGATCCAATATGACCATTTTCAACCTTATCATGATTTGTATCAGCCCTATAACTAGCCTTATCAATATCTTGCTCTTCCTAGTCAACCTAATCATTTCTCAAGCCAGTCCATTTCAACCTTCAAGCAAAGACTTTTAGGCTATGATAAGTACTTGTTGGATCTTAACACACTAAGGGGATATGGTCAAGAGGTTCCTAGTACTCTTATTCATAAGGTGAGAGATGTATTAAAGATGGTCAAAAGAGAGTGGGCACCTATTGAGAGAGCCAATTAGTAAAGGTTCATAAGTGAGATGTTATATGTGAGTGGCCTTATTTCATCCTTAAAAGATAGGCTAAAAATTCATGAGAAGTAGCCTCACCAAACCTATCAACCTTCTTATCCACTTCCCCAAGATTGTTATTAGTCCTACATGATTACTACTCATGAACCCAATCAATCTTATCAAAGCCATCTTTTTCCCAATCAACTGGAAGAGATAGTTTGAAAGATAAGCCTTGTGTTTGAAGAAAATATTGATAGGTAGATTAAGTTGGTCAATATGAAGGTGAATCAATCCATATCATTAGGAAAATAATTGGAATCTAAGCTCTCATTGCCTTCTCCCATTGCATCCCCACCTCAAGATGTAACCTCTAGATATGAGATTCCAAGTTGGAGACAAGGTGGGCAATCCAAGCCTACGGAGATTCCAAGCTTCTTAAAAAATTCATCCACTCCTCAAAGTGCATCACTACCTCAAGAAGAGACTCATAATCCCAACATCCTAAGCTAGAATAAGGTAGTGGAATAATGGGGAAAGAAAACAGATAAAAGCATTGATAAAGAGTGTGAAGTTGTGAAAGAGCTTAATCCTATGCAAGCCCCTCCTTCCCTTCCTCAAGAGACCTCTTGTCTTCCATGTTAGCCCTATTGTACTACTCATCCTCATGATGATTCATATCAACTACAAGAGAAACTTTTCCAAGAGAACCTATCCAAGTAAATTAAAGAGTTAGAGTCAAAAATGAAATTGCTAAGTCAAGGTGTGATGGAAGGTTTATACCCAAAAAAAATCCTATGCCTAAACACACCCCATCTACCCTTCCTCAATAGAGTACTCAAGATAAATTAGATGTCAATGAGGTCAAAGAAGACCAAGCTATTTTAGCCCAAGGTCTACCTCTCCTTCCTCAAGAGCTTCCAAAATAATCCCCTACATTTCACTCTCAATCTGATTTAGAGTTCTATGTGCCACCTCCACCAACTAGTTCATCTTGTCCTCACATCATCACCCTTTGCCTTGATGGACCTGTATGGGAACCTAAATAAGATAAGTTGGTTGAATTTTTAAAAAAAATCTTGCTTGAAGAAAACACAACTCCTTGGCAACCTCATTGAACTAGTTTATTTGACTACAAAATGCCTAGTATTGGCATCACCAAGAGGGAGAAAGAAATAGAGGATCTTGTAGTCCTTGATGAAAAATTTAAGTTAGAATAATTGAGATGCAATTTTATATTCCTCAAGAGGTTCTAAATTCTAAATAAGAGATGATTTATTGTGTGGAAACTTCTAATTAGGTTGATATGGAAGAATGTTTTCCTTTTGCCAAAGATGAAAAAATAATCATTGGTTCTCCCATCACTATGAAAGATATCATGGATGGGAAAGAAAAAGTAGTAATCAAACTTTGGATGACTTGTTTGCAGTCATTAGAGTAGGTTATAATCCTCTTCAAGGAGATTATGATCTATTCAAAGATAGAGAAGGTATCCTAGTCACTCAAGTGAGTATGCAAAGAAAAAGTAACTTTTCAAATCTGTCCTTCCAAGAGGCATATGCATCTCATGATAAAATGTTTGAAATCATCAAGATGGGTTATCATCCTCTCAATCAGTTGGAGAAATGCATCAAATTTTGAAATATGGAACAAGTTCCTATTTTCCTTAATCTTTTAAAGAACAAGAAACCAATCCTCTTGAAGCCATGCCTACCAAGAAGATACAAGTTGATCATGAGATGAAGAGTGGGAAGCAATATGAGGTATGAGTACAAGTTTAAGAGGAATATATCTAAATTAGAGACCTATTTAAGGATGATATACTTGAGATTAGATTAAATTCAAGCATCCAATCCAAGGAGAAACATGCTTGACACTATGACTCATCTCATGAAGAAGAAGATTTAAGAAATTTTCCTTTTGATACTAGAAAGGAGTTATGCTTAGTTTCTAGTTGTGCATAATAGTTTATTTTCTGATTCCCCCAAGTGCCTTAAACACATGTGTGTCTTGTTAGTTAGTTTGCTTTGTTTTGTGTGTGTCCTTTGCTTTGTGTGGCTGAGGTAGTCGATTGGTCTTGTCTTGATCAAAGCTTATTGTCAAGGTCCTCTTTTTATGTCTCAAACTTTAGATGACTCCTTTATCCCAATAGACTGATAAGGCTACTAGTCTAGTTAGTATAGTAGGCATACTACCCCTATGAGTCACAATTTGTTGACCAAATTTGACACTGTATGTCAAATTGGGACCCCTATAGGTAAAAACTTGAATTTTTAAATGTTTTATGGGTCTAATATCTTGTCATGGGGTGTATTATAAGTTATTTGATGTCATTTAATGTCATCTTAGCCTTGGTTTTAGTCATATTAGTAAATTTGTCATTTTGAGGTTAAAATAGGGAATTTAATGAGTTGTATAGACTCCTAGTGAAGTGTTAAGGTGTAATAAATGTGATTTCATGTGACATGTGTCCTATTATACCTTAATAAACTATTCATAACTAAAAGTGATAGGTTCTTCAGAAGAAAGAGCAATTTTCTTGGAAAAAGAGAAGAGTTTGACACTTGTACGACCCATGGAGGAAGGTGAAACATGGGAGAATATCATGAAACATCCCTTCATATTACTCAAACTCATCTCAATATTTTAAATTCTTTGAAAGTGATGAAAATTACCAAAACTATTTTGCTCCTTTCTTGCCCTTCTAAACATGCAAAAGTGATCAACATATTCATGCTTGGTACGATCAGTAGAAGAGGTTCCAGGTCAAATGCCTTTTGGAGGTGAAATTAAACTCAAAGTGATTAATTTACATAAAAATATTTATAATAATGGTGTCTTGTGCTTTATGAACCATCCTCATGAAGTTGACTGTATTTTTTTGCTTGCCAATTTGTGTACCTTGTAGGTTTTGCTCTTGTTTGGATGATTCCATACAGTCTAATTATTGGGATTGATTAAAAAGGATGTTTAATACCTCCTATCATTATATCCATGATTTTTTAATCATTTCAAGGTGTTTTAATATGAAAATAATCTTAAGTTGTAGGAGGAAGCACTTTTTATGCAACAGGGAAGTTTTCACCATTTTCAAGACTTTCATGCTTTGATGGTGACTTCAAGGGGTTGTGTTAGGTTCATTTACATATTTATAATTTTTAATTATTCCCTTTACCTTTCAAATTAAATCTTCAAATCAATTCCCATGAGTTTTAGTCATGAACACCATATAGTCACCTCTTCACCCATTTTCACTTGCTATCATGATTGAATCATGTATAATGGAGGTTTGTATAACATTAATGGAGATTTAATTATGGTTTCAAGGTGTTAATCATGATATTAAGAAATAATAAAAAAAGTTATACCTTCTAAATAATGTAAAAGGGGACTATTACAGTCATACACAACACTTTCATACAATCCACCATTAGTAAGTGCATCAACAAGAACCACCCTGATGACACCATACTGAGATGGAAAACTTAAAGAGGTGTTTAAATATTTCAATAATGATAGGATTAAATTTGAACATTTTATGAAGTCTTGAATTGATCATAAACATTTATATCTTGCATATTGCTCAGTTTTGCCTATTGTCTTTATATATGCAAATAGCCACCTACAGGTAGCATTGATAGAGACTAAAGGTACTTGATGGAGGAATTTGGACAAGTTGGAATACTTATTTGGAGTATTAATAGGTTGAGGGACCATAGAAGACATATTTAAGGTGTAGAGTGGCAAATTTAAGTTAAGAACCACCTTCTAAATATCAAATAATAGTATATAGGGACCTTTTCCCTAAAATGAGAAAAGAGAGGTCTGAGGCTTTTGGCCAAGGCAATTTTACAAGGTTGATAAGGGTTTTGAGGCATATAAATGGAAAAATATTGTAGAACCTACATAGTAGAAGAGCTTGGAAAATACTAGAAGGTATAGTATTAATGGATTTTGGTTGTTAGAAGCCTCAAAGTTGTCAATTTATGCACTGATTTCTTACAATGACATCTATAAGATTTCACCTTTGAAATGACCTAGCACCCAAGGTTGTAAAATATATCATGCCACCATATGGGAATGGTTAAAAATAGTTTAAGGTAACATACATGACCTAAAATATCATAAAGATGAGAAAATATGGTGTTTTAGACCCCATACACACCTACAAGTGTGTCTAATTCTATAAATACTCACCTACAACAACAAGGAGGTGAAAGAGTGTTTTGGAGTAATAACTCAAGAACGTAGAAGATTTGAAGATGAATTTGAGTGTTTTTAGAGGGTAAGGGGTTTTAAATGGTATAAATATCACCAAGGTAAGTTGATATGCAGGGTTTTGTCCTCAAGATACACCTATAGGGGTCTCTTCATTGGGAAAACATCCACTTACAGTTGATTATGATACCATATGTCATCTTTAAGGGAAGTTTATACATGAAGAAACAAATATTTGATAGGATTAATGATCTCAAGACATATGTGGGACTAAAAGGGCATTTATCAGTTATTCCCAAGGTTGGTGTATGCCTACAATACTCTAGTTTCTTTAATAATTGGTAGCTATAGTCAACTGTAGCTAACAGTGACTTAGCTGACAAGTATTCTAGGTGTTTAGCATAGTAATACATGGCATGGGTGAATAAAGGAACCATGTGACGTCATTGAGGGTTTAAAAATTAACCTATATTAATGTAGGTATCCATAAATGTGTGATCTACACCTACATGAAAGAAGAATCAGTCATAGTCTATGACCCCAATCTAGCCCAGTCAAGGTAAAGCATGGACAAAGCATAGTTTGGAAAAGGAATAGTGGTTTACATGATAAAAATTGACCCTAAGATAGTTAAGAACAAAATCATGATGCTATAATGATGGAAAAAAATTAAGGAAAGGACTCTAAACCTACAACACACAGTCCATATCACAAACCCTGCACACAGTCTACGTTTTAGGAGTTTGTTTTGGGTTTTGGGAAGGTTGGGGGGTCAAATGACCTAATATAAGGATGAATTTTTTTGTGGAGGTATTAAAAACATGAAAAATTCCCTCAAATATTCATTTTTTTGAGAAAATATGGGAAGTACCCTCTTTTTTGTCTTAGACAGAGGGTACTTCCCCTTATGCATAAGCTGGTAGGTTTTAAGAAAGGAAGTGATAAGGTGAACGAGGAGTTGGGTGAACATTGATAGGTGTGTGGAGTTTTAATACATATGAAAAAAAATGTAAAACCAATAATATAATAATGAAACCATATAAAATTATTTGGAGTGCCAAGTATGTAGACATGACTGTTTGAGGCCTGGAGCCCAATGGGGGTTCCAACTTCACTTCTAGCCCCTAGTGAGATTTATACTATATTGAATCATGTTTATATGATGAATTTGGATGTGTATAATATATTATTATATAGAATAGGTCACAAGGGAGTCATATTTTGGCTCAAAGGCAATATTAGGCCTATTTAAATGGAAGAAAGGGCTTGAGTAGGTAACTTTGAGTGTTCATATCTCTCTTGGTGCTTTGAATGGGGACCTAAGAAGATTGGATAAGTTGAAAAAGGTAATATACATTAATCTTGTTGTATTTTTTTGAAAATTCAATGTCCCATATTTATGAATGAACCTTAAGAGGGTAAAATAAGCCTAAACCCTTGCTAGTGACCAAATTTAGGAAATGGAGATGGAAAGCTAATCTAATGGCATAGTTTGAATAGGATGATGATTGGAGGTTTTATAAGACTCTCTCAGTCTACTCCCCATTAGGATGAGTTTTATGGAATTGTACGAATGGAGTAAAAAATAGGGTACTTTTGACTATTTTGTGTGTTTTGTAGGTTTTAGAAGGATTTTGAAGATGAAATCAACTTTGAAAGGAATATTAAGACTTAATATAACCCTCCATGTCAATTTAATGCATTTATAAAACTCCTAAGTATTTAAAAAATATCCTTTATCTTAGCAATTCAAAACTAGCATAGTGAACATGATAGTGAGAAGGGTGAAAAGCTTCAAGTGGGTTGATTTTAAGGTGTGTCTGATGATTATAAGGACATGGAGGGTTTAAAAAATTGTCATACACTACATTTTATGGATTTTAATATAAAAATAAATCCAAATTTGAGGCCAAGTGTGCAGGGTGTGTGAAAGAGGAGTTTTTTAGAGTGCAGACAGTGATAGCTCATTTCTAGATGATTCCATATGACTAGGACTATAACCAATGCATAAAGAGGCATGTATGAAATCCTTACCTCTCATTCCAATCATTAGACCTATTCCTTGTTAGTTTTGGGATGTTCAAATAGGTGTGGATGATGAAGGCAATTTTTTGAGACAACATAAGGAGTTTCATGCCTTTTATGGACACTTATACTTATTAAACTTGTATGGTACATTTCAAAACCTATTATTATGCACATGTAACTCCTTTTCTCAGCTTGACAACTATCCTTGTGACCTTTATAATTCTATCTTTTCCTCTCTCTCTCAAGTTTTATAAGAACTAGCCATTTTGTCCTTTGTAAACTATGCTCCACCTGAGTATGGGGAAGCCCTACTCATTTTCATACCATTTGATCAATAATAATACTAATTTTTACCTCTTCCATGACTATTCATAGTGTGTTTTACTTGTATGATTGATTTTTATTAGTGATAACTTATTGTTTCCTTAGCATTATTGTTTCATTCTCTCACCTATTTGTAGTTAGAAAGCTTCTTCTTGCAGGGCATGTGAAGTGTTTTATTATGTGTCAAGGTTGAGTGGGTTAGTATATGAAAATAGTGCCATTCTAGGCCTCTTATCTAGTCTTCCTATCCTAAACATTCATCACAACCTCATAATGTAATATTGATGTGAGAAGATGTAGATTGGAGAAGTATATGTTTGGTTAGTCCTTTGTTCTCATGTGTAACATGTGGCTAGTTGGAAGTCATCAACTTATTTGGTGTATTACCTCATTTAGGAATGTTTGCCTTCAATTTCCTCTCTCCATTTTCCCTCATAAAGTATAGGTGTAGTAGTGATCCAAAGTGGTACATCAAGGGAGTTAGCCCTATCTAGAGATTCACCTCATTCATAGGCTACCCACAAGCCTAGAGGTGTTTCAATTGTGCCACTTGGATGAGGAGATATGAGACACCTCCTCAAAGGGTGTAAATATAATTGATAACATAAATATTATACCTTGTAACTAATTATATAATTGATATATTTTCATAAGTGTTATTGAGTCAATTTACAATATCATAATATTTAGTGGCTTGTACCCTAAGCTTGGTAACTTGAGGGAGATAAGGAGGGATATGAGTATTATTAAATTTTTAGCTCTAGCCTTCCTTGCATAACATAGTCTTCCTCATGATATATCATCATAAAATGTGAAATTATAAAATTCACACAAGATATGTCCATAGGATGCACTAAGGAAAGTCTATAAATAATAACAATATCAACACATAATGAATTATATGAACATATAAAGACATCTAATTCTAGTTCAAGATTAGTTTTTTGATAAGGTATTGCTACATTTTTGTGCATATAGATCATTGGATTAGATTAGTCTCTTATTATATCATTTTTCTTACTGGAATTCCATAATTTGTATCTAATCTGCTTAAAATTATACTCAAATTGCCTCTAAATCATCATATTAGTATTCCTACCTCTCAGACAATTCTGGTAGAACCCAAATGCCTTTGGAATTATGTAAGCATCTAATTATAACATACCTATATCTGTATAAAGCAATGATCATTTTTTAAATTCAAATTATCTTTCCATGTCAGCGCATACATTTTGCATGTCAGTAACATGAGAAGTTATCCAAAAGGTTAGCTATTTATACAAGTCAAGCCTAAGCCTATTTCCATATATATCTTTATCAAGTAAGCGTAATCTATCATTTGCACATAGGGACTACCTTAAAATTCCCAATTTATAAATCCATTACAAGGTGTAGGACCTAGTCAATTCTAAATAACCTACACCAAGTCAAGATTGTCATTATCAAGTGTCAAAATCTAGATTACATGTTATATTCATGAAAGGAGCACCATTTCAAACATATACCTTACCAAGAGAAATACATTTGGTTTTATTTCCCTCATTGGAATACTAGATACATAGGTAATTCTCAACCATTCATTGAGGAGTGGTTGAGATCAACTCAACTTGCATTTCTCCCCCATGTTTATACATTAACCTAGTGTTGAAAGTGGAATTAGAGATTTAAAGAGAAGGAGACATGTTTTTATAGATTTTTTCACACATCAAGTAGTTGATATTGCATAGGAAGATGGTTTTAAAACAATCACAATGACCTATTCCAAAATAATGAGGCACAAATTCACAAGATGCATTTAAAAAAAACATATACCTACATCAAATAGAGGTGTCCAAAGGTTGATGAACTTGTCTAATAGGTCCAAATACTTAATTTACCAATCTAAGTGGATCCATTTTCATTTTCTAGTCCTTTTAGTCACTTGCATTCAATCTCAAACCTATATAAACCCAAAACAAGTTAAGTATCTAAATCCCTTAGCTCATTTCCATTTACAATAAGTTGTAATTATTCAATCATACTCTACTTTTGCATTCAAATATGTGTATTACAATCATATATTAAAAATTATGAAATGTCTCAAAGTTTTATCTTATAAGATTCATTAATAAAAAATAAGGTAAAACATATTGGTGAACCCATTTATATAGTGAGGATGTCAAACCCTAGGTTTTACCTAAGGGTTTCATCTTTCTTTCTAGGGTTTCAAATTTTTGTCTTAGGGTTTGAGAACCAATTTATAATTTTATCCCATTCACAAATTATTCATGGCTATAATGGATATATATAGTTTTTATTTTCTAACTCAAGCTATGATTGTAATCATTATATTTTATGTTCCTAAAATATGTAAAATCTATGTAATTATATGGGTTAAATATTTGTGTAATAATATTATGATTAATCATGAAAAAATCATAGCTTACCTTCGTTACACCATCCCAAGTTATAAAGTACAACCTATTAAAAAAACTTTTATGAATATTGAATATGAAAATGCCCATGAAGAATCAACATATATAGTAGAGGGAAGATTTGATGAGACAAAATGGCAATAATTAAATCAAGATATTCATATGAATCCACACTCCCTAGATGCATTGTTATATGTAACACAAGATGAATATAAAAATATTGCTAATGTTTTTACATCTAAGACACAAGATGATCCCTTAAATGATATCCATCAACCTTTTACATTTATTGACCTTACAATATGTGTTCAAACTACTATTTTTACTGATATTATTCCTATATATGCACCTATGGTCACACATGTGATGCCCACCCAAGGTGTGGGGGAAACACAAGTATTTTATTAAATTTCCATGCATGTCCTTACACATCTTACTTATGTACATCTTATGATCGTTACTCATGTGACATCATCATTCACACCTATTATACTATCCCTCATGTAGATTGTTATAGATCTACATAATAAGGTGTTGTAGTTAGAGTAAGGTGCTTCTAGAGTGAATCATTTGATTGATTCTCATGCATTACTTCATAATTCATTATCTCCATATATTTCAACTTTTAGGTTCTATAAAGGTGATCCAAATCAACACTTTAGAATCTTTCATGCAACATGTTTGGAATATGCCTCTAATAACAAGATATTATCTAAGTTGTTTCCATGAAGCCTTAAGCATTATGCATTGTGTTAGTTCTATGACCTCCTATTTCAATCATTTAATGTGTTTAAACCTTTGGTTGATCAATTTCTAACACATTGTTCAATCAAAACCAATGAGACATTATCTTATGATCAAATTTCAAAACTTAAGCAAGGATTTAATGAAATAGTAAGTGATTACATGTTTTGATATAAGACCATGCTCTATAAACTGACAAATCCTATGGTTGATAGTGAATTACAAAATATATTCAAGAAATTTTTTCTTTCCCCTCTCCATGAATCTATTATGTTTAAGAGATTCAAAAAATTTGATGAGTTATGCCATACAATTAGAGATCAATAAGTTAAGCTCATATATTTGAATAAGTTAAAGTATGTGTCGAATGATCCAACTACTTCAACTAAAAAGTTCTAATTCAAACCAAATTATAAGATCAAATCAAATGATGCTAATAATCATGAAAAAATAATAATTAATGCAATGTTATAACCTACTAATCAACTTGTCTTATCCAATCAACCAAGAAGAAACTTTTCATGGTTACCTAAACCTCCTCATAAGATATTGCATAAGTTAATTGAATGCAACCTTATATATACCCCTCCACCAAAGGAGGTTGATATAAGTATCCTTGTAATTAATGGGTATGACAATAATACATATTGTGATAACCATAGATGCAAGGTGCATTCTAAAATTAAATGATTTTCACTTAGACATGATGTTACATATCTCATTTATGATAAAATTATTGAGCTTCACACACCTATGAGTGATTTTGAACCACACCCTAATGAGAATGCAAACTTGAATATTTTTCTAATCCCTTTTAGAATCACATAGTAATGGAAGTTAACACTAAACTTGAGGTGTATATGACTTACAATACATAACCTCCTCTATAGACATATGAGAATATATTAGATGGTATTAATGGTACATTTAAAGGCACATTGATACAACAACTGATGATTACATTTTATAATAGTGAGATTGTGGAAGATGTTTCTAATTTTAATTAATTATTTATATGTGCATACATTAATTTATAATCTATACATAGTTTCATGATAGATAATGGTTCAAGTGAAAACATTTATATCATGCCACTCATTATTAGTATTTAATATAAACTAGAGGAATTAATGTATACAACCAAGATAATTAAATGATTCGATGGGGAGAGACATAACACTTTTAGGAGTATCGTGTTACCATTGAAGGTGGGACATATAGTAGTTTCTACTTGATTCTTCATTTTACTAAGTACATGGGCATTTAACATTTTATTATGATGCCCTTAGATACATAATCTCCATGCAATACCATATTCAGTACATAGATGTGTGAAATATATACATTATAACAGGGTGGTTATAATTTTGGGTATTCCATATAAATATTTTATTCAACCATAGACATTTCCTCTTCCACTCCCACCACCACCACAATCAATTATACAACCTACTAAGGTTCAATCTACATAGAATATTTAGAGGAAGGTAGTTAACTTTCCTAGATGACCAATGCTTTAACATCCATTACATTAGGAGTTATTCAAGACTCACGACAACCATTATATACTTCATCACATCCTAAGATATTATTACAAATAGTTCTTAATGTTCCAAAATGAACACAAACACAAACACATTTTTATCCTACCATATAGTGGATTCCATCAGATACCATGCTCACTTGAGTAACTCATCATACACATGATCCTATTAGCCATGATCACGATGACAAATGAATTATAACATAAGAATAATTATCAAATTCATACACACACACACATACAATGTTACTCACTCACAATAGGTTAACATTCCCATGTTTGATACATGACCTACATGTGATTGTACCCTTGATTAGATCATTGGTTAGGAGGAATATAATAATTTTTAAAATTTCAAAAAAATTAAAATATTCAAAAAATAAAAAATAAGAACATAAGCATGACATGTTTGCTAGTATACATTATTTATTTATGTTATTTATCATATGTTTGGTATATTACATGTCTTTTTCCATTCATACATGTATTTCATGGTATATACGAGTGAGATGCAAGACATAAAAGTACACATGGTATATGGATGCACATATGCTGGACATTCATACACCTATGGGCCCTGCCAATATTGGGGGCATCTCATTCCATATGTTACATTGTTATAGGTTATATATTTTTATGACATTTCCATTTATCATGTCGAGTTACATTGATTATTACACATGCATTTTTCTTGTTTATATAGTTTATAGTGGTACATTTCATGTATATGATACTTTACTATGTTGTGACATTGACATATATTAATGGCATATACTAGCATGACTTGTTATATGTTTCATTGTTGTTATTTTATTTCTTATAACCTAATCATTGATTATGCTTTGTTTGGATCTTGCCTTACTATATGACATTATTTGATCAAGTATGTCATTATATACCTCTTTTCTTTGGCACTTGCCTTCTCTTATTATTTTTTTCTTGATTGGGTTTTATTATATAACTCTTTCGTTGGGCCCTTGCTTTCCTTTAGGATTTATGTTCATTGAAATTTTCAATCTATGACTTATCTTATGTGTGGATCTTGCCTTGTGTGATAGTTAATTGTCAATTATGTGTGGTTCTTGCCTTGTGTGACATTTGATTGTCCATTATGTGTGGCTATTACCTTATGTGACATTGATTGATATTATGTATCTTTTATTACACGTGTCATTTCCATGACATATATGCTTATGAGTTAATACATCTAAGATTTTAAGTTGAGTTTTTAGTGTCATGATCCATATGACACACCTTCCTTATTTTGTGTGATGCCATGATCCATATGATGCACCTTTCATGCATAAGTTATTATTCATTGCTTATATTTGTGATGAATATTGATGCATGCCTAATTATTATATTCATCTTGACATGAAACATACATGCCTTACACTATATGTTTTATGTATACTTTGATGATCCATTTCATACTATGATGACATATTATCCACATGTGAGCACAAGTTTCTACATGTTGACATATTTTTATATAACATGATGTAGTTAACTCTTTTATTTTGAGATGATTGAGTTGTAAGCTACATTATTACCTTAAAAAGAGGCATACTAGTGGTCTTGTCATAAATATTCTAGCCTTCTACACACACACATGCACACCATTCAAAGAGTTCAAATTGGGAAAAATTACATGATTTATGAGCTTAGATTGGGAAAAATATTTGCATATTAAGACAAATTTTGGGGACATATGCATACATTTTATAGGTTACATATTATAGGATTTTTAATGTTATCATATTAAGTGGATTGAATGACAAATTATGTCATTCTATATCACATGTTGGCATTAATTGAATGAGATTATGGGTCATGAACATTATTTATGTGTAAATTATTACTATTTTATATTTTTGAGTAGGCATTGATGTGACATTTATGGTAATAAAGGTAATAAATTGGATATATAAGTCCATCTATAGTGGTTTATTAACCCTACATGAGCTTGATACAAGATCTCCTTCTATATTTAGGTTCAAGATTAGTTAAATGAGTAGTGAGGTTGAGGTTATATGTCACTCAACAACCAAACACTAATCCTTCTTGAGAGTTGGGGCATTTATTTCCCCAACCCATGACCCTTACCTTAGTACACAATCATTCCATGACATTCTCCATCGGGGCATGATCAACCTTGATTCTCCAATGCTTCAAAAAGAAACATAGTCTCTAACACTTTAAAGGGTAACATGGTTCACCTACTTACATGTATATTCCTTCTTTATTCTTATAATTTCAAAAGTTTCATTTATATAATTAATTTTATATTTCATTTAACATATGGACATTGGTTGCTACATATTAATTACAATTTTGTATGCAACAAGCTACACACTTGGATCCTTTTCTCGAAGACAAAGTGTGTTTACACACTAAGGTACATCTCTTTATCATTTTAGTATAGGATTGTTTTTAGTTTCAATAATAGAATAAAAGGGTGGCATTTTTAAATACTAAAATCTAGTATTAAATACTTGGCAATATTAAACTTGACCTACATTCACCTTACATGACTTGTGCATCCACATGTGGCTCTTACACACCACTTTCTCTAGTTTATTTGCCTTTTATGGGTCCAACCTTATTGATTTTATATCAGTTACCTACAAGAATTCCCTAGTATGTATCTAACCTACTTAAAATAATACTTATATAGCCTCTAGATCATTATATCAATATTATTGCCTCTCAAATTAGTTTGATAGAACCGACACACCTTCAAATTTTTTTAGGTGTCCAAGTCTAAAGAAACTGAATCTACATAAAGAAATGGTCATTTTTACAATTCAAATTATCTTTAAAGGTCAACCCATGCATTTTTCATGTCGGTGACATGAGAAGTTCCCAAAAAGGTTATCTATTTATAAAATTCAATCCTAAGCCTATTTCCATATCTAAAATTATCAAAAAAGCACCAAAGAATCATATTCTATCATTTGCACATAAGAAATATTTACTTAAAAATCCAATTAATAAATTAGTCATAAGGAATAGGCTCTAGCCAATTCTAAAGTACCTAATCCAAGCCAATTTTTCCATTGTCAAGTGTTAAAATCTAGATAATAAGTTAAATTTATGAAAGGAACACCATTGCACACATACACCTAACCAAGAGAACTACACTTAGTTTTATTTATCTCCTTGGAGTATTGATATATAGGCAATGCTCAAGCATTCATTGGGGAGTGGTTGAGGTCATCTATATATGCATGAGATATGATGACTTACAACTATCATCTTTATCTTTATAGACTATGACTCAAATAAGATCACAACAACAGAGCATACATAAACTTGGATGATCGAGTAAGGACCTAGAATAGTCGTAGACCTAGCAAAGGGTAATAAACACTCAAATTTTAAGGAAAGAGTTATAAATCCTAAGACTATAACATGGGTATAACTATCACTAGGGATCAAAGATGGATAAGTGATTGTAACAATGATTGTAAATATGCAAGTAAAGTAAATGGTGGGTAAGAGGTAAAAGTTAGGTAAATGATGGGTAAATGATCATAAATAAGTTAAGTTACAATGATCAACAAAATGGAGGTCTATGTAACCTAAGATGGTAAATGGAAATCCTAAGCATTCCTATATCTATTCCAACTTATTTGGTATAAATAAGAATATAAGTAAGGATACACACACATATCCACAAAATGATAAACCAAGAAACATCTAATCTACTTAGTAAATAAAATAGTGTATGGATAAAAATACTTACCTTGGGGTGGACCTATCGATGTTTCAATCTCTCCATTTGGATCAAGTGGCCCTTTGTAAGAGATTTTGTAGGTTGAAGACCTCAAATGGTAAGATGAAGACACATATATCCCTAGTTAGGAACTCCAAAGACTTCTCCTATTGAGATTCAATGACACCACAAGTATCTTATCTTGTCACTTTACTGATGCTTTCTCTTAAACTAACTTTAAACTTTGAGCTGATGGTATCAATTAAACTAATACAGTAGAATATGTCCACTAACATAGTATGATATTGGATACACCAATACAATACAAATGATAAAATACAAACTCAAAATTATATTGGGCTCACCAATACAATATAAGGAATACTAAGAATGAAATAGATTGTATCAACCAACCTGATACATTAGTATATAAGGGAAGCTAGAAAATATAGATGGAAATTAGATGAAGTGGTAAAATAAAAAGATACTTAAAGGAGGTTAGAATGATAGTAATGATGGTGTCATATAACAATATGCAAACATCTCTTCTAAATTATAGGTTGACTCTACCCTATTCCTAGTGCACCCTTTAAGGGGTGAACTTAGGGACATTGATGTGCTGACAAACCTTTATAAGAGAAAGCATCAGTAAAGTGATAAACTAGAAGATATCAAGAATATACATATGCCCCACCTGAAGTTCATCTCATGTCATAATAGTGTAATGTAGGATGGTGCTTTTGGATAGAAACATAACATAAAAGAGCATAACTAAAAAACATTTGAAAGAACTACTGATAATTGAAAAATTGAAAGTGACATATACATACCTTGACTTAATTTTACATTAAATGACTACATGTAAGTATCATAGTCTCAATTATGGAGGGCACAATAACCAAATTTTGGAAAACCCTAAGGATACAAGGCTAGGATCAGATAAAATAAATGTGCACGTACACATGATGGTCTATAAATGGATGTAAAATTTACAACTCTTATAAATTATTGAAAGGCTTATAAAAACTGACAAGCTAAAATTAATAAGGCTAGGTTATAACCAAAATATACAAAGAAGCAAATAAAAATAAAGGAAAATAGGCAAGCTAAAATGCTAAGGCTACTTATGACCGAAAAACCCATAAAATCATCCAAAGTAAGATAAGTAATAATTCAAATCAAACAAAGGATAAAAATAATGGTTACATGATGAAAACATTGATGTAAGAGAATTAACAAACCAAACTCAAACAAATATGTGAAAAATTTAGAAAAAAGATCAAATAGCTGGCAAAAATGTGAAACATGAAAGCATGAAAGGAAAAACATGACTAGATGGCCCATAAAAGAGAATAAAAAACTCAAGGTCCCAAAAATAACTAAGATAAATATTATAAAGATAAGTCCATGACCCAAATATTATCTCACAACAACTCAAAGGTGTAACTTCTATTCTAAAGTTAGAAAATATAGAATTGCTATAATGATACCATGTTTGAAAGAGATGGAGAATAAAAAGTAAAGAAGATGGGGAAAGATTTAGAAAAAAACCTAACTATCAAGGGCAAAATAATGGAGGGAGGTAAAAGAGGGCATCACCAAGGTGAAAATAAGGTCTTTAACAAAAAAAAGACACTCAAATCAAGTTGGAAAGACTAAAAGTTTTCAACATTATTGACCCTAGAGAACCCTATCTAGTAAACATAAGATGAGGCTAACTAGTGAAGTATAAATATCATCACTTTAAGGCAACATGCATGAAAAATAAAAGGATCCCACCTCCCCAAAATGTGTTTCCCACTCATTAAGACCCCTTACAGAGTTATTGTCTATTGCAAATATTGGGTATCTATGTGAAAAAGTAGATGTCATTGGAATGTAAGATATAGATAGATAATGATATAATGAGACATCTTACCCCAATATACTGGCCTACCATACCACAATAGACCTAGACTCTAGTACGAGGCTAATTATGGAGTTTGAGATTTGACTATAATAGAATATATACCAAACATATCACATTATTTGGTGTGATCTAACTTTTAGGATATAATTTTCCTTTTAAAATTGCCTTTTCTTATGATATGGATTTTAACTCTTTTGGATTTTTTTATTTACATCCTCTATAAGTATTTTTAAAAACCAATAATGGGTGCTAAATATGACTATCACAAGAGATCTTACACTTATCCACTAAAGAGGAGAACCTAAAGACCATGGTGCCTAAATACTGGTAGAATTAGATCTTAGAAAATATTACAATCTTCAAACTAACCTTAGTGAGCCAAAGAGGAAAGTGAAAAATATGGAATAATGGAAATGATCATAAAATAATTGGATGCCCCAATCATACAAAATGTTTATTGGGAGATGGTACAATGATAAGTGGGTATGAAAAATCATCACAAGAGAAGGTAATATGTGGATGAAAGACATGAAGATATACTACTATAGTTTTACCATAAGAGAATATGACTAACTCTAAGTGAGGAAAAAAACTAATCTTTACCACTACCTTATCTTTTTAAAAAGACACCTAGCTAAGATTGGGAGAAAAAATAATCCATGTAGCAAAATGATGGGCACTTGTGAGGAGGGACTATTTGATTCCATAGGTCTTACCATAAAACTCACAAATTTAAAATCCAAGAGGCACAAGTGAGATAAAGCTATGAAGCATAAAAAAATATAACAAATACCTAAAAGGTGTACATAATGATAAAGGAGACCAAAGAATCACAAAGAAAATAATGGTTGACAAAAGAATGAAAATGACTATAGAAAGAAAGATAAAGAGGATGGGCATTTTATGAGGAAGGCCTATGTGTATTCCCAAAGGTGTTATAATGCAACTACTAAAGAACCAAGAGGTGTAAAAATTACAAAAGACCTAAGGACCAAACATAGGTACTAGGGCTAGTGTGATAGAAACCTAGATGTATATAGATAGAGTAAGGTTAAGTTGAAATATAAGAGAGTCAAGATAGAACTTGGAAGAAATGTTAGATCAACAGAATATAAATTGATTATAATCATGCAAGTAATATTTACAAGTAAATGAAAAATCATAAATAAAAGGAAACTAATAAGAACATAGGTCAATCGAAATACTTCTTCAATAACTAATAATTGATCGATTCCTTGAAGATATGTCCTTCATTTTTATTAAATATATAAGTGATAGGTCTAAATATGTCCTTGAATAGGTAGGGATCCTACCACTTTTAGTCATACTTACCCTCTTTATCATGGGTTTAATCCAATTTCAACATTAGATTTCTAACATTAAAAGTACAAACTTTGAGTTCCTTGTTGTGTTGTTTAGTAATGTGATTTTTGTATTGATGGTTATGTTGTAAAACACTCATATGTCATTCATAAATTAGATATAAATTATGAATGTGGGATTCATGAAGATATTTATTGAGAGTGATTCCATGAATATAAATGCAAAAATAGGGTAACTCCACTTCTAGTGGTAAAATGTCTTCAGAGTAGTTAACTAGTGAGAATGGAGTTACCCTGGTGGTAGTACATATACTAATATGATAAGCCAAAATTTTTAGATATGACTTGAGATTCCAGTCTAAATGATAATATATAATAGTTTTTTATAATATCTTGTTAAGGATGTTTTTAGAGGCTTCAATTTGGCCATTACACTAAGGGTGAGAAGTGTGGAAAATTTGTGTATAATTTAAATTTTTGTGAAAAGTTGCTTTACATCTTTGTTTTTAAAATTCCCACCATTGTTAGATATGATGGTGTAATAATTATAAAATGAAATGTGATTTGGTTAATGATAACTTTGGATATAGGGACACTAGTAACATTAATAAGGGGCATAACTTCTACCCATTTGGTAAAGTACTTGATGGCAGTAATAATGAAGACATGGTCATCTTGAAATTGAGGTAATTTGTCAATGATATCTAATCCCCACATAGAGAATGGAAATGGAGACTTAAAATTTTGAAACTCCGTTGAACTAGAATTAATAAGATCATTATGGATCTAACAAGGATTACATTTATTTTAAAATGTAATGGCATATTTTTCAAGAGAAGGTCAATAATATCTCATATGTAAGCATTTGTGGATTGTAGCATGTTTGCTTAATGGCCATTGTAAATGCTCCCATGTGCTTGCTCAATAATAAAATGGAATTCTCATTGAGTAACACAAAAAAGGAAGGGTGCCTTCAGCGTTATGATGGTAAAGGATATTATTTCTAATAATAAATTTAAAAGTTTTGTATCGGAGTCTAGTCTTTTCACAAGAATCAACTTCAAGAGGATAGGTATGATGTTTGATAAATTAGATGATGTATATATACCATGAGATTTTTCAAGTAGTGACTACTTCAATGTGGAAAATAATAGAACCATTCTTAAGTGCTAAGGTAGATGGAGATTTGATCATGTGGACAAAGAATTATGAGTCATGCAATGCATGATGAGGATGAAAGAGAGAAGCTGAAAAAGTAAGAGAGTTAGCTATAATATTTTGCTCTCATGGAACTACCTCAATGGTTAAAGACATAAATTATTTAGCTAGTATAGTATCAAATTGATGATGTGCTATAATGTTTTGATTTTTTCATTGATAATTACCATTGATTTGGCAACATATATGCTATGAATCACCTAAATAATGTAAGTAGAAAATGTCTAAATTGATTGGTGTTTTCATCCCAAGGATGAGAGCTTCATATTTATCCATGTTATTAATAAAATTGAAACTTAATTAAAAATATAAAGGGATTTTTTCCCCATAATTATTGACTAGGGCACATCCTACCATATCTCCTTGAAGGCACATGAATCCTCAAATTAGAGTGTCCAAATATCCTTGTACAAATTGATGGTAAGCTTGGGTAGTTCTTCTAAGGTTATTTTTATAGATGGTTTAGAATCAGATACTACCATTTTAGGTCCTTTGAGGGCCTAGGCCTCAAGATTAGTTATAAAATTATGGAAATAATCTTTAAGGGTAACATATTGATCTATGCCTTCTATAAAGAGGACATATTCATTTGGAAGATTATGTTGAATGTGTCATTGAGCTAGTATATGTGCAATAGTAATTTTATCGATGATTATTTATCCTTTTAATGAATTTTAAATGATAATAATAAGGTCAAATTCCATAAAATAGTACCATCCATTTGTCGATTCGATCTCCAAGAAATAAAGCCCTATAAAAGAAATGACAAAAGGGATCAGAATCAACCATGACATAATAGTTTGATAAAGCATATAATGCCAAGGATTTTTATTGGTAAAGTGGTTTATGAGGTAGTCACACTCCACTTTCAAGTATTAGGTCTCATAAACTATCAAATCATGACTAATGTAGTAAATAACATATTATTTATTGGACTCATCTTATTTTGTAAGTTTTGACCCAATTGATATTAAGGAATATGATTTATATATGATAAGAGGGCGATTTATAGACTGTGATTGTAAGGTAAGGGGATGAAGTAAATGTTTCTTCATGTTATCAAAGGCTTGTTGATAGGCATTAGTCCATTCAATTTCTACACCTTTATTGAGGAGAGAATGTTACTAAATATGTATGGTAAGCTAACTTGGGATAAAATCTATGGATTGCCCCAAGTTTCCCAAGATAAGTGTGAATGTCAAGATTGGATTGATGCATATGCATGTTAAGAATAAAATTAATCTTAGAAGGATTCACATCAATTCCTTATTGTGAGACCAAAAATACGTGAAGTTTTATGGAGGTAACACCAAAAATGAACTTATGAGGATTAAACTTAACTTTGTATTTAATAAGGCAATAAAATATGATATTTATGTCATGAATATAGTTTTAGTGATGCTTGGGTTTAGATATAAGTTCATCCAAATAGGTCTCCAAGATTTTATGGATGAAAACATGAAAGATGTGGGTCATTACATGTTGGTAAGTTGCTTTGACTTTTTTAAGGCCAAAAGGCATCTTATTGTAGCAATATGTGCCCTAATTGGTAGTAAAGGTAGTTTTATGTTGATCCTTAGGTAATGTAAATCTATTTGTACCCCAAAAGCTAATCCATGAGAGAAACCATCTCATAGCAAATTTTAGAATTAAAAATAACATCAATGGAAGGTAGAGGAAAATTTTCTTTAGGGAATGTTAAGTCAAGATTACAAAAGTCAATAAAAATGTGAATGATCATTATGACTTTCTTATAAATGAGAAAAATGTTTGAGACCCATTTAAAGTAATATATATATATATATATATATATATATATATATATATATATATATATATATATATATATATATATATATATATATATATATGATAAACTTAGAATCTATGAGCTTAATGAATTCTTTATGACATAAAGTAGAAAACTTTGTAGGTAACTTTAGTTGCTTTTGGACAATGAGTTTTAAATCTTTATAGGTCATTATGTTATACACAACTATGTTAGGGTATATACATGGAATATTCTCATATGATCAAATAAAGACTTTGAAATATTTTTCAAGAAAAAATCTATAATTATCCTTATCTTTAGGGTGAATCTCTTTAAAGATAAGGATGGATTTGGTATTTTTAGTTGTGCTAAAGTTGATTGCTTGAGTTTCTTCAATAAGCATTACTTTTCCATGTTTAAAATGGTATGGTACAAAAGAAAGATTAAAAATAGGGCTAGGTTTAAGATCAAAACTAGCAACAAAATTACTAAAGCAAGGAGTAGTTTTCTCAATGTGGACAAGATTGTGATGTTGGTGTGGAAGTTGAGGGTATTCAGCATGATGTAACTATAGAATGGATTTATCACTAGGAAGCATAGGTAGTGTGGAATAGTATTCAACATATACCTCAAGATGAATAATATTACTACCTTTTACATCAAATTCTTTGTGGATTTGTCTTACAATAGTGGTTTTGGCATCTAAGGTAATTTTGGGTTGTTAAGAGAAGTGGCTGAATTTTAATGTATAGTATCATCCTAGCTAATACTATTTAGTGCACCATGATAAGGCTGAACTATATTGGGTTGGATGATATAATTATAAAATACAATAGTGGTATTTACTATATCAAGCTAAAAAAAAATATTGGAATAATATAGGGATGTTATTGAAAGTCTATCGACACTCTGTTGTACTTGGCTAGTGTAATTATGAGAAAAGTTTGAACTGTATCAGGTTGGCTAGTATAATTTTAAAATTAGGGAATGAGCTACACCATATTAGGCCAATAGATATAGTTAGTAGTGTTGGATTTTTTTTGAATCATATCAGGCTGGCCAATGTCATAAATATTATTGGGAGTATCAAAAAGTTGTTGAATAAACCATTAAGTGTTTTCCAAGGGTGGGTTATGTTGACGCGATGGATTACACCCTCTGAAGGGAGGATCATCTTTCTTCTTCACTCCTTCTCAAGGTGGAACCTATTTTGAAAAAGGCAAATAAAGAAGAGAGGATCCAATTTATAGTTGCCCAAGAGGCTCTCATGAGTGACAATGAGGAGGAGATCATCATGGATACTTCCTTTGAGGACATCATCAAAAATGGAGAAGACTTAGGTCATGCATACATGCAGATATTCTATCAATATGAAGAAGAGGTTGACAAACTTTATTTGTCAACAATGGATGATGAGGAATGTAAGCATGGTGAACTATCCCCCCTTGTTTGATGAAATTCCTTATTGTTTTGACAAGGAGAATGACCATTCCATGGGACCTGAGTTGGAGGAAGATTAGGAACATGTCTTTGAGCATCCAGAGACTCTTGTTATTGAGAAAGCAGAGGAGAGGCCTGTGCATTTTGATGTCAACTTTAAAGAATAAAGCTTTCATGAAGAAGGTGATGTTCCCTAGGAAGAGCAAGCAGTTTGTGATCTCATTCTAGATATCACAATAGTCACCCTTCTTCAAAAGAGTCATGATGATGAAGTAAAGGGTTAAATTGATAGGGTCCTCAATGAAGCGAAAGGGGACAAGTTGGCCCATGATGCATATCAAGGGGACTATGAGCTAGATGAGACCTATGGTGATGAGCTAGCATCCATTATTTTTTTGGTGAAGTACACCAACTTGAAGGGCTAGCATGAGGCAGCCTTCAAAGAGCAAGATACATACATATATGTTGGAGGCATGTTTGACCTTGATCCACTTGGATATAAGACAATCAAGGTGGTAGGCAAGAAGAGCAAGTCACCAAGCTTCTATTCCAATCAACCACTTGTCTAGAACCATAAGTTTTTTTGCCATGAAGGAGACTTAATAAGTTTTCCCTTTGATCCAAGAGGATGCAAATGTATCTAGTTAGTTGTACATAGTAGTTTGCTTTTAGTTGTGTTAGCTTTGTTTTCCCTAAGTACTGTTGCACATGTGTGTTGTTTTTCCTTGTGTGTTTTTTTCCTTATTATTTGAGGTAAATTATTGCTGGTTCATAGGTCCTTACAAGGCTATTGTTAACTTCTCCAAGATGCATCCTGACTCCATGCCTAATGGACTTAGAGGCTGCCAGTCTTCCCAAGCATAACATACATGCTTCCCTTGTGATTCACCTAATGTGTTGACCAATTTTTGGTCTTGCAAGCCAAAATTGGGCACCCCTTCCTTTTTATTTACAAGAGTCATTCAATCCATGTTTTGGCTAGTTCATCCCTCAGCTGACTTATGCAAAATGTTCTCTGTCAAACCATTTCCCATGAAAAAAAAATGTTTTCCTCTTTTGCTTGCCAAGTGCATTTCAGGTTTATCGGGTGACTTTACTTATAAAAATTCATAAGTAAATCCACTTGTAAACCCTAATTTGGTCTTGCTAGACCAAATTGGGTTTTATAAATGGATTTACTCATTTGTCTTATAAGCAACAGTCGATGTGAAACCTGAAGTAGAAGCTTGTAGGAAGTTTGAATTGATTTATAAAGAAGGAATCAGGTTTAAAAAGTTCTTTGACTGGAAAAATTTATGTTTTGACAACCCATAAGAACCCGATTAGGTCTTGGATGCTACGAAAGGAAAGTGGATTACTTCAGAGGGATTTTCATTGACAAAATGGACCAAGTGGAAAAGCTAAAGGGTTGTTGTAGAAAGTTTGAAGGGTAGGTGTCTTTTTGGAGGGCATTCAAGCAAATAAAAATGACTTCTTCACTTTTTCAAAGGGTCATTTTCAACATTCTTTAAGGGTATGTGCCCTTGCAAAGGGCACTGAGGTGGTGAATAGGACCTTTACAATTCTTCTAAAAGGCAACTTTGGACTCAAAGTGTCCTTGTAGAGGGCACCTAGGTAGGAAAGAAGGCCCTTCAAGAAAAAAAGGTTGATGCAAAGGAAGAATTCCTTCAAAAAAATGTTTGAAGGAATTGACAATGGCCAAAAAGCCCAAATAAAGGCAAACAAAGAAGTAAGCCAAGGCAGCAGATGATTTCCTTTGGACAAAATGTCTGAAGGAAATCCTTCAAACATTTTTTTTGAAGGATTCCCAAAAAAAAGCTCGAGGGTCAGTAGTGCAAGGGATGAAATCCAAAGGATGATTTCCTTCGAATAAAATGTCTAAAGGAAATCCTTCAGACATTTTATTCGAAGGAATTTTATAAGGAAAATCCCACCACAAGTAAAGAGTGAGTAAAGCAAAGGCAAGGAGGAAAGAAATAAAGGAAGAGACAAAAAAGGAGCCAAAGGGAAGAAGCAAGTAAGGAAATAAATCATAGAACTTTCCCTCGAGAAGTTCACCTCAACCTTTGTTCAAGATGACCCCTTAGTGAAAGCCTGGAGCTAAAAACCTGAAGATGAAGAGTGATCAAAGCCAAAGGCAAGGAAGAGATAGAAAGTAGGAAATAAAGAGGAAGAAACAAGTGGAAGTAAAAAATTTGGTGGAAAAGAGACAAAGGTAAAGGCCTAAGAAGGAGTAGAAGACCATCGAGAGCCTAACGGCCTGATAAGTAAAGACAAGTCAAGAGGAAATTATTAAAAGAGAAATCAAAAGAAAGAGATAAAACATGGGCAAAGACAAAGTAAAAAAGACAAAACTTAAAACAATTCCAGCGACTGACAAAGACAAAGGGTAGAATCAATGACCACTTAGACCAAGATAAGTGGCATAGACAACTCAGTAGAATGAGATAATACATTTAGCTAGAATATATCTACCAAAAACTAATAAATAGATTGGTTTTTAAACTATAGAGACTGATATCTAGTGTTTTCATGCCAAACCATTAATGTGTAGCCAAGTCAGGCCCAGGCATTGAAGAAAGCACAGCTAGATACAACAACTTGGGGATGGATTTGTTAGTTGCTAGAAGAAGTATCCCATGCTTTTATAGGCCTATGATAGTAAGGGTGGCAGCTTGGACATCTAAAACATGGCTCTCTCATACATAGTTTGAAGAATATGACAGTGGCATGGTCTCTTGTCTCAAAAGTGTTTGATTATAGCATGGTTCTCTTTTCTTTATTCTATTAGCATCTTGCTCTATATAATTATAACTTCTCATTTTGAGAAAAAATCTCTTAGCTTGTATGGTGAAGTCCTACAAGAATTTATCTTGAATCAAGACATAAGCATTTTACCTCCATTTAGGTTTACACTTTTGCATATGTATATGGTTTTGATCTTGTGTCAAGTCATTATATCTCATGCTTTCACAGTTTTAATCCAACATATCTAGTGTATTATGAGCTCTTTCTTGTAGGTCAACAAAAAGTGTCCATAACAAAGTATAGGTGCATGTGAATAGGTTTCCATAGTGTGTCTTAGAACACCTCTGGTAGTTCTTCCTCCCTATATCTCCATAGGGCCCCGTATTGAAATACTGATGTTGGAGAGTTTCTCATCTTGAATGATAGTGTATGTCAACTTGTCTTGGTGTAAAGTGTATGTCAAAACTGAGCAAACCAAACATTTTAGTGCATCATTGCTTTAGTTTAGGTTCTGATTTCCAGTATTTCTCTACCTTTTCATCCCCCCCCATTGTTAGTAATAGGAAATATAGGGCCTCAAGGTGCATCAAGGGGAGATAGACCCTAATCTATAGATTCATCCCTCACATTTGCAATCCACAACAAGAGGGATGTCTCTATTATGTCGCATGGATGAAGAGAGCTGAGCCTCCCTTCAAAAGATGGAATCTACCATGTCAATAGTTCTTATTTGGAGTAAAAATGGTGTTATCATCAAGATTATCAATAATCTAGTTGAGATATCTTAGATCTAAAGTTTGGTTAATTTAAACCATATTACATTTGATAGATATAGGTTGAAATTGAGAGAAATTACACCATGAGGAATTTAATTCAATGGTGGACAAAGTGGGAATGAAAGAGCAAACCATATATAATATAAATGGGTTTAGGATCATAAGAAAGATTTTGAGAGTGGACATGATGATGAAAACTAAAAATCATGTGGAAAATAGTTTATCAAAATAAATAGGTGATATCAGGCATGTCGATATAGATGGTTATTGAATCTGGAAAAATAGACTATACTAGGTTAGTCAATATTGTTGGAAATAAAACTAGACAATAATGATTGTATCAAGTTTTCCAATATAATTTAGTAAAAATATTGTTGGATTAATTAATGTATCAACGTGGTTGATATAATTTATTAAAAAGGTAGTTCAACTAGAAGCTGTAGAAAAAGACTATATCAGGCTAGCTGATGTAGTAGGAATCAAGATGCATTAAATGAATTTTATAATATTGGATAATACCATTGAAATGAAATTAGAACTATATCAAGTTATCCAATATAGTTTTCAAAAAGTACAAAATTGTATCATGCTAGTCGATATAGTCTAGAAATCAATAAAATTGTGTTGTGTTGGCTGATATAGTTTGATAAACTAAACAAATAGTAACAGATGGAAAAACAAGAAGGTATAACTAAGTTGAGTGTATTTTATTTGTAAGCTCTCATATATTTTTATCTCAAGCATAAATAGTAAGATCCCAAAGGGCACTAAATATAGGGGATTCCACCATCTCGTAACCACACTATCTTATTTCTAAAGTAATTGTAACTTCCTAGGGCTAACCATTTACTGGTGCATGATTGATTCAAATGGATAAAAGGCTTCCTATTGGTTTAAAATAAACCCTAGGTGATTTTAATATATCATGAGATACATGGAAACTAAATCCTATATATAGTGTTGTCTAATGGTTTGAGTATTGGACGATACCCCTCACACTGTCTTACATAAAAATGATGACCATTTTAACTAGAATGGTAATTCTTTATGAGTTTTATGACTGTTAAAACCCAATTATAAGAAGATAAAAAAATATCAATAAATATGCTTTAAATTTAAAGTGAAAGATGTAACATGTAATGAAATAAATAGATACTTATAATAGTATCAACTAGATACATTCATAACAAAAAAATGATAAAATTGAATTTTATTGGGATGGATGATATTGTTGATAAGAGTAAGAAATTTTTATCTAGCTAGCTGATACAATAGGATTGAATATCTATGATGGTTTTGAGGATGTCATTGAGAATATAAATAGACAAACATATAAATGATCCAACTAGATGTGCGATAAGCTTCATGTCATGTTCATCCAAATGTATGCACGAGATAGGATGACCTACACATATCTGATTTCTCTCAATAGACTAAGACTTAATTAAGGTCATAAAAGTATATACTACATATTCTTGGTGTTATTATCCATACTTATAATAATTGAAAATATGAAAAATATAATGTATATCAACATAACACAATAGATATTAGTGGCCTAAGATGCCCAAATATTCAATATTTGTAGAAATAGAATAATACCCTAAGGTAGGGCAATACTACACAATACTCATTTAGGAAGGAATAAATCCACAATTCCACTTAGAGGGGGATACCTCCAATATCATTTTAAAAATAGAAGACTCAACACTTGATTGATATCCTTTACAATGATATTCGTCTCCTTTATATAGACCTTTATATAACTAACAATGAATGAGTAACCTCTTGATCCTAATGTAGGTAAACCATTACCCAATGTACTAATTCCACAAGTTACTCATTTATCCTAATTATTGGAACCATATAAATAATTAAGGGTTATGTGTGTCAGATGTCAACATCTCCATCAACACATATACATTAATATATCATATCCCTAGGTACATAACATTCCTTCCCTCCTTGACATGTTTTGTCTCCAAAACATAAGAAAAAACAAAATAATGGGTGTGATTAAAATCATTACACATTTGTCTCCATGATTGATTATCTAACCACCCATATGTGATCTTGGTCAATGATAGTCATCAAAACTTGTTTCTAAATTCCATTTTCCTACTCTGATCCATTCATGATCATAATTATACCTCCTTGATGTCCATGCATAATTATCCCCCCTTTGATTCCAAATTCCATATTCCACTGCACTAGTTAGATTCCATGCATAATCTTAATAGTTATTTATTGGATTGAATAAATAATCATATTGATTTCCCCACTAATTCCATGTTGCATATTCTTTTACACAATTCTGATTCCAAACATGATCATAATATTTCTTTGGCTTCCATGTATAGCCAGAGTGATTGCTCCACTAATTCCTTATGTATCCATAGTGCCTGGCATTCCAATTTCCTATATGGCCAAATTGATTATTGATATGACACTCCCTAACACACACCCATGATTTTTTCCTTTCCTAATGATGTGGGTTCATATCTTCCTCAACCTTTTTTAATATTATGATCTTATCAACCTGCTCTTCTACCTCTTCCACCTTTTCATTTGGTAGTGATTTTTTCACTTGAGTAGATGAATTATTCTTCTCTACTTGTATTTTTTCTTCATTTGAATCTTCTTTATGCTCTTCTTCACCATCTTCAACTTTATCCTCATGCTCTACCTTGACTTTTCTTTGTGTCTTTCCTATTTGTTGATACACTTAATGTGTTCCTTGTGTCACTAGGGAATAGGGGGAAAGTAATGAGCTCAATTTTAAGTCCTAGAAGACTCAGGGCTTGAGTTATTTATACAATTACTACTAGAAATAACAAAATAATAGAGATAGCCACCACTTGTAAGTTTTCAAGTAGACTTTGCTATAGGGACAACATATTATACATAGTGACACTTTATTCCTTTCTAATCTTTGTGAAATTATCTTAAAATTTGCCAATTATTATCCAAGCACAAACAAACCATGAATATTTATATAATGAACTAAACTAAAGTGGGTCATGAGGTGGATCCAAAGGTAAATAGGGTAAGGCAAAAAATAAAGTTTGCTTCAAATGATCAAAGGTGTCAATTCTTTTAACCTTTATGACAACATGTAAAACTAGCATTCACTAACCCTAGTGTAATACTCAAAGTCAAATGAATGCAGTTGAAGCTTCAAAGTCAAATAAGTTCATATATCTAAAATCATACATAACACATAAATTACTCATTCACATTAAATTGCATAAGCACATTCAATTGCAAATAAGATGAAAACAAAGCACATATACTAGCATATTTGCTATCCTAGTGTTAAACTCAAACTAATAGATGCATACAATGATATCATTGCCAGATTAGTTAGCAGAAAAGAAACCATTAGTTATATAAAAACATGAGGAGTTAAAATTATAGAATACACAATAAGACATACAGACAATCTCTTTATTTCTTAGCTCTTTTGTATTAGTTCTATAAAAATTGTTCCTCCTTTACAATGAGGGGGAATATCCATATATATAGGCCTCAATACTGCCTATACAAGTTCAGGTGGGCCCATTTAAATATGACCAAATATATCCAAGTGGTTAAAATTCCACATATTACAATGGAATATTCTAAATTTTAATTTACAAAATGAAATCAAATATTCCTCAAGGTCCTAGAGGAGGTTGTTGAGATGCCTACTATTGTTGCCTTTGTTTCTTCTCTGCCTCTTCCTTTATCTAAACTTCCACATAGGCTAAGTAATCTTGGTTAATTTGGATGAAGTTTAAGATCATAGGCTAGAATAAGTTAGGATTTTCTTAAATGAGCCTTATGTATTTTATAAGTACTAGCCTTAGTGCTTCTTAATAGCCTCTGATCTCTCGAACATTTGGTTGGAAAAAGACACAATGATCATTACCTCGGTGGTAGTCTTGGTGTTGGTTATGTCCTGTTGGAACTTAGCAACAAATATCTTCATTTAAACTTTAAATTCTTGGTCATCTATGAAGGTACCATTAGGTTTGGTCATCCTAGTGATCATAACATCTTTAAATAAGAGGGAAATATTGAATTCTATCTTTTCTAAGGATGCAGTTGCATCCTTAACTTAATCCAACCATCTTTTCAATATCCTTCTTCTATTCATCAAGATGATCTATGCTGGGATGATATCCTTAAGTAGAAATACCTTAAGGTTTGGGAAATTGTTGCTCCTTAAAAATTTAGATAGTTTTGCCAACTTGGAATCACAGAGTGTAAGTTTTTGGTCAAATTTAATGACCATATTATAATATAGAGTCCCATCTTCCTGTCTCCTTTTCATGACTTTGTATAGATTGAAGACATTGATGACTGCATTAATCACCTAGATTCTGGTATTGTTTGGCACTATAGGCAATGTCTATTCTCTTATTCTCTTCATCTCCTGATACATGCCTTTCATCAAGGCCGATATGGATTCTACATTGGCTTGAGCTATGGACATAGGGTCCTATGCATATTCATACACCTCACTAGGGCTAGCCTTCCTCTTCCTTGTCAAAGTGAAGAGGGACTCTTTATTTTCATGGGAAACAACTAAGCCAGACTAGGGATACTTAACCTACGTCCTCACCACTCTCTTCATTTTACCTGTAGCAACATCAAATCTAATGTCAATTTGTGGTGCAAAGAGGACCACCTAAGGCCTCTCTTGTCTTATTACTTGTATAATGTCTTTAGCCTAATTTGGGGTAGCAGTAGGTGTTAGATTTATTGGAGGTGGTTACAATAGAGGTACTTGAGTTGAGGTAGAGGCCAAAGTTGTATCAAGGATGTGAGGTAAACTCGTTAGGTCTATTTGACCAAGTGTGCCAAATAGAAATCTTGTAGGCCCCATGTTCAGGATAAATGAGGGAAACTTAGGATGCACATTTACCTTTGTAAATGTAGTAATATTGAATGGGGATGTAGGCAAAGGTGGATTTGATAAGGTGAATAGTTTTAAAATGGGCCTTAATGGCCTAGCTGATGCACAAGAGCCAATGGTAAGTGATGCACTTGTAGTTGTTGTCTGGGAAGAAGTGGAACCTACAACCTGACTAACACTAGTGCATTTGGAGCCTGGTGAAGATGCAATATTGGGAGTATTATGAGAAATGAATTGGGGGATGGTAAATCCCAAGGAATCACTAACTTGGCTCATGCTAGTATCAATTGAGAATTGGGTAGTGGTAGTTATAGAGGCTGATGAAATTGAAGCCAATGGGGAAGAAATGGTAGAGGGAACATATGTGGAAGCAAAAGTAGAAGTGGATGTACTTGTAATTAGGAAGGAAGGAAATGGGAAGATACTTACATTAGGATCTAAAGGTGTGCTAGTGGTAGTAAAAGTCACCTGAAAAGCTAGTGGAGGGGTTATTTCTCCTCTCATAGTGGTTTTGGGCTCTCCCTTCCTCTTGTATACCTTTTCGATGTTCCTCCTAGCCAATGCCTATAATTATTCTAGAGAGAACTCAATGCCTTATTATAATTCCTCAAGGTCAATGGTAGTAGGGCCAAGTTGATCTAAGATTTAGAGAATAACTCCCATAATAGATGCAAAGATCAATGTTAACCCTTGGGAGGGGTCAAGTTGGGTGCTAGATTCTCCTTGCTCAAAGCTTGAATGTAGGCTCTGACTGCTTGAAGGGGCAATAAGTACAAGTCTACATGGCCTTTTCATAAAAAGAGGAACATTGTCTTCTTCTTCCTCTTCTTGTCATTCTTCATAATTAGCATCAAACATGCTCCTATGGGTCGGTGGTGGCCAAGACCTAACAATATCTTCCTTCTTCTCTCTATCCAGTCTCATCTCTAGCTCAATGTTCGTCCTTGTTGCATTCTTATGCACAACCTCATCATTCATATCATCTCTATATATCCATTCATGAGCTTCTTCTTAATGCTTGTACTCCATTGCTACATCCTTCTTGAATTTTAATAGATGTTTGACAATGACATTGTTAGGATCCTAGGGTCTGAGGTTATCTTTAGGTAATATGTATGAATCCCTATGCTTAACAGTTACAATAACATTGTGCCACTTTGTGATCCTAGTCCTCCCCAGCTTTTATGGGACCTTATGGGGGCCCATATTATTCTTATTTTTGAAGACTCCATCAACTCCATGCAGTAGTTGATAAGTCATCTCTTTTTCTATTAGTTTCATTGGCATGTACCTTGACAATCTAAGATGGGCCACCATCACTTGCTCTATTTTGATGACTATGTAATTTGGGTATAACCAGTAGCTACCCATGTCCCTTAGAGATTGCCTAACTTTTAGGGGAACCCTATAAATCTCATATTTGGTGATTGAATTATAAACCACTAGGTAGAAACTTTTTGTAATCACTCTTATGTTGCATCTAAACTAATGAATGTGTATTATAGAGAAAAGCTGAGGCACAACCTCTTGTCACTCAAGAGACCATGAATTCTGACCCAATTATGCAATTGTATAGATTGCATCCAGTAAGTATCTCATCATGAAAAAGGGGGAATCATTCTTACAGGTGTCCTAAATTGCATACACAAAAATTGTTGATAATAATTTCCCCAAGTGGGAGAATTTGTTGGTTCTCTAGGATGATATGTAGTAGTGGAATAGTTCTTATGTCTATATAGGCAATCTATGGATTACCAAATACTTTGTTCAAGAGGGCTAGGCTAATTCTAACTCCTTGCCTAAATTGATGGATGGGAAATTTTCCTTAGTCATCCATGAGAATAGCTCTGGTTGGGTCAGTCAGCCTTGAAGCTAAGACCTTCTCTATGGAGTGCACATCGTACTAGTTGTCAAGGATGACCTAGTTATACTTTATCTATGGGGAAGGAAGGTCATAATACTTCTCTAAGTTTGGACCTAATATGAATGCAATAGGAATCCCTTGGGATATTGATTTAAGTATCCTATCTTCACATCTTGAGCTTCCAAAGATACCATAAAGTAGGTCAGTGCATGACATGACCTCTAGCTTAGTTGTGGCATTATGGAGACCGACTGCATTGATAGCTAGGATATTAGAAGCTAGTTGGATTATATGAGGCATGGTCTCATCCTCATCAACAACCCTAACTACTTATACATTGAAGTAGATGTTTTTGGAGTGTATATCATCAAATGATATGGCCTCAAGAATGAATTTGGTGTCTTTGAAGATGAGAAAAGTACCATACTGGAATATAAAGTCATCATTCCCAAAGGAACTACTCTTACCTAGAGTAAAGGGACTTGATTGTGCCATCTCTTTCAATACTCTAGGTAGCAATCAAAGTCTTTATAGTATCTTCTTGCAACCTTTAAGCTCCAATAATGGTGGTTAGGAATGCAGTTTGCCAATAGCTTGAGCTTTGTTGAACTGTGAGGGTGTGGACAACAACAAAAATGAATGTATATAGATTTGAAGTATAAATAACAATAGTCTTGATTGTGTATCCTTTTGAAAGATCACTTTGATTAATATAATGTTGATGGTAATTCTGGTTCATGCCATATTAATGGCAAGCTTGTCAACCTCGCATATATTAGAAACAACTTCAAACTATTGATTTTGGAAATTAATTACACCATGATTCAAATTTAGCTTTAATTCACTCTTGATTTGCCATAAATTTTATCTTTAAAGCTAAATATTTCCACCCTTTGACATGTGATTACAACTTCAGATCTAGTTAGGTACTTGTAGGGCCTAAATTTTACTAAACTACCTAGTCAATTTGAAATCTAGACACATAGCAACCTTTGATTGCCTTGTAGATTCTCAAAATGCATCTTGGCATGATGACTCTTCTCTACTTTCCACATGACTCCTTTTAATTTTTAATGATATCTCTAGTGATGCTTTTGAATTTTTATTGGTCATGAGAGTACAATGCATCACTCTCATAAGCAATCAAAGATTTACTTTGCCAGGTGGCTCCCTCAAAAGGTAACCACAACTTTCCTTTCTAGGTGGCTCCCTTAGAAGGAAATAATAGCTTTCCTTGCTAGGTGGCTCCCTCAGAAGGAAATCATAGCTTTCCTTGCTATGTGTCTCCCTCAGAAGGCCTTTTGGACAAATACCAACAACTTGGTGCTAATCAGATGGCTCAAGAGGAGACACACATCTCTCTCAGAGGTGATCATAGTGGATCTCAAATAGAAATAGAATGGGAATGATAAGTGGCATCATCACATGGGAGAAAGGGGACACACATTGGTATCATGAGCTTTTATTTGTTTTTTTACCAAGTGTCATTCTCAAAAGGCACCTCAGATAATTGTATATCATCAGACCTTGATTGAATGGCTCAGGTGCCACCCATATGTCTACCCTATGATCTCTCATGAGATTTGGATGGTTGTAATGTGGTGTGGACATGTGGTGACCTTGGATGAACCCAAGGGGAACATGTATCACCTTAGAATATTGATCAAGTCTGGTTGATTATGATTGAGACATGTGGTAACATCTCGTAGGCTTTTGCACTATGGTGGGGTATGTGGGGGATGTATGCTAGCTTAGATTGGATGGGCTTGATCGTGAGGGCTAATATTATGACACGTAGCCCTAGAATTTGAATTCCAATGGCTAGATTATTTGTGATCTCTCTAGATGATGCCACATAGCTCATGGGTTTGTAGATTTACTCTAAGTGTATTACACAGGATGTGATGAATCCTTAAGGAGTTTCAAAGGCCAATGAGGTGGAAACATATCCTTTTGGGTTGGAGTTTAAAATTTTACATCCTGTGAGGCATCATAAACCATAACTTCAATTTGACATCCTGTGAGTTCAAGCAAGAAAATAAGTTAGCTTCCTGAAGGTGTCATTGCATGTCCTAGGCAAATTTAAACATGTCTAAAGCAAAACTCTACAAGTAAATGATTTAAACATAACACATTGTTAGTTCAATAAGACCCAGTGAAGCTTACTACATTTATGTATATTCGAGAGCTTGGTCACACATCCTTAGTGAAGGCTTATCTACACATCATTGAGCCTTATATGGTCAATAATTCATTACTAAATAAAACTTGCAGTAATTTAAATATCTTTAAGTGTTAATTGTTATTGGAAAATGAATGATTAATCAAAAATTATAGAAGCACAAGTAATGGTAAATTAAATCAAGTTCATATGCAGTCAAATGATTTAACATGCTTGACATCTTGGGAATTTTTGGATTTGAAGAAAGGAGGGTTCCCATTCTAAGAATAGGGGAATGTTGATCATCAATAAATGGTGACCTCTATAGGGAAACATTGCAAAATGTTAGAATCTAGATATTTTATTCAAAGATGAATGAAACATTAGTTATCTCATTCTGATCTTCAGTCAATATCAAAACTATTTTTTAGAACTAATGAAAGCCCACAGGCTTGAAGTAGTGTTTAAACCTTGTAGACAATCATACTATGTGTGTGATTTTGAGGTTCTTTAACCATTGACATTGGGTTTAGAAATGATAACTTTCAAGCTTCAAGACATCAAACATGAAATGACTTAAGCAATCCTTAGATTTTATATAATTATTCTTTATTTATTTAAATATGGCTTGGGCATTGCTCTACCACTAGCCAGTCATCCATAGCCCCGACGGAGATACCTTTGGCTCCACTCTGGGCCTTACTCTACTACCAACCAAGCATCCATAACCCCTATAGAGATTGCCTAAATTACCATTCATAGAATTCGAAACCAGTTTCTAATTTTACTTCATTGGTGTATCATTTTTTTATACCTACATTCATAAACCAGAATTAGCCAGGTGTAAGGTTTTGTCAAGACATACTCTGGATGTAATTCACTTTTAGATATCAAGTCTTGCCCTGAAAATTTTCTTGGTGAATTTAAGTGATAGCATGATGGTCCACATAGATTCAAACACTCATTCAAGTAAATGTTCATTCATCTAAACTATACTACAACCTTAAAATGACCTAGGATTTTCATGAGAGAACTAACTTATAATTAATCCCACCTAGCTTTTCTAAATCAGAACACTGCTAGAGGTTTTCAAACTTTGGATCACCAATGTTTAAAACCAACAATCCCTTATTCCCATTTTTAAGACTAAACTAACATAGATTGATCAAAATAACTCTTGTCTAAAGGACTTATTACTAAGCTACAACACACAACAAAAAATAAACAACAAACAAAAATCAAGAAAGAACATAATAAGAAAGCAAAGAAGGAAAGGAAACTACTCTACTCTTACCTACTCTAACTCTAAACAAGCTTATTATCTTTCTAGAGTTTGTGACAAAGCAATAGAGAAATAACATTTCATGTTTTGCCCATTGATTGGCAAGGTTAAGTCATTCCCTTGCAGGTCTTTGAGCCTGAATGTGTTTTCACCCAGTATTTTTGCCACTTGATATGGTCTAATCTAGAGAAGAGTGAACTTGTCATGCTATCCACTCTTCTCATGGGCCTTGTCCCATAGTAGGATGAAGTTTGATATGTAGAATTCTTTAACTTTGACTTGTTTGTCAAACCATCTCTTTATAACATCTTGGTGCTTTTTGAAATTCTTCAATGCTTCATTTATGACATCTTCCATTTGGCTGATGTTTAGTATTTGAGACTGTACTCTTTCATCATCTTCCATATACTCTAACATAAACTGATAGGTGGGAAAATTTAGTGTGATAGGAAAAATAGGTTACTACCCATAGACAAGTAGGAATGGGGATGCCTTGAGTGCCTACTTGTATCTTTTTATGTCTACCCATAAAGCATACTTTAGCAAGGACTGCCATTCTCTGGGTTTCTTTTTTGTAGAATTCTTAATGGCATTCATCAAGTTTTTGTTGGTAGATTCTACAACTCTATTACCCTGAGGGTAATAGTTTAAAGCAAACTTAATGACTATTTAATTTTCATATGCCCACTAAGTGAATTCAACTGACATAAAGGCTAGGAAATTGTTGCATGGCAAAGATAGGGGTGTCCTAAATCAGGTGATGATATTTTCTTCTAAAAATTTGATGGCATCAATCATTCAACTATTCTTGGTAGCCACTACTTCAGTCCACCTAGTGTAATAATCTGTGGTAGTGGGTATAAATTTATGCCCAACTAAATAGTTAGGATTGATCACTCTTATGAATTCAAGGCCCCATTGTGAAAATGACTTTGCTTTAATCATTGGTTGTAAAGACATGGCTACCTTTATTTCTCATTAATCATGCACTTGACAGTGATGACATGTTAACACATGAGCATGGGCATATTTGAATATGGTTGGCCAGTAGTAGCCTACTCTTAATATCTTATATGCTATGGTATGCCCTAAAGGGTGACCACTTCCCATTTTATCATGGAAATTATCCATGATTTTTGTGGCTTCAGCCCTGAGACACATTTTAGATAGATCCCCTCATAATTTTTCTATAGAGGACTCATCTTTTGATCATAAAATGAGATGATCTCATCTTGAGGGCCCTTTTTTGCTCTCTTTTAAGGTGTGGGGGACACACTCTATGTTAAAATTAGTGGATAATCCTTGTATCAATCATTACTAGATGCTTGCCTTGCTTTGACATGCAAAATGACAATGAAAAAATTTGTATTTTCAATAAGCTAGATTAAACCTTGGCCTCTAACTAACTTAGTAGATTTTATTTCTATGTCATATTCTTGGAGTTTGGTCATCCACTTCCCTCTTCATTCTCAAAGTTCATTTTGTCCCAACATCAACTTGACAGCTGGATTGGACTCTATGGTATACGTCTTATTCCTTAGGATGTAGTGTATGAACTTATTAACAACTTTCATTAGAGCATAGGCTTACTTATCCAAAATAGGATAGTTAAGTTTAGTGTTCTTTAATTTGGTGATCATGAATGCTATAGGGTGCTCTTTATCATCCTCTTTCTATATCAATATAGTGGAAACAATATGATCAAAATAAAAAGAGTATAAATAATTTTTTTACCAAAATTAAGATTTATTAGAATAGAAACTTGAACAATAACATCCTTAATGTCCTGAAATGCTTTCTTTACTTCGGTGGTTCATTCTATCTTTGCATATTTTTTCAGCATCATGTTAAGTGTTCATACAATCTCTGCAAAACCAAAGATAAAATTTATTACAAAATTAATCTTACCAAAGTAACATTTCAACTCTTTTTTATTGTTAGGGATTTCTACCTTTGAAATTGAATTTATCTTATTAGGGTCAATAGTCATACCTTCCTAGGTGATTATATGTCCTAGAAGTTTGCCTTCAGTTACACAGAAGATACTTGTCTTGGGGTTTAAATAAATTCCATACCTCCTACACTTCTCCAACACTTGTTCCAAATACATCATGTGATCACCTCTATTTAAAAAAAAAACTATTAGAACATTCATGTAAATAATGATGCACTTACCTATTAGTTTGTGGAATGCATGGTCCATTGCTTGATAGAAAGTTTCTCTTATGTTGATCAATCTGAATAGAATTTGTTTGTAGGCAAACATTCCCCACTTGGTGGTGAAGGCAATTTTCATTATGTCATTCTTATTCACTAAAAGTTGGTTGTAGTCTAAAAAACTATCAAGGAACGACATCATTTTAGACCCACTCACCAACTGAATGACCTCATCTAAGGATGACAAAGGATAATTGTCCTTTTTCAAGGATCTATTTAAGTTTTTTAAATTGACACAGAGTCTAATTTCTCTATTCTTCTTTCAGACTGGCACAAGATTGGTAACCCATGTTGAGTGTCATATGGGGAAGATTATCCTTTCATCTAGTAATGTATTCACTTCTTTATAAATTAGAGGTTCCAACACTGGATTCATGGGCCTCTATCTTTGTTTGAAGGGTTTTTAGGCATATTTCAAAGGGATAATGTGAGTAATCACACTAGTATCAAATATCTTAAGATCATCATATGACTAGGTAATGACATCTTTGAACTTGGTTAAAATGGTAGTGACTTCCTTTAGCTCTTCATTAGTGCAAACTAAACCAATGTTAACACTTTTCTCATTCTTGGGATTTCCTAAGTTGACTTGCTTATAATCATTTCCACTCATTTTGGGTTGTTTAGCTTTAGTTCTTTGTTTATCTAGGTCAAGAATCCTTTCTAAAGAGATCATGCCTTTGGGGATTCAGTTCTCCTTGAGTTGGATTACCCCATTTCATTGTCCTTTGAAATTTTTGTAGAAATTTCATCTTATTCATCAATAATGTGGGATTTGAATACACCATAATTACACATGAAATCAATTATCTTCTTATCATCATCAAAAACTTGGAAATGATTGATATTGTCTAGCATACAGGGACATGAAATTATTTCCATAGTAAACTCCTACAAATTAAAAGGCTCTAGAGGCACTAGGTTTGTTGTTGTTGAAGTTAGAGCATTTTCCAATTGGTTTTACTCCTTAGGCAAGGAAATAATATTAAATGAGTCAAAATACTCAATCAAGTCCTAAGCTCTAAATTTATACTTTATTAAACAAGAAAGCTTACACTGATATCTACTCTTGAATTGATTAACAACTAATTTTTAATCACCATAAACTAATAATTATTTTACTTTATTTTGTGAACTAGGAATTTTAATCAAAAGAGGATGGTTAGTATGTTGTTAGTTTCAAAATGAAAACAAAATGAAAGAAACACACTAACTAGCATAACATTTCTATGCTTAGACACTAGGGAGAGCTTAGTTAACAAACATGAATAAAACACACAAGTAAAATTTAAAGAAACCTTCTTTTACCTCCCTTGGATGCTTCAAAATGCTTGTTGTATTGGCTTGCTCTTCTTGTGCTCATGAAGTCCTTGGAAATGGAAGCTTGACTACCTCCATATCTCCTTGGCATCTTTGGCTTGTGGCTTGGCTTAGCTTGGAATCAATTTGGCACGGTAATAATAATTGCAATGGCTTTTGGCATCATTTGTGAATTATAACTATGCATTCTCAAGTCTTTGAAAATATTTGAGCATAATAACTTCTACCAAAATAGCTTATAAATGATGTGGTAAGGCCTCTTATTTATAAATTTTGAGATTGATTAAAATCAAACTGAACCATCCATCTTAAGATTGAGATGTGTGGCTAAGGATTAATCTAATTTTTTAGTTAAAATTGATAAATAGGCTCATTAATATTTGGGATAAATGAGAAATTAAGAGGAATGGAGGGCTTTGATGAAGCATGGGAGGCATAAATCCTGATATTTGTGGAATTTATGGCCTAGGGATATCTTCTCAAGAAATGAGGTCACCTGATGATGCAAATATTCAATATTAATTTCCAAAAGTAAGTATTCAACAAGTTTTCATGGAATTCTTGATTAGGCTCTAATTTGGTTTAATTATCTCTTAAGCATGATTAAGCACTTTATGCACAAATTACTCAAATTGATCAGAATGACTTGTTATTGGTCCAAAATTTAACTGTATTAGAATTGGAAGGTGATGTCAAATGCATTGGATCCATTATCCCATTTAGGATGTTACTAACAATAAATAACAAAGGCATGCATCTTGTGCAAATGATTTGATAGGAAAGAGCAATTCAAAGCACCTACGTGCAAAATTAGCATTTTGACTTGGAGTGATATGATCAAAGTTAGCGATCCCATAAATTGTATTTCCCTATTTAGGGATACTCTAGCCAAAATTGACACTTGAATATGTTAGTTTCACATCATTTAGAATGTTTTAGTATTTTTAGGCCAAATTGTGTATTTTGGGTGAAAATTGGCCAAAAGCCTGATTAGAGGTCATTGGTAGCTAGATTTAGGTGTCTATAGTTTGCCCCTATTTGGGAAAGCATTGCAAACTATAGTCCATGCAATTTCTTCTCAAATAATGAGAGATGGCTTGTATTCCAAAAAGAAGATGATGGTTCAAGAACAAAGATCCAAATGGTTTTGGGAAGCCTATAATGATGCCCCCTCGAGGGAGTGGCCATCACATTTGTTGATGGATGGTCCCTTGAAAATAAACAAGAAGAAAGGTGGAATTAATCCGTGGTTGAGATTAATCCAAATAAGAAAATGCTTGTATGCATTGATGTAAAAAAGATACTAATTTGCCCAAAGGTGGTTATAATCAAGAATAAATGTCAAAATAATGATTTGCCCATAGATGGTTATAATCATTAAGCAAACCTAGATTGGATAAAAGTGATGGTGCCCCACTTAGGGATGATTATCAAGCATAATTCAAGGATATAACTTGAAATATAGATTAAAGATGAGTGGGTGCAAAGTGATGAAATAGATGAATAGAAAAATAAGATTGATCACTGTGAATGATTCAGTTGTACCTGTCAATGAGGAGATGCTCATCCTGATTAACAATGATACAACTAGAATGGTCAAATGAGTTATATTGATCAAGGTGGGTGGGAGGATTTACTAAAGTTCCAAGGAGAAATTTTTATAGCTCCATTGATTGTAGACCTTTCTAAAGCTAATTTTTGTTGTAGCATATGATGGTAGGCTTTATGATAGAACACCATGAAGACTATCCCAAAATATGTATAAGGACTGACTCTTGATCTAATAAACACTCAAAAATAATGCACCAATGATAAAAACCATGATGACAATGTTGACGTATGAATATGGATGGAATCAAGAATAATGTGCTCAAAGAATCACCCATGAATGCATATAGACTAAGTTGAGGCAACAGTGCTGAAAGCAAACAAACATGCAAGCAAATAATTAAAAAAATAGAAAAACAAACACACAAACAAACAACCTAAAATAAACAAACAAAAATCTTGAAAACAAAAGCAAAATAAAGCATCCTAACAATGACCATGCCCTATTAAGGTAGATCGAGGATAACTAACTAGGCTTAGATAGAATAAATATTTTTATATTTTGAAATATTATGAATGTTTTTGGAATTTTGAGGTATCTTAACTCATTAGAGAATGACAAGATACCTGCTCATAAAATGATGAGAGCATTTGGCTTAGGTTGTTCATAAAATGATGAGAGCATATGGAAACGGGGACTAAGGTGACCTCAACATGAATTAAGAATGACACATATAGTCTTAAAATGACCTCAAGTCATAGTAATTCCATCCACACAAGAGGCAGGGAAAAACCAATTAGGTCCCAACAAGTTCTCAAATCTGACAAATAGCCAGTCAACTGAAAATAGTAATGGTAAAGTGATGCGACAATGCATGATAAACAAGTGTTGCCCCTAGTTTACCCATAGGTGGTTATAACTAGGATACAATGACATATGTTAATGATACTAATTTTCCCATAGGTAGTTATAATTAGTAGTAAGATTGGTGAGACACTGATTGCCCATAGGCATTTATAATCAGGCTCACATAAACAAACTTGATATAGGATGAAAGATATCTTTCTAGATCAACTATCACACTACTTTCATATATTATCATTATAAACATGGATTGGATTTATTATTGAAACTTGATTAGAATCCCCCCACAAAATGTGTAGGAAGAACCAAATGAACCAAGATCAAAATAGGATTGGGTAGGATGACTAAAAATAGGATTTAGTCTAGATAGGAATGGAATGATAGGATGGCACGGTCTTGCTAAGGATAATGATGGTTTTATAAATTGGATAAAATGGTAATAGGGTTGCCTCCAAGTGATGGGGTGAATGATAGGAATCTACAATAATGGTAAATGGATATGTAACAATGGTAATGACATGGTACATGTTTTTGCCTTGGGTGTGGTTTTTGATTCTGTTGTTCCTACTGATGGGGAGATGCATGTCCTAATCAAAAAATGATACAAATAGAATAATTGATTATGTTAATTTCTATCCCACACCTCATCTAAAAATATAGTCTATCAAGAACTCAACGCAGATTTGGATGGTGAGAATACTTTTGTGATCTTTGTTGGGCATTGATTCTAATTGTTTCAAGCATCGACACAAGGTATCTTTGTAGCCTCTACAAAGGAAAGTGTCGCTATAGATAGTAAATAAGGACAAATAATGGATGATAGGTTTAATTATGAAATGGAATGGTAGATGATAATGGAAAGGTTAATGGTGGGGAAACAAATAAAGATAGAGTCTTTCAGTCACATGTAATGTTGTTAATGCTAGATTCGACATAATTTTGGTTATGGCAGGGCCAAATAATTATTCTCTCAATAGGACCATTAGATTTTTATGTTGTTTGATCTTGAGAGTAGCTACCATCTGATTAGGATATAGATTGGAAGTTATTTTTGATTTTATCTTCATCAAGTAGTGAAGAACTTTTGTGTTTAGGTATTGGTGCCTCAAAGAGGTTTTCACAAATGAAGTTATCTTGATTGTCTCATAGCACCTTCGAGAAGGTTTCACTAATGAACATTGGCTTTTGAATTTGATTGTCTTCTAGTGCTTATAAAAAAGTTTTAGTAAAAGATGCTAAGTTTTGACTTTGATTATCCACTAGCACCTCTAAAAAGGTTTCACTAAGAGAGTGCTCTTCTGCTATATGAATGTGGTCTTGGACTCCTTGCTCGTCTTCAACTGAAATGTTTCCATAGATGTAGTTAAAAAAAATTTGATTCTATTGATCCCAATCAACATTTATGGGAGATAGACTGTCAATAATATGGCTATTTTGGTTGATGGTAATGGCCTGTGGAATGGTAATGGAATGGGGAGAGGCTACACAATCCTCATAGAAGATATTAGGATAACTTATGTCAAATCTGAAGTAATTATCCTCAAAAACTATAGAAGGATCATAAATGTATTCAAATTTATCTACAAGGCATGCATAACCAATGTTGTAACAACCATGAACATATTCTTCTTCTGAATCTGATTCTAACCCAAGGGACTTTGATTCCAATGTTGAGATTGATGTTGATTCTAATTTTGATGCTAAATATGATGTCGGTTTAAGATTAAAACCTGACTCTAACTCTGATTCTTTATCTGATGGGTACTCTATTACAATGATATCTTTTTGAATATTTGGTTTTGGACAAGTAACGACCTACGATGGCATAATGGGCTCCACAAAAATTGGTTTGTCAAAGGAGGACACCTCTAGGATGGAAAAAAGGTCAAGAGACAACTCCTTAGAGACTAGTTTATCAATAGGAGGCTCTTAAAAAATAGGCACATGGTTGAGGTAATGATTTAACCAAAGGCAGTTATAATCATTAAGAAGTGACTTGACAAAGACTGGCTCATAAGTGTGAAATTCCTTGACAACTAGTATAGGATCAATAGGTGATTCATCATAGGTTGACTTATCATAAGTGGTTGGTTTAACAAAAACATCTTGGATTGGTTGGTTGTCTAGGCTTTCATTTCTAATGAGTTAGAAAATACCAGTTTTGAACACAATTTGGTCTTCAAATGATTGGATGGGTTGAGGTTTGGATGGAATTGGTACTAGATGAGGAATGACTTATAGTTGGATAATGGTAGGGCATTGGGGATAATGATTACTTGTATGAGCTAAAGGATAAAGTCTTATAATAGTAATGATAGGGTATTATGGATCATGATTGTTCACATAAGCCAAAGGACTAGGTCCTAGAATGATGAAGGGGCATTATGGAGCTTGATTGCTCGCACAACTCAAAGGACTAGGTCCTAGAATGATGAAGGCGCAGTATGGATCTTGATTTATCACACAAGCTAAAGTATGAGGTCTTGGTATATAAATAGTACAATATTGTGGTCCTAGAATAGAAATGGTATGATGTGGTGGAGCCTGAGCCAAAGCATCCAAGTCTTCCTCATAAACCATATCATCCCAGTTGTGAGTTAGCTCATAAGCTGGTTCTTGACTATGTTCCATGTACTGATTATTGAAAAGAGGGTATGGATACATATCCTAAACAACATTATCTATAGTTGTGTCTTATAATTTCTCCTCACAAGCCTCTTCATGCCAATCAAGGTCTCGATTTGGATTTTATGGATTTTGACTATGTTCCCCATATGGAGTATTGTAGGGAGAATAATAAAACTCCTTAGAAAAACTTTCTCTATAGGGGTTCCTAGTGGGATTTTATGTGGCCATTCTATCATAAGTTGGATTGTATGTGACTCCACCATAAGTGTATCTAGACATATCCATTTAAATGATGAAAGATCTGAAATAAAAAGGCTTAGAGTTCTACAAACTCTAAAAAAGCTATATCCAAAGGACAAATGGTTCAATCTTGGTCTAACTTGGTCAAAAGGTGGAGTTGTATCTCCAATGTGGTTTGAAAGTGGAGCTATATCTCTAAAATTGTTTGTGCTAAGACTTGGCATAAAATAGCCTAACATCAAATGTCTAATGTCAAATGTCATATGCATATAAGGTCAAGTGTGTGAATAAAAACTGACATGTCAAATGTCTAGGTCAAAGTGTTCCAAATAAGGTCTAAACTAAGAAAGGGAAAAGTTGAGTTACTAGGTCTTTTGTCCAAACATAGAGTCAAAAGCTAGGCTAAAACAAAAAAGCATATGCTATGACTTTTGGGCAAACAACATAAAAAGCTAGACTTGAAACAAAGGCTGATGTAATTTGATTTAATTTAACAAGTTTGGAAACAACTTTGACATAGACCAGACACACAAAATCAAACATAAACATGATCAGTTTGCATAAGGCATAAGATTAAAGGCTCTTTGAGAAAGGTTGTGTTCTCCTAAATAAAGGCACAAACAATGATGAGGATAGGCATTAAACAAACAAACCGTCAATAGTTTTTAATTTTGGGTAATCGATTAACTAAATTTATGCAACCCAAAAGAGAAAAATCTATGTATCATCCCTATGAATTTAGGCCTAAATAGAAATCAATCAATGTTTTGATCCAAACTTAACAAGGCTAATCAAAAACTCAAAATTGAAAACTAGGATTTGACTAAACAAATTAGACAAGATTGGACAAGATGACGGCACAAGACAATGGTACAAATGGTATGCATGACATGGTTTGAAATAAATGGGTTTTGATACAAGGTGAAACAAGTCTTAAAACAAATTAAGCAGCCTAATAGCGTAAGCATGCTTGAATGATGCAATCAATGATATGTTTCAAAAGACTCAAAGGCACAAATGGTTTGACATGATTTGGGTAGCATAACACTACCCTCTTCAACTCAAATACATTGTTTTGACATGGCTTATAAATAAGTAAACAAGTTTTAGTCTCAAAACATACCAAGCAAAAATGGCCAAAATACACTAAGTATAATCATCCAAATCCTAGCAAGGGTATGGAAAAATGGGGTTAACTAAAACTAATTGGTTTTCGATCATTTTAGGGGAATCAATTACATAATGACTTTCACATCAAATGATGCAAAAGACAAGCATGAAAATTGGGTGACCACGGTATTGACTAGTTGTAAAAAGGTTTAGTCATTTTTACAACCACTACATCCTTCTGTTCATTTAGTGTAGTGTGATGTCCAAATGCAGATACATCTCGTGTGCAACTTTAATTAGGAGTAAGTAAAGTTAATGCCGAGAGATGAAACCCTGGGTTAAAGCTTCCTTAAATAAATCGTGAGAGGTATTGATGTCCCCCTCACAAGCCAATTTTGCATGAAAATAAAAGACTAATAGAAATACTTTAGGGTCATTTTAAAGGTCACCAAAACTTTGATGATTTTTTGGGGAGTGATTTAGATGACATTTTTTTTAAGCCTTAGACTAGGATTTTTGCAATAGGAATGACACTTTTGATTCCAAGGGTTCCCTAAAGGGGACAAATGGAAGAGCATACACATAACACCCCTCTTTTTTCCAAACAAAAATCTAATTTAAACAACTATTGAAGACAAAAATGACAAGTGAATTCAATTTTAAGCCCAAATGAAAGATTTGGTGGTGTTCATTTGACCCCTTGGTCTTAAGATTTTGAATTTTGAAAACATTCATTTAATCATCTAATTTTTTTGTTAAAAACCAAAACAAGGTTCATAATTCATTTTAAAATCATGCCAAATATGTTTTAATAACATGTTTTAACAAGTTCCAAATCCGCTAGTTACCTGTCTACCCTTAAGGCATCACCCAAAAAGCAAATATGTTAGATTAGAAACATTTTATATAGATTTTCAAAATTTTGTTAAAAATATATGAAACTTGAAGATAAAATAATGCAAAATTATGAAAATTTAGGAGAAAACATGTGATTTTGAAAAAAAAAATCATCCAAAATGGAGTCCGTATGACCCCAAACCAAGCATTTTAAAATAGCTCTTGGGTTTGTGTTTTTAAGAAAACATAGTGATTGGCATCGATTATATAACCGACATCGATTATACTTACTAACTGATGATGATTATCTAACTAACATCGGTTACATAAATAATGACTAACAATGTCTATGCCAATCGATGATGGTTTTAGTAACTGACGTTTGTTACTATGTAAACTCGTGATAAAGAAAAATGACAAAACATAGTTAGAAAATCAAATTACAAGAACTTTAATGATCCAAATGAAGATTTTAAAGTTACAACATGATATTCTTCATGTGTGGGATACGTTTTGTCCCACTGAGTGTGCCATTATGTGAACTAAGAATTTTACTCAAGAGAGAATGATTAGTATGGTGTTAGTTCCAAAATGAAAACAAAATGAAAGAAACACACTAACTAGTATAACATCTCTAGGCCTAGACACTAGGGAGAGCTTAGTTAATAAACATGCATAAAACACATAACTAAAATTCAAAAGAAACCTTCTTTTGCCTCCCTTGGATATTTCAAAATGCTTGTTGTAGTGGTTTGCTTGGCTTGTGCTCATGAAGTCCTTGGCAATGGAAGTATGACTACCTTCATCTCTCCTTGGCACCTTTGGCTTGTGGCTTGGAATCAATTTGGCATGGTAACACTAATTACAATGGCTTTTGAAATCATTTGTGCATTATAACTTTGCATTATCAAGTCTTTGAATATATTTGAGCATAATAACTTTTCACCAAAATAGCTTTAAAATGATGTGGTAAGGCTTCCTATTTATAGATTTTCGAGATTGATCAAAATCAACTTGAACCATCCATCTCAAGATTGAGATGTGTGGCTAAGGATTAATCCAATTTTGAAATTAAAATTGATAAATAGGCTCATCAATATTCTGGATAGAGGAGTAATTAAGAGGCATGGAGGGCTTTGATGAAGCATGGGAGGCATGAATCTTGATATTTGTGGCATTTATGGCCTAGGAATGTCTTCAAAAGAAATGAGGTCACTTGATGATGCATATATTCAATATTCATTTCCAAAAATAAGTATTTAACAAGTTTCCATGAAATTCTTGATTAGGCTCTTATTTGGTTTAATTAGCTCTTAAGCATGATTAAGCACTTTGTGCACAAATCACTCAAATTGATCATAATGCCTTGTTATTGGTCCAAAATTTGAATGGATTATAATTGAAAGGCAATGTCAGATGCATTGGATCCATTATCCCATTTAGGATGTTACTGACAAAAAATAACAAAGGCATGCATCTTGTGTAAAATATTTGATAGGAAAGAGCAATTTAGATCACTTACATGCAAAATTGGCATTTTGACTCAGAATGATCTAATCAAAGTTAAGTGGCCCATAAATTGTATTGCCCCATTTAGGGATACCCTAGCCAAAATTGGCACTTGAATATTTTAGTTTCACATCATTTAGCATGTTTTACTGTTTTTAGGCCAAATTATGTATTTTGGGTGGAAATTGGCCAAAATCCTGATTAGAAGTCATTGGTGTCCAGATTTAGGTGTCTACATATGTTTGATTTCAATCTAAAGTCCTAAAATAAGAGCTTCATATTCTACCAAATTATTAGTACAAGTGAGTTGTAATCTATAAGAATCTAGATACTATTTTCATTTGGGATTTGTCAGAATAATTCCAACACTAGAACCTTTCTTAGCTCGTGCACCATCAAAGTGTAATGTTTAGGGACCTTTGATTCTTCTTTCACCTTATCATCTGAAACAATGTTAGTGGTTTCTAAAGTGTAAACACCTAAGTTAGAGGATTAGTAATTTACCTTTTCAATCTTGGCATTATATTCAATGATTATGTATTTCTTTTTAGGTTCTCGATCAATCTTTATCTAATTAGGAATCCTACACCAAGGTAGCCACATGTGTGAACAATTAGTGGACATATATCCATTCAGGGATTTAGTCTAATCATGACTCAATAAAAATCCATAAGCCTCAGGTATGTCAATGGCTTGAATGTTAATGAACTACTGGATTTGGGGTTCCTGTGTGAGTTGCATGTGGATATTCAATAATTCACCCACCACTTTCGCTTTTGACTTGTCCAATTGTACCACTACCTTATCTAATTTGATTTGGTTTAGTCCCAATTTTTCATAGATTCCTAAAGGCATAATGTTAGTCAAATCACCAAAATCTAGCAAGCAATTATGAAGATTCTTACCAAAAATCCTTATAGTTAGTAGAAGTGGTTGAACTTCATGCTTGCTCTTATAAATTACCACATTTACATGAGTCAATTTAGCTTTGTTTGAGCTAGGCTTTTCATTCAATGATTTCGATAGAAATTCATGTTGTTTAGTTATTTGAGTGAGTTCATACAATGTTATCTTTGCCTTGATCTTTTTCATATCTTCCACTATGTTGTATCCACCTTTTGATGTTGTACAAGGAGATTCTATTGTTGGTTAACTATACTTGCCTTTAGGGGGTGGAAGATTATTGTTTGTCCTACCATTAGGAAGTGTATCTATTTTATTAGGTGGGGTGGAAGTTGTCAGAGGTGGGGTTTGACCTTTACTTCTCAAAGCATAGTTGTTCCTCTAGTAATGTTGGAAAGTACACACTTCTTCAACATTATCTTCAAGCTCATTTTCATCTTTATTGGGAAAATCATAGGCCTAAACCATGAGGACTATTTTTAGAGTTATAGGAGCATCATTAGTATTATCAGGTCCTTAACATTACTTTAAGTAGTGGGATTTATCTTTAACCCTTCCATTTGGCTTTGAATGGCTTCGAATACATGATAGATTTCAACATAGTCTAGTTTTTCATGTCTGGCTGTATTGTGCACTCAACACTAGTTGGGCAAGGCTAACTTGTAAATGTTGATCTCATGCAACTTGCTCAAAGGGGGATCACTATTATTTTTAGACCTATTGAATGGTCTATTATATCTTTGGAAGTTATAATTTATATTAGATCTCTCACTAGCATTTCCCAATTATTTTTTGAGATCTAAGAAATCATCAAAGAGTTTCTAAATAATTCTCTATATCAAATCTAATTCTCCCTTTGGAGGCTTTGAGTTCTTGTTTTGGGTCACAGTTTGAATGTTGATGTTATTCACAGGCACTAGTGCTTGACTGACATTGTTCTAGGGATGTGCTCCAACATTCGCTTGGTTGAATAATCCTAGTTACCAGTTGGGTTTTATATGGATTAATGGTAACTGGTTAATTACTAACACTTGGTTTAATGTAGGCATATTCTGGTTCATGTTGGGTAGGGCATTCAGAGTAGGTAGTGTTGGGTCAATGTTTGGTATAACAAAGGTAGGATGCCCTTATGGGTGCATTTGCTCATCAATCTGGATTGCTTTAGCATATGCCAAAGGTAATGTGTTAACATGCAAGGCTCTTTTCAATAAGACATCTGTCATCACCTCTAAGGAATTTTTGTATCTTTCTAAAGCCAAACTATCTATTAGCCTATAGGGTGGGGATGTTAGGTTATACATCTTTTGGAATTTTACATTGAATATTCTAATTGGCTCATTCATGTCCCTTTTGAGGGTGGTGAACTTTTGATACACAAATCCCTGGCTTAATACCCTACCAAATTAGGAAATAAAGGTATCATTGAACTGATCCCATCCCATGATGTAGTCTTCCATCAAGTTGAAGAACCAATCATAAGCTGCATCTCAAAAGGTAAAGGGAAAAAGGTGACAAGCCACATCTTCATGAATTACATTAAGCAACCTCAAAAATGCTTTAAATGAATTTGCATGCTCTTCAATGTTTACTCTACCAGTGGGGGTGGAGATAGGTAAAAACTTCTAGGTTTCTCAATAGACTGTGCATAGCTCTAGGGACATTGATGGATGAGCCAGCTAACCATGCCATGATTGGGAAGAGGGGTGGAAAATTTTGGTTAAATGGGGAATTTGGCTAGGTCCTGGACTTCCTACATTTACTTTTGTCTACTCTAGCCTTCTTATGGGTCTCTAGGGATGTTAAAGGGACTTTGGGTTTAGATCAAGATCTGGTTCTAATCTTAGGTAACTCTAAAATGTAGAATGAGTATTAATGACCAGGGAATAAAATAACTTCAAAGGTAGCTTCATAGGTGTTAAATATTAAAAATATCACTCAACTTCTTATGAAAAAGCCTCAGATTAAGTAGCTTACCTTTATCTTTGAGGATCCAAGTTTAGAAACCTTAAAGTTTTTAATACCTACACTAATATTATTAGATCTTCATGTTAACTTACAAATATTGGTATTAGACCAACATTATAAAGCCTTTATATGTCCAATTTAACAATCTAAGAGTGTCTACACATTTCAAAACATCCTTCAACACAAATCTACACAAAGGTTTACTTGATCCCAAATAAATTAGAGCAAATACAACCTTAAATGTCTAGAATCAGTACAAGCGAGGTATTGAAAATTGACCTTTACATAAATTCTCACAAATATCTAGGTTATTTAGCAAATTTCCATTTACCTTTCTAAATATGATCAAAACAACCTTTACAATGCCTAAAGAAGGGGGTATTTCACCTATATTTGCATAAATTTGGACACATCCATATTATTTACCAAATTGATACGAATAAACACTAACTTTGAAGAACTCCATCAAAGAATGCAAATATCCATACAAAGAATGCAGATCTTTAGTGTTATTTAACAATATTTGTGTACTTTGAAATGATTATGCATATATTTAAAGAAATACACTAATATTTTTCACTAAGATGCATGAAAGTAATTGCATAATGGCCCTCCTTCTAGAGCCAATGTTTCCCTTCATGTTGATGCACTTAATGTTCTCCCTATGTCACTAGGGAATGGGGGGAAAGTAATGAAGTAAATTTTAAGTCCTAGAAGTGTCGGGGTTGGAAATAGAAAAATAACAGAGATATAATGCAAGCAAACTCTATTGTAAGGAAACATATTATACACAATGACATGTTATTCCTTGCTAATCTTTGTGAAATTGTCTTAAAATTTTCCAATTATTTCCCAAGAAAAAAAGAACCATGAATATTTACATAATGAACTAAACCAAAGTGGGTCATGAGGTGGATCTAAAGGTAAGCAGGGTAAGGCAAAAAAGAATGTTTTCTTCACATGATCAGAGGTGTCAATTCTTTTAACCTTTATGACAACAACATGTAAAACTAGCATTCATTGACCCTAGTGTAAAACTCAATGTCAAATGAACATAATTTTAGATTAAAAGGAAAATAAGTGCATATATCTAAAATCATACGTAGAAAAAAAGTTACTCATGCACATTAAATTGCATAAGCACATTCAACTATAAATAAGATGAAAATAGAGCACATATACTAGCATATTTGTTAGCCTAATGTTATACTCAAACCAACGTATGCATACAATGATATCATTGAAAGATTAGTTATTAGAAAATAAACCATTAGTTATCTAAAAGCATTAGAAACATAAACTACATAATACACAATGAAGCATACAGACAATCTCTTTAATTCTTAGTTCTTTTGTATTAGTTCTATAACAACTATTCCTCTTTTAAAATGAGGGGGAATATACCTATATATAGGCCTCAAGACCACCTATACAAGTTCAAGTGGGCCCAATAAAATATGCCCATATATAGCCAAGTGAATAAAATGTGACATATTACAATAGAATATTCTAAATTTGAATTTACAAAATGAAACTAAATATTCTTCAAGGTCCTGGAGGAGGTTGTTGAGATGGTTATTGTTGCTACCTTTATTTCTTATCTATCTCTTCCTTTGTCCAAACTTCTATGCAAGCTAAGTAATCTTCATCAATTTAGCCAAAGTCTAGGATCAAAGACTAGAATAAGTCAGACATTTATTAAATGAGACTTCCATGTTCTATAAGTATCAACCTTAGTGCTTCTTCAATGGCCTCTACTCTCTTTAACCTTTGGTTGGAAAAAACCACAATATTCATTACCTCATGGCAGTCTTGGCACTGGATATGTCTTGCTAGAATTTAGTAACAAATATCTTCATTTGAGCCCTAAATTCTTGGTCATCCATGAAGGTGCCATCAGGTTTGGTCACCATAGTGACCATAACATCTTTTAACAAGAGGGCAATCTTGAATTCTATCTTTTCTAAGGATGCAATTGCATCTGTAACCTAATCCAACCATATTTTCAGTTTCCTTATTCTATTTATCAAGATCATCTATGATAAGATGATATCCTCAAGAGGAAATACCTTGAGGTTTGGTAACTTATTACTCCTTAAAAATCATGCCAGACTTGCCAACTTGGCATTATAGAGTGTAAATTTTTGGTCAAATTTAATAACCACATTATACTATGGAGTCCCATCTTCCTCTCTCCTCTTCATAACTTTATATAAATTGAAGACATTGATGACTACATTGATCACCTAGACTATGGTGTTTCTAGTACTGTAGGCAATGCCTATTCCCTTAGTCTCTTCATCTCCTATTGCATGCTTTTCATCAAGGCCACTATGGATTCTACATTGGCTTAAACTGTGGACACAGGGTCTTCTACATATTCATCCACCTCACTAGGGCCAGCCTTCCTCTTCCTTGTCAAAGTGAAGAGGGACTCTTCACTTTCATGGGCCACAACTGAGCTAGACTGGGCCAACTCAACCTTCCTCCTTATTGCTCTCTTCATTGTACATGTAACAACATCAAATCTCATTTCTATTTGTGGTGCAAAGAGGACCACCTAAGGCCTTTCTTGTCTTGCTGCCTATATAATGTCTCTAACCTAATTTAGGGTAGCAGTAGGTGTTATATTTATTAGAGGTGGCTTTAATGGAGGTGCTTAAGTTGAGGTAGAGGACAAATATGTAGCAAGGATGTGAGGCAAGCTCATTGGGTCTATTTTCCCAAGTGTGCCAAATAGAGATATTTAAGGGCCCATGTTCAAGATAAATGAGGGAAACTTGGGAGGCACATTCACCTTTGCAACCATAGTAATATTGAATTGGGATGTAGGCAAAGGTGACTTTGGGAAGGTGAATAGTTTTGAAATGGGCCTTAATGGCCTATCTGATGCAGGTGATCCAATATTAAGTAATGCACTTGTAATTGTTGTCTGGGAAGAAGTGAAACTTATAGCCTGACTGACATTAGTACAATGGGATCCTGATGAAGATGCAATATTGGAAGTCGCATGAGAAATGAAAAGGGGGATGTTAAATCCCAAGGAACCACTAACTTGGCTCATGTTATTATCAATTGAGGATTGGGTAGTGGTAATTATAGAAGATGATGATATTAAAGCCAATGGGGAAGCAATGGTAGGGGGAACAAATGTAGAAGTAGATGTAGAAGCTGATGTACTTGAAATTAGGAAGGAAGGAAGTGGGAAGGTACTTACATTGGGATCTATAGGTGTGATAATGATAGCAAAAATCACTTGAGAATCTAGTAGAGGGGTTATTTCTCTTCTCATGGTGGTTTTGGGTTTTTTCCTCTTTTAGACCTTCTCGATGTTCCTCTCGACCAATGCCTATAATTATTTGATAGAGATCTCAATGCCTTGTTACGATTCCTCAAGGTCAATGGTAGTAGGGTCAGGTTGATCCAAGATTTGGGGAATGGCTCCTATAGTAGATACAAAGATCAATGTGGGTCATTGCTCGAAGCTTGGAGGTAGGCTTTTACCATTTAAAGTGGAAATAAGTGGAGGTCTATATGGCCTTTTCCTAATAAGAGGAACATTTTATTCTTATTCCTCTTCTTGTCCTTCAAAATCAACATCAAACATGCTCCAAAGAGTCAGTGGTGGCCAAGAACTAACATTATCTTCTTTCTTCTCTCTAACTAGTCTCATCTCTAGCTTAATGTTCTTCCTTACTACATTCTTGAGCACCACTTCATCATTCATAACATCTCTATATATCCATTAATGAGCTTCTTATTAATTATTTTACTCCATTTCTACATCCTTTTTAAATTGGAATAGATGTTTGACAATGACATTATTAGGATCCTAGGGTTTGAAGTCATCTTTAGGTAATAGGTATGAATCCCTATGCCTAGCATCTATAATAACATCATGCCACTTTGTGATCTTGGTCCTCCCTAGATTGTATGGGACCTTGTGGGGGGTTGTCTTCTTCTTATTTTTGAAAACTCCATTAACTCCATGTAACAATTTATAAGCCATCTCCACTTCTATTAGTTTTAATGGCATGTATCTTTGTAATCTAGGAGGGGCCACCATCACTATGATGACTATGCAATCTTGGTATGAATAGTAGCTACCCACACCCCTTAGAGTTTACCTAACTTCTAGGTGAACCCTCTACATCTCACATTCAGTGATTGACTTATAAACCACTAGGTAGAAATCTTTTGCAATCACTCTTATGTTGCATCTAAATCGATGAATGTACATTATAGAGAAATGTTGAGGCATATCCTCTTGTCACTTAGGAGACCATGAATTCTAACCCAACTGAGTAGTTGCATTGATTGAATCCAATAAGTAGCTCATCATGAAAATAGGGGCACCATTCTTATAGGTGTCCTAAATTTCATATAGCAAATTATTTCTAATAATTTCCCCAAGTGGGGGAATCTATTGGTCCTCTAAGATGATCCACATCATCAAAATAGTTCTTATGTCTACATAGGCAATGTGTGGATTACCAAATACTATGTTTAAGAGGGATAGGCCAATTATAACTCCTTACTTGAATTAATGTATGGGAAAGTTTCCTTGGTCATCCATGAGAATAACTCCTATTGGGTCAGTTACCCATGAAGCCAAGACCTTCTCCATGGAGTGCACCTCGTACTAGTTATCGAGGATGACCTAGTTATACTTTATCTATGGGGAGGGAAGGTCATACTAATTCTTGAATATCATCCCTATTATGAAAGAAATAAGGAGCCCTTGAGATATTGATTTAAGTAGCTCATATTCACATCTTGACCTTCCAAAGATATCATAAACTAGGTTAATGCATGGCATAACCTCTGGCTTAGCTGCGGCCTTGTAGAGACTAACAACATTGATGGCTAGGATATTAGAAGCCAATTGGATTATATGAGGCATGGTCTCATCCTCATCAATATCCTTATATAATTTTACATTGAAATATATTCTATTGTAGTGAATATTTATAGATGCTATGGCCTCAAGAATGAATTTAGTGTCTTTAAAGATGACAAAAGTACCATACTAGAATAGAAAGTCATCATTCCTAAAGGAATTGCTCTTACCTAGAGTAGAGAGACCTACTTGTGTCATCTCTTTCAATACTCTAGGTATAAATCAACATCTTTTTGGTTTCCTCCTATAACTTTCAAGTTCTAATAATGGTGGCCAGGAGTGTAATTTGCCAATGACTTAAGCTTTGTTGAACTATGAGGGCACATATAGTAGGGAAAGCAAATGCATATAGCTTCGATGTGAAAATAATAATAGTCTTGATTATGTATCATTTTAAATGATCACTCTAATTAATGCAATGTTCATGGTGATTCTGGTTCATGCTATATTAATGGCAAACTTATCAACCTTATATATATTTGAAATATCTTCAAAATATTACTTTTGGTAATTAATTATACCAAGATTCAAATTTAAATTTAATTCACTCTTAATTTATCATCAATTTTAAATTTAAAGCTAAATATTATCACCTTATGACATGTTGCTACCACCTCAGATCTAGCTAAATACCCATGGGACCTGAATCTGACTAAGCTACCTAGTCGGCTCAAAATCTAGACACATGGCACCTTTTGATTACCTCACAAATTCTTGGAATGTAGCTTGGCATGATAAATCATTTATATCTTACCATATGGCATCTTTGAATTCATAATGAGCTCTTGGGTGATGATTTTCAATTTTGATTGGTTATGGGAGTGCCATTCATTGCTTTCATAGGTAATCAAAGCTTTCCTTTGCTAGACAGCTCCCTTAGAAGGCAATCATAGTTTTCCTTACAAGGTGGCTCCCTCAAAAGGAAATCACAACTTTCCTTGCTAAGTATCTCCCTTAGAAATCCTTTTGGATAACTTCCAACAACTTGGTACTAATCAGATGGTTTAGGGGGAGACACGCATCTCTTTTGGAGGCGATCTTAGTGGATCTCAGATAGAAATAACACAAGAATGATAGTTGGCATCATCATGTAGGCCCAAAGGGGATGTGCATTGCTCTTGTAAGATTTTTTTTGTTCTTCTACCAAGTGTCATTCTTGAAAGGCACCTCAAACAACTATATATCACCTAACTTTGAGCAGATGGATCAAGTTCCACCTAGATGTGTGCCATATGAGCTCTTGTGAGCTTTGGATGGATGTAACATGGCATAGGCATGTGGTGACCTCAGATGAACCCAATGGGAACACACATCACCTCAGAGGATTTCTTGGGTATGGTTGGTTGCAATTGAGATATGTGGTGTCATCTCATGGGTTTTTTCACTATAGTGGGGTACATGGGGGATGTATGATAGCTTGGATCAGATGGGCTCGTTCACAAGGGATAAGATTATGACACATAGCCCTGAGATTTGAATTTCAATAGCTAGCTTCTAGAGAGCTCTCTAGATGATGCCATGTAGTTCATGGGCTTGTAGGTTTACTCCAAGTGTATTTCATGGGATGTGATGAATCCTTAAAGAGTTACAAAGCCTAAGGAGGTGAACACCTATCCTTTTGGTTTGGAGTCTAAACCTTGACATCCTGTAAGGCATCATAAACTATAACTTCAATTTGAGATCCTTCAAGGTCAAGTGAAAATTAAAGTTAACTTCCCAAAGGCATAATTTCCCATCTTAGGTAAATTTAAATAAGTCTAAAGTAAAACTATACAAGTAAATGCTTTAAACACAACAAAATGTTAGTTCAATAAGACCCAAAAAAGCAAACTGCATTTATGTATATTGGAGAGCTTAGTCGCACATCCTTAGCAAAGGCTTGTTTGCATGTCATTGAACTTTCCATGGTTAATAATTCATTACTGAATAAAACTTGTAATAATTTAAATATCTCTAAGTGTCAATCGTTATTGAAAAATGAATGATTAACTAGAAATTGTAGAAGCACAAGTAATGGTAAACTAAATCAAATTCATATGTAGTCAAATGATTTAACATGCATGGTATCTTGGGCATTTTTAGATTTGAATAAAGGAGGGTCCCCATTCTGAGAATAGGGGAATGTTGATCATCAACACTATTGTGATATTATGTAAAGTAATCTTCCTTTTATTATACCAAAACTTCATGAAATGATCTATACATTAATATTTATTTTTTTAAAAGTATATAATCAAATATATCCAAGAACCATATCCACACCATCCATATCCAAAGGATAAAAATCTGAATGTAAAACATATTTCTCCATAGTGAGCTTCAAATCTTCAAAAACATGAATATTCTTACCATTTACTTGAGTTTCCTTGATATTATTTTCTTGAACATGTAGATGTTGAGCCACAACCATGTTGATGAAGTTATACTTACTGCTAGGGTTTAAGGACATAAGGGCCTTATTCTTTTGAATGCATCCATGAAACTAAAATATGAAATCATCTCTCTTTGGATCTAAGCTGTTTGAACCCTTATCTTCATCATGAGCATCTATATGTCCCTCTTCATCCATTATAGCCTCTTATTGGTTATTTTATTCATGTTCTTCTTCATCAGCAACATCATCATCATCATCATCATCATCATCATCATCATCATCATCATCATCATCATCATCATCATCATCATCATCATCATCATCATCATCATCATCATCATCATCATCATTTTCTTCCTCTTCTTCCACATCATGATCCTTTACCTCCCCTTCTACATTGTATATATCTTTCTCATCATAATTATGTTCACCATATTTTTATTCTACTTCATCTGCACTCTATTCTTTGTTATCATCATCATCATCATCATTATTTTCATCTTCTTCAATGTTTTTTTCTTTTATATCCCATCAATCTAAGAAAACATGTTCCATTTCTTCCCATGAAAACTTTCATCATTTTACTCCCAACTCAACCCACCAAAGTGATGTAAGACCCTTGAAAACATGTGACTATTTTTTTTGCCACCAAATTCTTTGAAATTTATACACTTTAAAAAGGAGCCACCATTTTTTAGCATCAATATCATCCTCTCCTAATTTTTTTTAAACTCTATTATTCACACAAAAAATAGGGTTAATGAAAAAAATCTAAAATTTCATTAACTCATGTGAAACTAATCAAAATAGTCTAAATTTTTTACTGTAGCTTTCATGTGTGATAATGCAGCTTTAGTAAAAATTTGATAGAAAAAATATGAAAATTTTAGCCTATAGAGTGAATGTATTAAAAATCATAAAATCACAAAAATGCACTTAAAATGTACCAAATTAAGCCCAAATTATTACCATAGATTTCTGATATTATAATATTATATTAATAAAAATTTCATAGATAAATTCTTATAAATTCAACAGATATAATGAATTTATTACAACCACTAAAATAGTAATATCTCCCTCAAAACTGATCATAAAACCTCAAATTTTTATTGTGACTTCCTTGAAATAGTCTCAAATTCTAGTAAAAAAACTGTATAAAAATTCATAACAAATTATAAGGTATAATTTTTTTTATAAATTTAGGTTTTGCCAATAATATTTACCCAAATCAATGCTCTAATACCACTTGTTATGATCCACACTTATAATAATTGAAAATATACATAACATAATGTAGATCTACAAAACACAAAAAATATTGGTGGGCCAATATACTCAAATATTCAATATATCCAGAAATAGAATAATACCTTTAAGGTAGTGCAACACCATATAATACTCCTTTAAGAAGGAATAAATCCATAATTTTGTTTTGAGGGGGATAACTCCAATATCCTTTTACAAATATAATACTCAACACTTACTTGATTGATATCCTTTACAATTATATTTATTTGCTTTATTTAGACCTCTATATAACTAATAAAGGATGGGTAACCTCCTAATCCCAATGTAGACCGACCATTATCAAATGTACTAATTCCATAAGTTATTTATTATAATATATTAAACCCATATAAATAAGTAAGGGGATGTGTGCCACATTTTAGAATCTTCATAAAACATATACATTAATATATCATATCCCTAGGTACATAACATTTGGATGATCAGGTAAGGACCAAGAATAATTGTGGACCTAGTAGAGGTAATCTACATTCAAATGTTAATAGAAAAGGGATCCAAGCCTATACCTGTGATAAGTGGTAAAGATATCACTAGGGGTAAATTATGGATAAATGAGTGCAATAATTATTGTAAAGATACAAGTGAATTAAATGATGGGTAAAAGGTACAAGTAAATTAAATGATGGGTAAGTGATTGTAAATAAGGTAAGGTTAAATAGTCAGCCCAATGGGGGTTTATGCAACCTAAGGTGATAAATGGCAAGCCTAAACAACTTTATATCTATACAATCTTGTTTGATACAATAAGGAACAAAGTCAAGGATACACACATATATCCACAAAGAAACAAACCAATCACTATCCAATCTACCAAGTAAATAAAGGAAATAATATAGGGATATAAATACTTACCTTGGGGTGGACCCATCAACACTTCAATCTCCCCCTTTGTAAGAGATGTTGTAGGTTGAAGAATACAAATGGTAAGATGAAGAGCTAGATATCCTTCTCCAAATACCTATCCTATTAAGCTTCAATGACACTACAAGACAAGACATCTAAGTTAAGGTTCTAAACCTCTAACTCTCCAAAATAATACTTAAAGGTAGAAATGGAAGTGCAATTAGAGTGTATGAATGTGATATATGTTTTAGGAATGAAATATAACCCATATATATATATATATATATATATATATATATATATATATATATATATATATATATATGGATCCAATACCCAAAATTGACCCTAAATTTTAAGTTGATGGTATCAGCTAGGATGATACAATTAGAAGATGTCAAGTAACACAATATAATATCAACCAAGTTGATATAATATAAATGCTATAAGATAGACTCATAACTGTATTGGGTTAGATGATATAGTATAAGGAAGACTAAGTACAAAATAAATTATATCAACTTGGTTGATACAATGGAATATAAGGAAAACTAAAAAATTTAGATGGAAAGTAGATGAAGATGTAAGATAGAAAGAGACTCAGAGGAGGTCAAACTAATAGTAATGATGGTGTGATAGAATAACATACAAAAATATCTCCTAAAGTACCATGAGTCGATCCCACCCTTATTCTTGGTACACCCTTTAAGGTGTGCACTTAGGGATATTTTTGTGCTAATAAGCATCTATAAGAAAAAACATTAAGTAAAGTGATAAAGTGAAAAATATCAGGTGTATACAAGCTCAACCCACCTTTATTCCACATTTTCATAGATTAAGCTAGTGTCAAAAGTGGAACTATGGATTTGAAGTGAAGGATACGAGGTTTTTTTTTCACATAGTGAGTGTTTATTATTGTATATGAAAATAAATTTCAAGTAGGGACAAAAACTTCTAGAATCTTGAGGTAAAATTTCATAAGACAAATCCAAAAAAAGTAAAGACTTACATTAGAGAAAGGAACCCAAAGGTTTACAGACTCATTAAATAGATACAAATACTTTTTTTTCTAATACAAGTAGCTGTAAGTTCATTTCTTAGCATTTTTAGTCACCTACATTTAGTCTCAAACTTGAATAAACCTAATATAACTAAATATTTAAACCCCTTAGGTCATTTTCATTTATAGTAAGCTACAATTATTCAATCATAATTTCTGTTAGCATTCAAATTTGTGTGTTATTATCATATGTTAAACAATCTGAAGTATCTCAAATTTTTAATATATAACATTCATTAATAAAAAAAGGTAAAATAAACTTCATGAGTGTTAATTTTCAAACTATTTAAGAATAATGGTTTGTCTCAGGCAAGCCCCTCATAACTACACTTATTTTTTATGCTCTTGTCAGGTTTCTTAGAGTTGATTGGGGTTTGGAGGAAAGATAGTTAATTCTAGAAGACCTATATTTTTTTTTTGAGAAACTAAAATATATTTTTTATTAACAAGAGCATACTAAGGCTTATGCAAATTTTCAACAAACTATATTATTATCACCTTCACCAGCATGCCCCATTTTCCAACTAAAAATGGGGCTCTTTTCTTGTCTAGTCTTTTTTTATGGGGTTGTGATGGTTTGTCTGATTGAGCTCTTCTTGATTGGTAGTTTACTAGATGCTAAGTTACAAATGAATGTTCATGCTCATTTGTAAAGCCTTTGAATTTTGCTAAATTCAATCTAATCTTTCATTTATGAACATTAATATATAACTTGTAGGTTTATTTTAAGCCTTTGAAGTTTTATTCCTTGATTAAATGATTCAATATTCACCCATTTAAATTTTTCGGCTTAAAAAATTAATTTTATGTGAATGATTGGTTTCAATTCCTATATTAAATGACTACTTCTCACATAAAATTCACTTGGTAAAACTTAGTTTTTTTTTAAAATATTTTTTTAGCAAATTTTCTTATTTTCTCATAGGTTTTCAAATGATTCCTAGGACCCTAAATTATTCCACCCATCCAAATATCATTGACACACATATTTAGAGCCAAATATTTTAAAAAAATGATTAAGTCTTTTTAAAACCCCAGGGCCCTAAGGAAATGACACATGGAACCCTCTTGGAAGCATGAGATCATAGAGAACTAAAGGCATTGGCAAAAGACTTGAGACTTTATAACTCAAAACATTAAGGACATTAAGGCATTAACCTAGAATCCTATGATTTGATCAGCATTGGTAAAGGTCTATGGCACCAAGGCCTTGAAAACATGCCACATGGCACCCTTTCAAAATCCCAAGAGCTTGTAATGATTACACCATCAACCCAAGAGCTTATAATGATTACACCATCAACCCAAGAGCTTGGGGCATTAAAAGTATTAGACAAAATTCATAGAGATATTAGGATGATTGAGAAGAATCCACGTGAAAATGGAAATGATAAAGGTAGACATCAAAGGGAAGCCTAAGAGTGCTAAAAAATTTCCAAGTTCCAAAGTGGGACTTGACGGACAAAGTCATGAAGCCTAGTGATGGAAAAAGAATGTGAAGTTGAGAAGGGGCCATGTGGTAGTGGTGATGTAAGAATATGAAGGGACAAATATTGACAACTTGTCTGGTCATCAAAAGCTGAGATGGGACTATGCATCTAATTCAATATAAAAATCAAGTTACAACTCAGAAACATGATGATAAATGATGGAATTCAAGGTGTTACATTTGGCAGAATGATAAAATGGGGAAGATTCAACTAAAATCATGAATAAGATGTGAATCATGGGCATGGTGTGCACATTGGGATCAAGCAAAGAACATAAGATAAATTTAGCCTTCAAGAGCTATGACACCTAACTACATGAAACACATATAACTAGAAATCCCAAATCAATCCCAATGACCTTATACTACTAGATTTCAATGTAGTATTTGCAAGAGCAAAATCAAGCTAGCATGTCTATCAAAGCCTCAACTACACCTTCTAGTCACATTGATGATTTTTTGTAACCACCCCAATAAGGGGATGAATTTGAAACTCCAAGGACTTGGAGGTCTATATAAGATCAACTCCTACATTGTAGGAAGGGTTGGTCTTTTAGATTAACTTGTTGAGTTGAGGTTGTTCAAGGTTGAGTATGTAATATAACCAAGTATTAATGAATACCAAATGATCTTTCATGGAAATATCTTTATGTGAAATATTTTCCATTTTATAGAATTGGTATGTGCCAGTATATGGTGATTTGTTTTCCACTTTTGCATTGCTACTACCTACCTCAGACTCTTGCACCATCCTTTAGCCTAGAGTTGTGCTAGTTTGGTTCATCTAAGGACTAGTTTCTTCGAGGATTTCTCTACTCAAGAGGAACTGATCGACTCCATTATAAAATGAGCTCACTTCTTTTCTCCCCACCTTTATCTCTTTTGTTTTTATTTAATCAACTTTGATATTTTAGAATCTATGCCTCATAATGTTTTATCTTGATTATTTAATTTATCTATTACTGATTGAGCACTATTGAATCAATGCAATACATATGTTTATTTGAATCAAATATTTATATCCATGGCTAAATATCTATATGCTGATTTTGTAGGCATTAACTCCTAGTTCAATGTAGATAAACTTGTATGAAATACTCCAACTTGACCAAAAAAGGTCACTTAAATTGGAATGGTCATAAAAAGCCATTGAGTGAAGATTAGTGTGCCTTTACCAGGTGGAATAAACCTTGGGAGTTTTTAGGATCTCCTTAAAAGAGGGGGTTTGTGCATCAAAACCATCAAAACCCAATTTTTACTAGCTGTGTCAAAATGACCATCAAAATAAATGGTGTTAGATGGAGGACCCAAGCTAGATTTTTAGATTTATCTACTATTTTAAATAGTTTTTGCCTAGTAGTCAAATGGCCTTAGCTCAGATAAGAGGATGTAGTTATCCTTTGAATGTTTCATGACCTTCACATGACTTGCCCAATAACCCCCACAAATGATGTGCAAAGTATATCTAATGTGGGGTCAAGACTATTAAGGAACATGTCCAAGTTTTTAAATAAGCCATTATTAGAAGGTAGATTCAATGTGAGTATGTGGCTTATCACCTATTCCCCCATTCACTAGACCAAACAACCTATTCTTGGTACCTTAGTTTATTATAAAGATGTAGCACCTAATGGGCCATATTTGAGAATATATTCCTTAACCATTTTAGTGTGCCCATTGACCCTTATTAATTTACTATAGCCTATAAATAGCTTAGTGAGCCAACTAGTATATTTAACCATATATTCTATTAGCTATATACTAGGTTGAAGGATCCTTTCTTGTAAACAAAGGATGCAAACACAATACTTTACCCCAATTCTCTATATCCTTTAACTACTATGTTCATTATAATAAAACCAACTACCCTCATATCTTTGGCTTTAACCTATGAAGAATCTTGCATAATAGAGTAATAGTCTATGCCCTATGGCTATGATGCTTAGCCTTCTTATCCATTAGGACAACTAGGGTTTTGTCCCTAAAGTACTTTAAGTTAGATGCCTAAAAATCAGCCCATGAGTCATCATGTGCCATACAATGTAACACCCCAAATTTACAACTATATTAGTTTTCCTCTAAAAAATGAGAACACTATTATTAGTTTTAATGCTTATGATTATGCCAATACAATATAAGATCAATATGTTGTTTTTCCTTAAAATTATAGTTAAGTTTATTTTTATGCTTCTATTAATTGCTTCCCATTTATTATATGAGAATATTAGACAATGCCCGACCTAAGTTACAAGGTTGCATTCTTGAATGAATCATTGGTAGTCTATGAAAATGGATGTTGAATTAGGGATGAGATGATCATTCACATTGATAATATGCCATCTTACATACATGATCCATTATTTTAAGGATATGATAATGATGATAAAGAGTTTGATGTAAAGTTAAATTGGAGGTTACAAATAACCTAGTGGTTGAGAAGCAAGTGGATGGAGAGGTTCTCACTCAAGAAGAAGAATCAGAAGCCTCTTATGGTTAGTATGAGAAAGAATTTGAAGGATTAGCATATTTATATGAGGAAGATGCAACATATTATACATATGAGGCATCCTGATCATGTGATCCTATTCATAGATTTAAAAAGTTAGTCCAAGATAATCATCAACTATGTGGAAGTGGTGTGACTTTCCCTACATCATTAGAAGGGAATGAAATGGAAGAAGAAAGTAGTATTGAGTTGGACTGCTTATGCCAAGAAGAAGATAAACAAAAAGAAGGGGGTTATCCCTTCAAGGAAAATGAGTTAAAAGAAATCAAGATTGATGATCCTTCCCCTCAAGTCAACCTTGCCTTCAAACCAATTAAATATGGATGCCTTATGTCCTTCCCAATAGTAAAGGTAGTGAAAGTAGGAACAAAATATCATGAACATTTAGGCCTGAATTAAGAAGAGTTCCTCTCCACACTTGATTTAAAATAAAATAAGGATGTCATGAGTTCCTTTGATGACATCATAACCATCCATAATTATACAATTCAAACATATTCAATGTCTAAGGTAATAGAGATGGTTAATATACAAATAGAATATCAAAAGGAAAATGGTTTGAATATAAAAGTGGAGCCAATGGAGATGTAAGCTGAGAATTATCTAATTCAGCCTAGCTTTCCACATACCTCAAACACTAATGAAAAATTTAGAAGGTATTTGATATGGGAAAGATCTAAGTCAATCCCATGCCTTCCACATGACAAATCCAAGAGATCATTGAAATGGGAAGAACCATTCCCATGCCTCCTAAACAATCAATATGAAAATCAAGATGTTGTCATAACATCCATCTCATTCCAAGAGTAGCTCAGAATTGATTCATCTTTTGGCTACAATAAAGGTACCACCCTTACCAAGTTGGATGCTCAGTTCTTTATGGTATTAAGAATTCTCACCCTTAACTGTCACCATGGTCTAATGTTTGGGTTGAGGTGTTTCTTTTACTTTTCCCAAATTCTTTGTGCAAGTTAAATATAGGTTCATTTCTAAGTTTCATAAGTAGAATTCATTTAGTTTGTATAGAAATAATATTGATAAATCTTTATGAGATAGTGGTCATGAGCATAGAGGGAAGCATAGGCATAAATACATGTCTTCTCATCCCTCTCAAAATTTTATAACATAAATGTATAACTAAATTCAGAAATACTCTTGCCTGAAAGAACATTCATGAATAATTTGTCTTTTCCTTTTTACTTTTTTTTTCCTATCCCTTGTTGTTAGTTTAGTTTCCATTTCTTGTTTTGTTTTATCTGGTCCTTCTCTTTTTGACCTTGAGGTTCCCCTTTTAATCAAATAAATTAAATGAAAGGCATGTTGCATGGATAACATCAATGACACTCAAGAACATGAATGAAAACCTTGCTTGAACACTTGAATGAATTACTATGATTATCTTGTGCATTTTTAGATTTATAAAGGCCAATGATTCAAGATAGAATGTGTGAATTTATAAACTTTTGTTTTATCATTTAAATCCATATATACACTTAATTAGAATATCTAAAGAAAATGTAGCATAGTATTTTTTGGGTTCATCTTAACTGATCATGAACGTTATGATTTTTTGTGAACCCATGGATTGGTCCCCAACCCTCAATAGATAAAAAAGTAAAGTCTCCTTTCCAAATAATTGAGATCAAATTCAAAATCTTAAAATATTCCTTGAAAGGGTGATCTTGGTAACCTCCATTGCTAGCTTTCCAACCTAGCTGGCAATGGAGCAAGGCCCTCAGAAGGGACCAACGATATCTTTGTCAAGGCTATGGATGCCTATCTAATAGTAGAGAAATGACCACACCACTTACCCCCATGAAAAATAGTTAAATATTTCCTTTCATAAGTTCTGATCATTTTAAAAAATATGAAATATTATGTGTATATGCAAAAAAAATGAATTAATCGCTTGATCACACACACAGATGGCCTTTGACGGGATTACAACTGAGTATGACACACGTTGAGGCATAATTTAGTACTTTTATCCTTTTAATTTTAAATCAAGTAATCATTTATATCTAATGATTATTGTTTAGATGCAAGAATTGAATATTCCAGATTTGTTTAGATACTTAGGAGTATCTACTAGTAAGAGTCACCATTTATTGTTGCCTTCACCAACACACCTCATTTCAAATTGAAAATGGGGACCCTATTTTCTTGTTTGATATTTTTTTATGGGGTTGTGATGGTATATATGATTTATCTCTTATTTATTGGTAGTTTACTGTATGCTAAGTGACAAATGATTATTTGTGCTCATTTCTAATGCCTTTGCATTTTTCTCAATTCAATATAAGCTTTCATCTATGAATATTAATTTCTAAATTACAGGTTTATTTTAAGCCTATGAAGTCTTATTCCTTGATAAAATACTTTAGTATTCATGCATTTTAATGTTCAAGATTAAAACTTAATCCTATGCAAATGATTGGTTTCAATTCATATATTAAATGACTACTCGCATAAAATTTGCTTGGGAAAACTTAACGTTTTCAAAAATATTTACTTAGTTGATTTTATTGTTTTCTTGTAAGTTTTCAAAATATTCCCAAGACCCCTAGATTCTTCCATGCATTCATATATTATTTATTCATGGATTTAGAGCTAAATCTTATTAGAAAAATGACTATCTCTTTAAAAACGTAGGGCTTAAGAAGATGCCACATGGCACCCTACTGAAAGCCCAAGAGCATGAAAGATTAAAGGTATTAACAACTTCTAGAGACGTCATAACCTAAAAACCTCAAGGATATCAAGGCATTAACCTAGAATCCTAGGAGTTGATTAGAGTTGGCAAAGGCCCATGGCCTTGAGGCTCCAAAAAGATGCCACTTGGCATCCTCTTGAAAGCTTGGGAGCTTGAAGTGATTACAACATCAACCCAGGAGCTCAAGGCATTGGAAATATTAACCCAAACACATGGAGAGCTTGAGATTCCAAATAAGAAGCCACATGGACACATAAATGATGGAGGCAAATAGAAAAGTAAAACCCAAGAGTACTGATAAACTACCAAGTACCAAAGTGGGACCTGATGGAGAAAGTCATTATGCCTAATGAAGGAAAAGTAATGTGAAGCTGAGAAGGGACCATGTGGTAGTGGTGATGTCATAATATGAAGGAACTAATATTTATGGCTCATTTGGACATCAAAAGATGTCAAAAGTTGAGATGGGATTATGCATCCAATTCAACAACAAAATCAAGTTGCAGCTTAAGAACATAATGATAAATGATGGAATTGAAGGCATTGTAGTTGGTGCAATGATCAAAAGGGGAAAAATTCAGCTAAAATCATGGCATGCATATTGGGATCAAGTGAAGAGCATAAGATAAATAAATTTTTTAAGAGGCATGGTACCTAACTACATGGAATATGTATAAATGGAAAGACCAAAGCAATCTCAATGACCCTCTATTACCAGAGTTCAATTTGATATTTGTAAGAGCATGGTCAAGCTAGATTATCTGCTAGAGCCTCAAATGCACCTCTCAATAACATTGATGATTCCGTGTAATTTCCCTTGTAATGGGATGAATTTGAAACTCCATGGACTTGGAGGTCTATATAAGATCAAATCCTATGCCATAGAAAGGGTTGGTCTTTTTTAGGATTAGATAAGGCTATACATGGATAGGTCCTTTTAGTCTTAGCATTAGAGTAGTGGACCAACAATTTTCTTTCATGTATCATCTTATTTTCTAAATTATCTTGATAAGTCAAGGCCATTTGAGGTTGAGTCGATAATCCAACCAAGTATTGATGGATACTAAATAATCTTTCATAGAAATATCTTTATGTGAAAGATTTTCCATTTGATAGACTTGGTTTGTGCATGCATATTGTGACTCTATTTTCCTTTGTTACACTACTTCTACCTCCCTCAGATTCTTGCACTATATTTTAACTAGAGTTATGCTAAGTTTGCCTCAACTAAGGACAAGTTATTTTGAGGATTTATCTACTCAAGAGGAACTAACTAAATCCATTAGAAAGTGGGATCTCTTCTTTTCTCCCTACCCTTCTCTTTTTTGATTTTCTTTAATCAATTTTATTAGTTTAGAATTTATGCAATCTATTCTTATTTTTTTAATCTTGATTGCTTACTCTATTTATTATTGCTTGAGCACTATTGAATCCATGAAATAAATATGTTTGTTTGAATCAACTATTTATATCCATGGATAAATTTCAATATGTTGATTCTATAGGCATTAGCTCCTAATTTAATTTACATAGGCTTGTCTAAAATACTCCAAAATAACCAACAAACTCCCCTTAAATTGGAATGGTCATAATGAGCCACTGAGTGAAGTTTAGTGCACCTAGACTAGGTATAAAAAACATTAGCGAGTTATTAGAATATCCTTGGAAGAGGTGTTCTAGTGCTTCAAAACCACTGTAACCCGGTTGTTGCTGGATGCTTCAAAATGACCATAAACATATATCAACTTGATCAAAAACAAACTTTAGCTACCAAAAATGAACCTTAGACGCGAAAATAAAACCTATGATTTTGGTCAAATTCTATAACTTCTGTAATTGGACCTAATTTTTTGATTTACCCTAGGACATTTTCCACCTATTTTTAGTGTTTGATAGTGCACATGTATGTAAAAATTTAGGGTTTATCTATAATTCCCTCTTATCATATTTCAAGCATAATAATCTATTTTTTATGCATTTCAAATTTGTTTGTGTTGCTATATTATTGTATTTAAGTCAGATTTGTCATGTGCACCTTGTTATATGGTATAGTGTACTTTGGTTAGTTGAGATACCCATTTGTGCACCTTCAATTAAAACATTTTGGTTAACCCATTCCCTCTTACAACCCTAAGTGTTAGATTATGATAATATTGCATATTGGATTTGATTTGTGCCTAGGGTTTTCTAAACCCTTACATTATTATGGCATCTTATTAGGTTTACCCTTTGCATGTGCCTAGTATTCTTTTCATTGCCTTACATGCTTCCTTTCCTTTTAGGGTTAGATATCATTGTGATTTTCATATGTATTATTTTTATAGGGTTGCACTTATTTATTTCTCCATCATTATCCCTAGTTACTTATGCTTTTCCTAGGGTATGTTCATACATTTTCATTATGTTGATCCCTCCTATTAGGGTTATATCTTACAATTCTTAGGGTTATTATTTTTAATATATTTATCCTTATTTTATTTATGATTGATTTAAACCCTCATGTATTTATGATGGCTTGCCATTTATATGTATTATTTAAGGTTTTGCAAATCCTTCTACAAATTTCATGCCTCTTCATAATGAAGTAAAAAATAATAATTGTGATTATTATGATAATATATCTAGAATCTACTAGTTGCTTGCATCTTATACACAAGGATATAGACTGATACCTTAATGTTACATAGTACTACTTGATAGACTACATGAGTGTTGATGTCCAAACTATCTAAGAGTAAAGGTCTAATGAGGCAAGTCCCTCATGACTATACTTTTTTGTTATGCTCTTACATAGTATTTTAGAGTAGATTATTGTTTAAAGTAAGGAGAAGAATTCTAAGAGATTTATATTTTTTTGAGAAACTGAGAGAGGTTTTTAAATTAATGCAGGTAGATGAATTCCCATGCAATTTTTTTAGCAAAAATTGACACCTTAACTAATATTGAACCTTAGCTACCAAAATAAAACATTAATGTCCAAAATAAAACCTACACCTTTGGTCAAATTTTGTACCTTTCATAATTGGCAGAGAATTTAAGGGTTTGCTCCATGAGTACTTTTGGACCTATTTCCATCTAATTTCAGATTTATACAATGCACATGTATGTTAAAATATAATTTTTTCTCTATGATCCCCTCTTGTCAAGTTTCAAACATATTAACCTCTTTTTTTATGCGTTTCAAATTTGTTTGTGTTTCTATAGTGTTGTATTTAGGTTAGTTTTGTCATTTTCACCTTTTATTATGATTTAGTGTACTTTAGTTAGCATAGAACCAAATTTACACACTTTAAATAAAATATTTTGGTGAACCCATGCCCTCTTACACCCCTAATGATTAGACTATGTTTATATTGCATATTGGATTTGATTTATGCTCAGGGTTTCCTAAAACCTTGCCTTGTTGTGTCATCTTATTGGGTGTACCCCTTGTATGTGCATAATGTTATTTACATTATCTTGCATCCTTCCTATAATTTTAGGGTTATATATTGTTGTGATTATCATATATCTTATTTTTTTGGCTTAATTATTTCTCTAACATTATCCCTAGTTCCTTGTGCTTATCTTAATGTATATTCATACCTTGCCATTATGTTTTTCACTCCCATTAGGATTATATCTTACATGTTTCTAGTGTTTTTTTACATAAGGTTGTGGTTTTTAATCTCTTTTGCCTTATTTAATTTTTTCTTGCTTAAAAACCTCATGCATTTATGATGGCTTGACCTTCAAATGTATTATTTTAGGGTTTTGAAAATGCTTCTATGAATTCTATGCCTTTTCATAATGATGTATAAAATAATAATTATGATTATTATGATAATTTAATCAATTATCATGATATTTTTTTACTTATTTTTTGATTAATTTGATCTAAATGAAGTAAAAATATTAATATTTAGACTATGTAAAATAGGGAAATAATCATACAAATATGAATGTAAACAGGCAGATTGATATTGCACCTAGAATATTAAAATTTGATAAATCACTAAAGGGAGAATGGTACTTATATTATTATATTATTTTAGTGCTTGATGTTTTCATAACTATCTCTAAAAATTCTTTGTGTCTACTCTATCACTACTCAGTTTAGGAAATAGGAGCTTAAAACCTATGTAGATGTCACTAGTGAAATTGAGTTCCTTATGGTGACAATAGTGTCCAAGACCTACTAATAGTGTCTAGGACCTATTAATAGTGTCCTTGTTGACTGTGTGGGTATGTGATGCCTCAGAATGTTATGTTTACACATGTGGATGCCTCATGTGTGGGTGTTTTCCTTCAATTTTATGTGTTAATCCCTATTTTCATTCTCCTTTCTTTGAAACGTTAATATCACTTTTGACCACAAGATGACCCTTGAAAAAGGGGTTAGTATGTTTAATTGGAAATTCCAAACCATTTTTCACTAAGTAAATCAACATTTCATACATTTCAATACTCTAAAGAGGGATCAAAATACATGTAGTTTTCTCACCTATGTGTGTGTGTGTGTGTGTGTGTGTGTGTGTGTGTGTGTGTGTGCACCATCATGATTAATCTAGAATGTAATGCAATGCTTAGTTTTTGACACTTGGCACAAAAAAACTTTGACCTATGTTTGTATTAAAAAATTGATTTAGGAGTAATATTTTGATATATATGCCTTAATGATAATGTCTCAAGAGTGTGCTAACCAATTTATCCATTTTTTAAGATTTTTCAAGATGGGTATAAACTTAGGATTAATTTATATTCATAACTAAATATTTGATATTTCCCACTATGAACGACCCATGAAATGTGTCTACGATAACTAATAAAGACATCCTAATTTAAAAAGTATCCATTGAGTGTTCCTAAAATATAATGGTAGACACCTAGGATAACTTATAATTTTTTAACTATTACCAATATTGTCATGGGAGTGAAAACTTGAGATTTGAGATATGGAGATAGTTTGCTAAGGATTATGGAGTGTTATTGCACATACTAGGGTGATCTTTAATATGGGTATCGAGTAAATTTGGTTGGCTAAAATAATAGGTGGGTAAATGGATATGGGAAAGTGCACAAAATATTTAAATGTGTAAGTAAATTAAAATAATGTCAAAGTGTACCAAAGTGTCTAATACCAAATTTAGGTGTCTACAAATTTCCCCTTTTATTTTAGTATTGAAAATGCTAGATTAAAAGGAGAAAAGAAGAAATTTGGTAACTATGATTAACCACACTTGGTGTTGATATATATTCCCCAAATTTCCCCCTTGATTCATTAAAAAACTATAAGGAAACATGCATAGATCAATGTTCATTTATGATAGAAAATTTTATGTAATACATAACATTAAATTATTTGAATTTGAAAATTCAAGGAGTGAATACACCTAAGGGTATGGAACCAAGTTGCCACTTATTGAACTCATTTTGATAATTCCTTGAGGTGATTACACCCCAAGGAGATGTAAACCACTGAAACATGAGTTAAGAAGTTTTAATTCCTTAACTCTACTGGAGAAGGATAAGTGCTAGAATTATAGAACCATAGAAATACCAAATGTACTAATTTGAAAATCATCATAATTCTTTTTGGAACCCCAAAACCATGTTCATATGTAAAGGTAGAACCCAAAAATAGGTTTTATGTAAAAAATAGAACCTTAAAATAGGTTCATATTAAAGGTGGAACCACAAAATAAGTTCATATGTCAAAATGGAACTCCAGATCAACCACTATAAATAGATTATAGATCCAAAGTGCATATGTAGTCCCACCATTACCCATTAATCCATAATATATAATTTATAAATGTTCTTTCATGAAAAATTTAATTCCCCAAATCTAATTTTCATGTACCTCTAAGTGAAATATAATGCCATCATCTATCTGTCATAATGCCATAGATTATCTTTGAACTAATTAATCTGATAAATATGACAAATATGCTCAATCTGACCCATATAATTTGTCTCAAATTTTATAGAATATCCTAAATATTCCTCATATTTCTCACATATGTCTCAATCTATCTAATATATCCTAACAAAATCTCATAAATTAACCCAAAATGTAAACTATCTGTCTATCATGGCCTAAACCTCTAAGACAATTCCATTATATGCCCCCCTTTTGATATGATACATGAAGCTTGTGAATCACTCATCTCAAAATAAATAATTATGTGGACCATTTATTATATTAAAAATTTAATCATGTAAATATGTATACACACATGAAAATATATGTCGTCATATAAATATTTGATCATTCAATCACTTATGAAACATGCAATCTAAGGTAATGGGAATACAAGTGTCATGTTAAGTAGATATATCAATTAGGCACATAATAATATATAATGCAATAGATATATGTTATAAATCATGGCATCACACATATAAAAGTATACATGATATAAATCATGGCACTAAGATATATGATATCATGATCATGAGGCATATAGGCACACTCACATTCACACAATATCATGATCGTGAGGCATATAGGCACTCAAGACATGACTCAACTCTAATGTGACTCTGACCTGTCATGGACAAAACATTGTAATGACATAGACTAGAGGATCCTCTAACATAAATGACATACAAAATGATAAAAAATAATCAATGCACTCATAAAACACACAGTATAACATGTGTCAATGATCACATTATTTAAAAATCATCAACATCAAGCACACACATAGCAAACAATGTTAGTCCACATAATAAATAAATGTCATCATGTAGTATATAAAAACAAAATATCCATAAGAAATAGTATTTTAAAAAGTATAAACAAGAAAAAATCATTTGTAAAAGTCTACCATTATCAATGGACCAGTATATAAAGATATAACCTGATAAGTGTGCAAAGATTCCCGTAGTGTAGGAATTCTTCAATATAGAAAGGTTGCCTATAGGTGTAAATAATGTCACACATTTGTATGTCCATGTATCATATGTAACATGTATGTCTTGTATCCCAATTATGTATACCATGAAAATCATGTATGTAGAAAAATGGATATGTAATTCACCATGTATATGATAAATTAAAATTAATCAATCATGCATATTAGCAAAGCATGTCATGCATAGGTCTTGGTTTTATAATTTTTTGAATATATATATATTATTTTATTTTTGATTTTTTTGATATTTTATAAATTTTTAAGATTTTGATTTAAATTATGTTTTGATTAACCTCTGATTCCATCAATGGGATGCTCATGTGTAGGCCCTATATTGATGAATGTAAATGTCACATGTTGTGGGTGATGAGTAACATATGTATCATTATCCAAAAAAAAAAAAAAAGATCATGCACTATATAATATCTAACATTGTCATCATAGTCAACATGATCATGTATACACATCATACATCTAATAGCCATAGTAATTAGTGGACTTTGTTGTATGTCAGAAGAATGTATCATTTTTATTTGTGGAGCACACAAAAAAGCTTTATACATAACTATCTTATGATGTGACAGAGTAAGTAATGTATCCTAACCTCGAATAGATCATTGATGTAATAGACATTGGAAAACTTATATTTAAGGAAGATCAATTACATGTCTTTGATTTAAATTCACATGATAAACCTATACATGTTGTATAATAGGCTATTATGGAGGCAGTGGATTAGATGTATTTGGTTTAATGGATTACTCATATCGAATACCTAGAACTAAAACCACTCAATACTATAGATATAATTTAAACATTGACATACTAAGGATGGGATTGAATGAATTTCATGTATCCATGGACATTTTAATATTATGTCAAATACACCAATATTTGGAAAAACTAAGAACAAATTAGAAATAATTACGGGCCCCACCATAAGTGGTAACACAATGCCCTCAAGAGCATTTGCTCATTTTTGATGAAATCTTTTTACCGTAAGAGTCATACCAATCAAGTCTCTATGTGGGGACATAAGATTAATGAGTAATGTCATAATGTTTGTGTTTTCACTTGATATATTATACACCTTAACATTATGTATAGTGTTGTGGCCAATACATCCCATTTCCTTAAAAGTAGGGACCCTCTATTTTATAATTAAAGATCTGGTCAATTTTTTTGTTCACATGATCATCATAGTTTAATTTACAATGGCTCATTTAGTAAATCCCCATTCAATATGGTTGTTTTGATATTTCTTAGGTCTTGATGTATTATTAGGTTAATGTGGCCCCTTTCAAACATTTTACTAATTTTGAAATGTGTGGCCCTTCATTTTATTCACCACCTGTGCCTACCATTTTTTATTAATTAGAATTAATTTTCCAATAGATCTCCATTTTATTCCTCGAGCCTTGCCTTATTTAAATGCACTACTTTGTGACTGCCTCATGCTACCTTTCACCAATCTATGAATCCCTCATGTTTCCTCATGATGCTTCATGATCATCTCGTGCCACTCTATGAATTCCCAATCCCACAACTTTGGGAAAGCCCATGGACTATGTGACTATGATCTAGTAATGATTGGCCATGTGTCCTTTCTAAAAAATCTACACATTCCACTTTATGTGAAGTGTCACTTTGCAACAACAAGGCACTCTAGAAATGTGTGAATCTAACATGTGTCCTCATATTGAACATGAATCCATTAGAACCTGAGAGCTTGAGTAATGCGTGAGTGCAAGAAAATGATGAATGACCGCATGTCACTCTGATGCATTCTCAAATTCCTCTCATGAATTTGTGAACCATATGACTTGAATGACTATGAATGAATGAATAATAACCAAATGTCACTCTAAAACATTTTTGTAGCCCTCCCTTGTGTCTAGGAACCGTTTGTCCTATGTGACTATTAGTGAATTAGATACCTAAGCATGGAAAGTACCCTAAACACATGAGATAAAATTTTATAGGCAGACATACATCATTATTACTTGTGGTCTATCATGTTCTCTTTGTATCTTTAATTAATTCATTACTTTTTATGAAAATTAATTGTTTTTTCTTTACTTAAGGATTTCCTAACTAAGTTATTTATTTTTTTGTCATAGGTATGAATTGTTTTGAAAGAGGTTAGACAAATAAATAGACCATGTGGAGCCTTTCAAACATACCATGCATTGAAATTCAAAGTTAAAAGTATTATAACTACTTGAAATCAAATGAAGGGGTCTAAACCAAAGTTTAGACCAATCACATTTCATAGAGATCCACATGGTCACTGTTGGGTAAAGAACAATCAAAAGGCCATGATTATAAATGGATTTTATAATACAGTGTGGCCACCTAATAGGGAGAAAACTAAAACAAAAGGTCACTAAAATATGTGAAGTATGAAAACATTAAATTAACATCCATTGAGATAAGTGGCAAGAAGTTGTCTTTTCTTAAAGACAAAAGTGACCAAGGCTACAAGTATGAAAACATATTTGTAGGACAACTTGCATTGGAATTCAACTACTAATAGAATTAACTTTCCATTAAAAATGAGAAAATATAGTAGTTCATTTGGAAACACAAATTCATAGAGCTCACTTCTGATAAGTGATGGTCTTAACTACTGAAGTGAGAAGAGACATGTCACCTTGAATATAAAATAGGTGATCACAAACTATGAGGAATTAAAGTCAACATGGTGGCATGGTAAAATTAATTTGTAGTATTAATAAATTGGAAGTGATCACAAATTTTAAACTATGGAATCAATGTGAATTTTATCCACCAATATTTCATTATAAATAGACCATTGTGAATCATTATAAATTTAGAAATAATATCCTTGTGAAAGCCATAAAAAGAATTTCTTTGGAAAACCATTAAAAAAAATTTGGAAATACAACTTGCAAGCTTATGAACATTTGTTTTTTATTGTTATCTTTTTTTCCATTTCTAAATCAAGCCATTAGTACATGTATTCTCTATTTCAGACTTTCATTCTATGAGATTTTTATGCTCTTTTATGAATCAGTTAGATTGGGTTGGTGCTATTATGATCATTTTGATAGTAAATTATGACTACAACTAACTTATTGTGAGTGGATGAGCTATATATATTTCTCATAAATAGGTATATTTTCAAGTTTTCATGTGAAATACATTCATTACCTTTGGTTATAGAGGAATGGTGGCCTGGGCTTTATGAACCATTCCTAGGAAGTTAGACTAACTAGTTTTCCTACTAATCTGTGCACCCTATAGGTTTTTCCTTGTTTTAGGTAAATACATACAATTCACTCACTTGATGATGTTGTTTTAATAGGTATTTTAATATCCTATCACATTTTACCCATCCTTTTTTTAAATTTTGGAGTTGATTTAAAAATCTAATCACCTCAAGTTTGTAGACTGGTCCCATTTTGTGTTATTGGCAAGTTTTTTACCATTTATAAAATATTCTTGATTTGATAGTGGTTTTAGAGGATGAATATGGTCTGATTTACATGTTTCAAATGTTATATTTTTAACATTAAAATTTAAACCTCTTTTCCCAAAGCAATCTATATGGAATTACATTCATATGCAACTTGCCAGTCAGTCTACCATGAAAATATTCATCTATAGGTGCTTGGAAGAAGAAAACCACATGGAAAATAGGAAAACATATTTGAATCAGTTAAAGGGATTTGAGAATCCATTTTAAGGTATTTTAATAGGCCTAAAACTCATTTAAGTCTAAATTTGATACATACTATTCACACTTATAACTACTACTTGCATACTAGTTAAGATGCACATATAGGTATTCCATGATGACATCATGTAAGAATGAGAGATTCAATAGTGGTTAAAAACTATGTGAGATGTAAAGAATAAATTTAAATATATTAGGATAAGATTATAACTCATGAGAGGTCATAAACATTTCAAACTATTCACCCTCATACTTACTACCTATACCTTAAAATGCCCACTTGCCTGTAGGTGCTTGCAGAGAGGTGAAATATCATTATGGAGAATTGAAACAAGTTTGAAAATCATTTTGGATCCTATATGTTGTAAGGATCATAATATAATCATAATATTTTTTGAGTTTGTAGATAATCTATGACAAACTTTCAAAAGGATAGATGACTGTAGATATAAGGATTTTTTCCCTAAAGAAGGAAAATAGAGATCTAAGCCATTTTTCCAAAGTCATAAAATAGAGTTGCATTGGTTTATAGGATCTATAGGTGCACTTATATTAAATTTTAAAATTATATATATAATTTTTTAGAGATATAGGAAATATATATAGTGGAATACAACTGTTAAGCGACCTAAAGTTGCTATTTGAACACTAATGTCCCTCACTGTTGTCTACAGGATTATGATGGTTGAGTGTCCTTACTTCCCAAGTTGGTGATATAAAAAATGAATTAATGATAGGTTTAATTAAATGTTTAATATGAGCTTAAATAGGTTAAAAGGTTTACCTATAGGAATCATGATGCAAGATAGGATCACATAGTACCACTTACAGGGCTCTCTCATCACAAAATTGACACCTATAGGCTGACTATAAGGTGATTATGTAGAGTAGACTAGATACCTTGTTGATTGACATAAATTAAAGCATGGATAGGATAATTATAGATATTTCATGGTGTGTAAATTTTAAAGGAGGGAATAAATCATGCATTAAAGGCCTAGGTCATTAAATCTACACTTACAGGGCCTGATGACTCTAACACAATCAGCTATAAATGACTGTATACTGACAATGACTTAGTTGAGGGCTATCTTAAGTATTTGACATAGAAATTATATAGTATGGGTGACTCATGGATAATTTATATGTATTTTATGTGATAAATAGGACCCCATATCAATGAAAGTAATCCCAAGAAGGTAATTTGCACCTACAGGTAGGGTAACATAGTCAACTACCTATGACTAGTCTTGAGAAAAATTCAACCTCCAAAGTGTGAGATGAGTAGAAGTATAGGTGAGATAAGTATTGGAGGATTTTAGGAAAGATTATACACTATTTTGAGGCATAATTAATACACACACAACTTCAGGCATCACTCCAAGACAAAAAACACAGTCTACATGAATCTTGCGTACAAAACCTATTTTATAAAGGCTACCTTGGAATTTGAAGAGGTTTGGGGGTAAAATAACATAATAAAAGGATTATTTTTGTGTGATATGTCCTAAAAAATTGTATAAGGCCCTAAAATATCCATTTTTCTTGAGAGAATAGGGGAAGTACCCTCTGTTTTGTCTCAGACAGAGGGTACTTTCCCCATGCATAAACCCTGCAGTCTTATCAAGTAGAGAGAAAGGGATAGAATAAGAGATAAGAATACCCTAGAAGAAGGTGTGATAAGTGGAATTAAACCTAGGAAAACATTTAAAACCAAGAAAATAAGGTTTAAATTCAATATATGGTATAAATCCCTCAAACTTATAGGCATGCCTATTAGGCAAGGTTCTATGCCAAAGCCAAATGGAGGGTCAGATTTGTTTCTAACCTCAAGTGAGCACTAAAATGGATTGAAAAATGTTCCTAGGGAGAAATTAGGTGTGTTTCAATCATATATTTTTTAGGGGAATCCATGAAAATCCATTTTGGGCTTCAAGGACAACTTAGGCTTACTAGACATGGTTAGGCCTAGTTTTCAACTGATAGGTCATTTTATTTTTTAACATTAAGAAAGTTTTATAATGGATTATAAAATGGTTATGGGGTCATAATAAAGGTGATAAATATTTTTAAGGGAAAAGAGGCTGAAAATAATCCATTTTTGAGCTCAAAACTAAATTAGACTTGTAGGAAATGGAAGGAACAACTCGATAGACTAGTTTTGAATACTCACATCTTTCATGAGACTGTGCATGGATGAAAAAGGAGTTTAGAGGTGTTATCAGTCCTAAAGATAATTAATTTGGATTTTTTATACAAGTTTAATGTCAAGTTTTTATGAATAATGCTTAAGAGGTTAAAACCATCTAAAACCCTTACTAAACCCTTTTATGGACCCGATTGGGAAGATGAGGATGGTAAGCTAACATAATGGAATAATTTGCCTATAATGATAATTGGAGGATTTTTAATAGTATCTCATGATACTCCCCATCAATATTAGTTATATGAAACTATACGAATGGAGTGCAAAATAGGCTTTTCTTGATAGTTTTGTGAATTGTGCAGGTTGTAAGAGGTTTCAAGAGATGATAATAAAATGGGATGGAAGATTAGGAATTAATATAAATAAAAAAGTCAATTTAATTCCTTCAAATATATCCTAAGTACATCAACTAGCTACTTCATCTCAGCCAGTCAAAACTGGCATAGTAACTAAGCTAGTGAGAAGGGTGGAAAACTTCAAGTGAGCTAATTTTAAGGTGTGCCTGATGCATCTAAGGATATGGATGGTATTAAAAGGTGTCATAAACTAACTCTCATGGATTTTCATGGAAAAATAATTCATTTTTGGAGGACAAGTGTGTAGGCTACATGAAGTAAGAGTTTTTGGGTTGTAGATGATAATAGCTCATTCCTATATGATTATAGATGACTAGGCCTACAACCAATGCATGGAAATGCATGTATATAAGACTTACCATTCATTATGATCATTATACCTATCCCTAATAATTTTTGGGATGTTTAAATAGGTCCAAATCATGAATGCAATTTTTTGAGATAGAATGAGAACTTTCATGCCACTTTGTAAGAGTTTCATGACTTGGAGAGCCACTTGCTCCTTATAACCTTGCATGTTTCATCCCACATACTCTTCTCATGCAAAAGTTACTCCTTTTATTAGCTTTAAAAGTTTCCTTGTGACCCTTGGAATGATCTCTTCTCCTCTCTCTCTCTCAATTTCTATAAGAATAAGCCATTTTGGCCATTGTAACTTATGCTCCACCTTATTATGGTGAAGCCCTACTCATTTGCATACCATTTGATAAATAAGAATATTGATTTTTAACTCTTCATGAATATTAATAATGTGTTTTACTTGGATGATTTATCTTGATTTGTGATAAATATGATTTCCTTAGCATGCTGTTTCATTCTTTCATCATATTTTAGTTGGAAAGCTTCTTCTTGTAGGGCATGTGAAGTGTTCTAGGAAGTGTCAAGGTTGGGTGAGTTAGTCTATTCACTAGTGCCATTAAAAGCCTCTTGTCTAGTCCTTCTATCTTGAACATTCATCCATAACCTCATAATGTAACATTGATTTGAGAATATGTAGATTAGATAAGTGTATGTTTGGTTAGTCTCTTGGTTTCATGTGTAACATGTAGCTAGTTGGAAGTCATCAAATTATTTGGTGTATCACCTCTCTTAGGATAGTTTGTTTTTAGTTTTCTCTTTCCCTTTCCCCCCTAAATTTTAAGTGTAGTTGTGATCCAAATTGGTACATCAAGGGAGCTATCCCTATTTAGATATTCACCTCATCCTTAGGCTACCCAAAATCCTAGAGGTGTTTCAATTATGCCACTTGGATGAGGAGAGATGAGACATCTCTTCAAAGGGTGAAAATCCAAGTGACAACACCAAACAAGAAGACAATAATTCAAAATAAAGTGTAGAATAAATTCATAATTTCTAATAATATCAAAAAGTCTAATTATTCATTGAGAAATAGATCAAGCAATAGCCACTCACTACTTCCATGCTTCCAAATAATAGGGACACCCCAGCTGATCCCAAGGCTAATAATGATCCCCTCTGCTAGAGGGAAACTACCAATGCCCTCTATTTATTTGCATGTAACCACTATAAAATACAACAATCATATTATAGAATACATGAATAAAATTAAATCTAAGATCACACAAAATGAATTGGTTCAAATCATAGAAAAATAGTTCAACTTTTGAAATATTTGGTTGAAAAGGTCCCTCAAAACAAGCCAAAATCAACCCATGTAAATGTAGTCATTTACAAATATAAAAATTAAGTTCCCCCCTTCTTCCTCATTGTTAGGATGTTTGGTATAAATGTTTATAATTGAATAGTAGCTTCAAGGGCCTCTGCCAATGTTATGACTATGAGAATTTTCAAAAAATTAGGGCTAACACCAATTAAATCTGATTGAAGAATTTTCCAATTGTACAAGTCAAATGCCATAGTAGTTGGGGAATTTTTAAACATTCACATATAATTAAACTCTAAACTTAGGGTGTGAAATTCATAGACATCCAAGTCATGGACATCCTTGAAGCCTATACCATGATACTTAGCAAAGACTAATCTAAGACACTAAATGGATACATGGTTACTAATTTTTCACATATGTGGTTGCCTTGGAGAGGCATTACCAACCAAATCAGGGTATAAAAGGAGCCAAAAGTTAATTTAATTATCATCAAGTATAACACAAAAAAATGAAAATGCAATATTGTATCTACCTCCATAGGCATTTACACTCTAACAACCAATTTTTATACTCAAATTAAACATCAAATTTATGTGAATTAGGTTGGCTTATGGATGATGTTATTATATGGAACCCATTACAAACAAGGCTTATGTGCAGGGTTAATGTTGATCAATCCAAAATCAAAACTCATACCATGCCATTCAAACAAGTTCATAACACTATTAGGCAAAGGTATAAACTAGTGAACCTAGTTCTCATGGAAATCATATATAAAGAGGTCTAAAAACTAATTATAGTAGGAATTTTTTTTCCCCTTAGACATTATTTATGGGTGAAAATTTTGCTACCAGTTCACAATATGAGTGGTGGAATAAGGTTGTCTATGGATTTCCAAACCTAAATAATGCTTTAGATAAAGATAATTACCCCCTGGATTCTTTAGATGAGGTGGTGCAAATGGCTAGTGGGTTTGAAATGATTTCCTTTTTAGACAGTTTTCAAGTTCTAGTAGAAAGAAAGGATTGGACAAAAAAAACTTTCACCACAAATTGGGACATCTTCACTTACAAAATAATGCTTTTCAACTTACTTAAGGTGGGTGTAATGTTTCAACATGCCATATATTATCATTTCAAAGGACTGGTAGGAAATATTATTATTATTTACATGGATGAATTGACTATTTTTTTAAACACAAGTCACAACATATGTGCCATTTGAGGTAAGTGCTCAAATAATGTAGGAGATATGGAATATCACTCAATCTTAAGAAAAACATTTTTTACATTACCAAAGGTAAGCTACTCAAACACATAATCACCAAGGAACGTATGCTCATAGATATTGATAGATCCAATGCATATCTAATTTTTTTCTCCCATATAATATGAAAGAGATTAAATCCTTCTTTGGAAAAAATAAATTTGCAAGGAAATTTATCTATAATTTTGATGATATTGTGTGGACTCTTCACAATATGTTGAAATAGGACTCAAAATTTGAATGGACTGTTGAAGAAAAGACTAACTTTCCAAATATGAATAATTCCATCATACATGGCCCAATTTTAATCATCCTTGATTTCATGAAGGAATTTATTTTACCTCAGACCACACCATAGCTATTGTGTTAACACAATGGATTAAATCAGACAAACTTCCCATTTTTTTCATGAGCACAACTTTTAAATAGACAATGCTAAGGTATTCCACATTAGAAAAATAGGCATATATATTAGTCAAGGTTATTAAAATATTTATGCATTACATATTTCAAAATAAAGTCCATGCCATAATTCCTAATCTCGTAGTCAAACTAATGCTAGGATAAAATGAATTGGGTGAATGCTAAGGAAAGCAGATGAGTATGCTACAAGAGTATGATATTGAGGTAGAGCCAACCAACATGTTGAAAGTTCAAGGACTAATGCATTTAAGGATGTTGTTGTTGAAAGTGAATGTTCAAGGACTCAACCTAAATTTGGCCACTGATAACCTCCAACTAGGTTTTTGACCAATTTCTACCAAAATGCATAATTTGGCCTAAAAACACTAAACCACATTAAATGAGTTGAAATTGATATATTCAAGTTCTAATTTTGGCCAAAGTATCATTAAATTGAATAATGCAATTTATGGGCCAACTAACTTTGATTAGATCATTTTGAGTCAAAATGTTAATTTTGCACCTAGGTTCCCTAGTTTGCTCTTTTATGTCAAATCTCTTACATGAGAAATGTGCCTTTGTTATTTTATGTTGAAAAAATCATAAATGGGATAACAAATCCAATGCATCTGACATCGACTTTCAACTCCAATCCAATCAAAATTTAGACCAATAATAAGACATTTTGATTAATTCGAGTAATTTGTGCATAAAGTGCTTAATCATGTTTCAAGCTAATTAATCCATGTTAAGGCCTTAAGTTAATTTTACATGGAAACTTGTTGAATATTTATTTTTGGAAATAAATATTGAATATCTGCATCATCAGGTGACCTCATTTCTTGGGAAGGTATCCTTAGGCCATAAATGCCATAAATATCAGGGTTCATGCCTCCCATGCCTCATCAAAGCCCTTCCATGCCTATTCAATGCCCCTCTATCCAAAATATTAATGGAGATATTTGTAGAATGAATTTAATATTTGGATTTATCCATGGACATACATCTCAATCTTGATATGGATGGTCATGGTTGATCCTCAAACCAATCTAAAAGTCTATAAATAGCAAGCCTCAAAGCCATAATTCTAAGCTCTCACATGCCAAAGTTATAATTCTAAATTGATTCCAAAGCTTCATAAAAATTAGTGCTATAATGTTAAAATATTGAGCCAATCCAAGCCAAGCCAAAGCCACACAAGGTGCCAAGGAGAGATAGAGGTATCCAAGCTTCCATTGATGTAGACTTCATGACCACAAAGTTGAGCAAACCACTTAAACAAGCATTTTGGAGCATCCAAGGAAGATGAAGGAAGGTTTCTTTCATGTTTTATTTATGTTTCCATTTTTTTTGTTAACTAAGCTCTCCCTATTAACTAGGACTATAGATGTTATGCTAGTGTGTTTATTTCATTTTGTTTTCATTTTGGAATTAACACAATACTAACCATCCTTTCTTGAGTCAAATTTCTAGTCTACATAATGGCATGCCTAGTAGGATATTTCTCCATAAATTTGGTTATAAATCCTCTCCAAAAATCCTAATAATAATTTCTATTTAGGATCTTGGAGTGAGAGGTTCAAAAGATTGAAATTTTTAAGTTAAATTTCTCTTTTTCTAACTGCATTTTTGTTCCTAGAACCTCAATTTTGATCTCTGGAATGATATCACTGTTACACAATCACAATTTTGTGTAAACAAAATCACTATTTTCTAAACAATGATTTTTTGGACCTAAGCATTGATATCATCATCAAGAACAATGATATCATCTTTTTGGGCAATGATATCATTCTTTCTTGCAGTGATTTTGTTCTATCGAGCAGTGATTTTATTTTTTTGGTTAACGATTTTGCAAAACTACGATATCATTGTTCCATGTAGCGATTTCATAATATATGATCTTTTCTATGTTTTTATATTTGATAAATAATGATATTGTCTTGAGCAGTGATATCACTCTTTTGGGTAGTGATTTCATAATTTTGGGCAGCAATTTTACATAACAACGATATTGCATTTTTTTGTGTTTTTTAATCTGACAGTGGTGATTTTGTAGGAAACAATGTTATTGATTGAGTAATTTCAATTTTGTAATAGAGACCTCAAATTTCAAATTTGCTCCTTCCATTTACAATTAGCTTCAAAGCTAAAGGATACTCTAACATTTTTATTACAGGATCAAGTTGGGAATTTGATAAAACATGTTTTAGACCATGTTTTGCATTCTTTTAAAATGAACCAAGAACTTTATTTTAGTGCTTAATAGAACATTTAGGTGCTTAAGATAAATGTTTGATAATTATACTTTCAAAGTTACAACTTAAGACCAAGGGGTCAAAATAACACCACCTCATCTTTCATTCAGGGCTTAAAATTGAACACACTTATCAATTTTTATTTTCAATGGTTGTTTAGTTAGTGTCAGGAGAACCTATAACAATCAATATGCTCTGATACCAACTATTAGGTGACCCCTTATCCAACGGTAGCACAATTGATTACTTTCTTATAAGCAATTAAACACGGAATTATACCAGAATGATAAAGTAACTAGAAACTTGAGACAACAAAGAATTTGAGAGACAATACACACTCTTATATTAGATATTACTAGAAGAAAATACAATAAGGAAGATGCCACTTCTTCCTCCACCTCAAAGGCTTGCCACACCTCAAGACCTTCTTCCCTCTCTCTCTTACTCAACACAAAACCAACTCTACAACCTGAGTTGCTATCCCTCCTTGAATGCTTCAGCTAATCTCCTTGACCTTGCTTGCTTCAATGCTTTTACTTGCCTTCTTGATTGATTACAATACATGCCTCATGGGTCTTTAAATAGAATCCCATGGTTACAAAAATAGAAATCTAACTACAATAATTAGACACACAGCTCGTGACTATAATTAGTCATTTGACATGTAAACACTCGCTTCACTTAACTGACTGTTCATCAATAGCAGTTCTGGAATACACAGGCGACTGACGTCGGTCCCTGCTTGCCTGGTGCTGTCGACGTTGGCCGACTACCTGCCGTCACTGGTTTCCTTCTCCACTATCTGTGACTGACGTCAGTTATACTACCAATGCCGGTTCCTCTGGTTCTTCAGAATCCTCTTCTTGTGTCTGCAAACAGTTGAAGCTTTTAGCTCCACACCCTAACAATCTCCCACTTGGAGATAAATAGCTGCTACTGTACTTGTACCTGTACACCATCTATTTTGTTCCTTTGGCCCTGTATCCCTCTTCAAAGTCACTCTTGAAGACCAACCACCATGCAAAACCTGTGATGCTATATTTGTCAATTATGCCACAAGAATTTTGCTGCTCCCAAATTCTTCATGACATACTTCTGAACCAACTCTACCCTTAGCTCAGAAAACTCCCTGTATATGAAACCCTGCAACAAGTAACACAATACAGTAACAGGATAATGTAGCTAATATTATCCAACCTGGTAAAGATAAAATACAATGGTCAAACCTCCATTGTTCTACAACCTAATCAAGACCATATACCATAGCCTTTTGTCTCATGTGTCCATCCACTCTCTTCTCTAAAACGGGAATACATCCCTCTATCCAGTGCTTTCTTCCAGCTAACAACACTACCAACAAATACTTGTTTGGTTCTCCAAGGACTCACACTCCTCATCCTTGCCAAGCTCCCACTATTTCTGGATTCTGCCTACATTGCTTCTTCCATCTTCCTAGTTCATGACTATCAGTAAGCAATATAAAGAAGGTGAACAATGAATATGAGGTTCACATACCTTTCCTGACCTCCACATGGGTGTTTGAGACTCCTTGACAGCTAGCTGTCCACCCATCATCCATTCCAGTGATTGATCTCAGCCATCTCCCAGTTTGCTCCCGACTGATGTCGGTTCCCTGCACTGACCCTGATTGCCAACGTCATTTCCCTAGCTGACGCTGGCATCCCTCCTACCGACGTCGGTCCTTATGACCAACATTGGACTTCTCCTACCTGACCTACCGACCTTGCTGGTCTGCACATGACCGATGTCGATATCTGGCTGACTGACATCGGTCCCATGTGACTGACATCGGTGTCTGTGTGTTCCTGTAAGTGATGAAATTTTCATCCACAAGCTCTTCTTGGATCAAACCTCTATCCATGCTGCCCTGCTCAGATTTATTCAGCCCCTGTGACTGATCTCTATCCTTCATCTCCTCCATAAACACCAAGGCTTCTTTGTTCCTGTCAAAAGCATTAAATTTCCTTTTTCTGTAATGAACTCTATCTATGCTTTCTGAATCTGAACACATACCTTTTGAATCAAGAACGTCCATTCCCTTCTTATTCATGTGACCAACCCTATTAGACCACATCTTTGAATCTACACCAAAAGTAGAATTAGTAATACAAGTAGGTAGATAAAGAGTACCTACTTTCTTACCTCTTGCTAGAACAAGTGCTCCCTTGGTAACCTTCCAAGAGTCCGCTATGAGGGTTATTGTGCATCCCTCATCTCCCAACCTTCCTACAGAAATCAGACTCTACTTTAGAATTGGAACATGCATGACCTCCTTTAACACCCATGTGTTGTCAATCTACAATCTCAGCTGCACTTTCCCTTTGCCAACTATCTGACAAGGCATACCATCCCCTAAATAGAGCACTCCAAAGTCTCCCTGTTCATACTCATGAAACAAATCTCTGTTTGGGGATGCATGAAAAGATGAACCAGAATCTAAAATCCATGATCCTACCTGACTATCCAAAGAAAGTATGAGAGCATCTTGTACCACAATATTTGCATCCTTTGCTTCTTCAGTACCTGCATGTTGATTTTATTTATCTCTCAACCAACACTCCTTTGTATGTCCTTTCTTTCCAGAAAACCAACAGGTAATACCTTTGGACTCGGATCTCCTTCTCGACCTTGATTTCCCTTGCTCAATCTTCTCCCTTTGCCTTCCCCTACTTTCTGCACTTAGAGCATTCCCTGATGATTCAACTGTGCTTCTTCTGCATATTTCTTCTTTCAAGATCACACTCACAACATCATCAACTTTTAAGATTTTAGAGGCAAATGTAGAATTACTTACTGCCATAACCAAACCATCCCAACTTTCAGGCAAAGAACATAAAATCAAGAGAGCCTTTACCTCATCATCAAAAACAATATTGACTGAAGCTAATTGGTTTACCAAACCATGGAAATCACTGAGATGAGTATGTACCGATCCACCTTCCTGCATTTGCAAAGTAAATAGCTGCTTCATAAGATATACCTTATTAGAAGCCGAGGGCTTTTCGTATAAATTCACCAAGGACTTTATCAACTCTTCCATTGTTTTACACTGTGATAAGCTGGAAATCACAGACGATGCAAGGCTCAACCTTATGGAACCGAGAGCCTTCCGATCAAGAACACTTCATTCTTCATCCTTCATATCTGTGGGCTTGCATGCAACCCCACCCAATGGTAAGTACAGATCTTTCTGATATAGATAATCCTCAATCTGCATCCTCCAATGTTGATAATTCTTGCCGTTAAACTTCTCCATTCGTAGCTTACTTTCTTCTACCATTGCTGAACTCCCACTCAATCAGAAAACCCTGTGAATGACTTGTAATAAAAAATAATAACCTGCACCCTGCAAACCTGGCTCTGATACCACTTGTCAGGAGAACCTACAACAATCAATATGCTCTGATACCAACTGTTAGGTGACCCCTTATCCAATGGTAGCACAATTGATTACTTTCTTATAAGCAATTAAACACATAATTATACCGGAATGATAAAGTAACTAGAAACTTGAGACAACAAAGAATTTGAGAGACAATACACACTCTTGTATTAGATATTACTAGAAGAAAATACAATAAGGAAGATGCCACTTCTTCCTCCACCTCAAAGGCTTGCCACACCTCAAGACCTTCTTCCCTCTCTCTCTTACTCAACACAAAACCAACTCTACAACCTGAGTTGCTATCCCTCCTTGAATGCTTCAGCTGATCTCCTTGACCTTACACCTGTAGATCTCCTTGACCTTGCTTGCTTCAATGCTTTTACTTGCCTTCTTGATTGATTATAATACATGCCTCATGGGTATTTAAATAGAATCCCATGGTTACAAAAAAAAAAATCTAATTACAATAATTAAACACGCAGCTCGTGACTATAATTAGTCATTTGACATGCAAACACTCGCTTCACTTAACTGACTGTTTGTCAACAGCAGTTCTGGAATACACAGGCGACCGACGTCGGTCCCTGCTTGCCTGGTGCTGTTGACGTCGGCCGACTACCTACCGTCACCGATTTCCTTCTCCACTGTCTGTGACTGACGTCGGTGATATTGCCAATGCCAGTTCCTCTGGTTCTTCAGCATCCTCTTCTTGTGTCTGTAAACAGTTGAAACTTTTAGCTCCACACCCTAATAGTTAGAACTTGATTTTCAAAAATAAGGTTTATGTGTGTATGCTCTTCCATTTATCCCATTTAGAGAACCCTTGGAATCAAAAGTTCCATCATTGTTGCAAACATGCCTAGTCCAAGGCATAAAAATAATGTCATCAAAGCACTCCCTAAAAACTCATCATAGTTTGGGTGATCTTGAAAATGACCCTAAAGTCTTTATTTTTATATCTTTCATTTCATTGCATCTTGGATCGAGGGGTAATTAATTACCTCCTACATGTTCTTTAGGGAAGATTTGACCTAGGGTTTCACCTCTCAGCACTAACTTCACCCACTCCCACTAAAATCTGAGGTTTGAGTGGTTAAACTACTTTCTAGTGTTAGAGTTACACACGTGACATATCCGGACTTTGGACATCACACTACACTGAGCAAGTGATGGATGTAGTGGTTAAAAAAATTACAAGACTTTTTTACAATAATCCAAGTGCCACAAAAACCTAATTACATGCTTTTATTTTTCATTGTGGCATGAAAGTCATTGTTAATTGATTCCCCTACAACATTTGAAAACTTTCTAGTTTAGTCAACCCCACATTACCATACCCTTACTAGGATTTGGACAATTATACTTAGTGTAGTTTGGTCATTTTTTTTACTTGGTATGTTTTGAGATGAAAAATTGTTTGTTTGTTTATAAACCCTATCAAAATGATGTTTTTGAGTTAAAGAGGGTAGCATTGTGCTTCCCAAAACATGTCAACCCATTTTTCCTTTGAGTATTTGCAACATAACTTTGATCACATCATTCGAGCAGGTTTATGCCATTAGGATGCTAAATTTATTTAAAAACTTGTTTACCATTTTATCAAAAACTATTTGTTTTAAACCATGTCATGTATACCATTTGGACCTTTGTCTTGTGTCATCATGCTATCCAATCTTGTCTAGCTTGTTTGGTCAAATCCTAGTTTTCAACGTTGAGTTTTCAATTAATCTTGTCAAGTTTGGATTCAAACCTTGATTGATTTCTATTTAAGCCTCAATTCATGGGGCTGATACATAGATCTTCCTCTTTTGGGTTCCATTAAATTTGCTTAATCAATTACCCAAATTAGAAAACTATTGATGGTTTTTTTGTTCAAAGCCTATCCTCATCATCGTTTATGCCTATATTTTAGAGAACACAACATTTATCTAAGAGACTTTAACCTCATGCCTTATGCCAACTGATCATGTTTATGTTTGATTTCATGTGTCGGGTCTATGTCAGAGTTGTTTCCAAACTTTGATAGATTAAATCAAATCACATCATGCCTTTGTTTCAAGTCTAGTTTTTAACGTTGTTTGGCCAAAAGTCTTAGCATAGCTTATTTGAGCTTAGATTTTGACTCTGTATTTGGAAAAAAGACGTAGTGATTCTTTTCTCTTTCTTAGTTTAGACTTTTTTTGGAACACTTTGACCTAGACCTTTGACATGCTAGTTTTATTCAAATGCTTGACGTTTTATGTGCATGACATTTGGCATTAGACTGTTTTATGCCAAATCTTAACACAAATCATTTTGGAGATACAACTCCACTTTTAGACCATGCTGGAGATATAACTCCACCTTTGACCAAGTTAGACCAAGTTTGAACCATTTATCCTTTGGACATAGTTTTAAGGGTTGTAGAACTCTAAGCCTTTTTATTTTAGAGTTTTCATCATTTATGTGGATATGTCTAGATACACTTATGGTGGAGTCACATACAATCCAAATTATGATAGAATGGCTACACAAAATCCCACTAATAACCCCTATAGAGGTATATTTTCTAAGGAGTTTTATTATTCTCCCTACAACACTCCATATGGGGAACATGGTCTAAATCCACAAAATCCAAATCAAATTACTAATTGGTATGAAGAGGCTTGTGAAGACTTTGAAGACCCAACTATAGATAATGTTGTTTGGGATATAGACCCATACCCTCTTTATCATAATCAATACATAGAGTGTATTCAAGAATCAACTTATGATCCAACTCAAAACTGGGATGATATGGTTTATGAGGAGAAATTAGATGCATTGGCTTGTGTGAGTAATCAAGCTCCACAATGACCCTTCATAATTATAAGACCTAGTCCTTTGGCTTGTGTGAGCAATCAAGCTCTACACCACCCTGTCGTTACCATTTCAGGACCTAATCCTTTGGCTCATGTGAGAAATCAAGCTCCATAATAACCTACCATTATCCAACCACATACCATTCTTTATCTAGTACCAATCCTATCCAAACCTCAACCGATCCAATCATTTGAAGACTAATCTATGTTCAAAACTAGTATTTTCCAACTCATTGGAAACCAAGGCCAAGATAACCAACCAATATGAGATGTTTTTGTTAAACTAACCATTTATGATAATTCAACCTATGATGAATCACCTTTTAATCCTATACTTTTTGTCAAGGAGTCTCACTCTGATGTGTTAGTCTTTGTTGAGTCACTTCTTAATGATTATAGCCACCTTTGGGAAAATCATTACCTTGACCATATGCCAATGTTTTAAGATCCTCCACTTGACAAGCTAGTCTCTAAAGAGTTGTCTTTTGACATTTTTCCCATCATTGAGGAGTCTCACTTTGATAAACCAGTCTTTGAGGAGCCTATTATACCATTACATGCCATTACTTGTCCAATACCAAACATTAAATAGGACATCATTGTAATAGAGTACCCATCAGATGAAGAATCAGAGTTAGATTCATATTCTATTCTTGGACTGACATTAGATTTAGCATTAGAATCAAAATGAACATCAATCTCAACATTAGATTTAGAGTCCCTTGAGTTAGAATTATATTTGGAAGAAGAATATGTTTGTGGTTATTACAAAATTGGTTATGCATGCCTTACAAATCAATTTGAATACATTTGTGATCATTCTATGATTTTTTAGGATGATTACTTCAGCTTCAACACAAGTTATCCTAGTATCTTCTATAAGGATTGTGAATCCTCTCCCCATTCCATTACCATTCCATAGGGCATTACCACCAACCAATATAGCCATATTATTCAAATTTCATCTTCCACAAGTGTTGATTGGGACTGACAGAATCACACTTTATTGAACTGCATCTATGATGACATATCTGTTGAAGAAGAGTAAGGAGTATAAGACCACATTCATGTAGTAGAAGAACACTCTCCTAGTGAAAATTTTTCAGAGGCACTAGGGAACATGAAAAGTTCAAAATCAACATCTTTTTGTGAAACTTTTTTGAAAGTGCTAGAATACAATCAAAGTCAAAAGCCAATGTGCATTAGTGAAACCTTCTCAGAGGTGCTATGGGAAAATCAAGATAATTTTATTGGTGAATACCTCATCAAGGCACCAATAGCTGAGCACAAAAGTTATTCATTGCTTAATGAAGACATTATTCAAGATCAAATAAAAATAACTTCTTATCTACAACCTAATAAAATGGTATCTACTCTCAAGCCCAAATAATAGAAAAATATGGTGGTCCTATCAAGAGAACAAGTCTTTAGCCTTGCCATAAACAAAGTTATGTTGAATTTGACATAAAAAACATTACGTGTGACTAAAAGTCCCGATCTTCATTTATTTCCCCACCATTACACATTCCATTATCATCCACCATTCCATTTCACAAACAAACCTACTTTCCTTTTTAGAGGCTACAAAGATACCTTATGTCGTCACTTGAAAGAATTAGAATCAATGACCAATGAAGATCAGAAAAGCATCCTTGAAAACCAAACTTGTAGGTCATTCTTCATAAAGAAACTATTCAGACCAGCTGTGGGGTAGAAATTAACATGATTGATTATTCTATTTGTATCATTTTCTGATTAGCACATGCATCTTCACTTCAACAATAATAATAAAATCATATTCCATTTATCCTACCCAAGCTAGAACCAAACATGTACCATACCATTTCATTTCCATGCTATTACCATTGTTACATATCCTTTGGCCATTGTTGCATATCCCAACCAATCACCCCATCACTTGGGGTCAACCCCCTTGGCATTATATCTAAATTTCTACCAACCTTTTCACCATTTTATCCAATCTATCAAAACCCATTATTATCCTTAGCAAGATCATACCATTCCTATCTAGACTAAAGCCTATTTTTAGTCATCCTACCTAATCCTATTTTGATCTTGGTTACTTTGGTTATTCCCACACTTTTTATGAGAGGATTCCAATCAAGTTTCAAATCTTATCAAATTCATGTTTACAATGATAGTCTATGAAATTAGTTTAACAGTTGATCTAACAAAATATCTTTCATTTTTCCATCCTATCAAGTTTGTTTATGTGAGCTTGATTATAATTGCCTATGGAAAAATCAGTGTCTCACCAGTCTTGCTACTAATTATAACCACCTATGGGTAAATTAGTATCATTGATCTAATCTATTATATCTTAGTTATAACTACCTATGGGAAAACTATGGGCACCACTTATTTACCATACATTGTTGCATCACCTTGCCATCATTATTTTTATTTGATTGGCCATTTGCTGGATTTGAGAACTTGTTGGGACCTAGTTGATTTTTCACTGCCTTTTATGTGGATGGAATTACTGTGATGTGAGGTTATTTTAAGACTATGTAGGTCATGCTTAATTCATGTTGAGGTCACCTCAGTCCCCCTTTTCATATGCTCTCACCATTTTATGAGCAATCTAAGCCATGCTCTCACCATTTTACAAGAAACCTCATCCAAACACTCTCACCATTTTATGAGTAGGTATCTTTTCATTCTCTAATGAGTTGAGATACCTAAACATACTAATAACATTTCAAATATTTCAAAATATAAAAACATTTGTCCTATCTAAGCTTAGTTAGTTATCCTCGATCTACCCTACTAGGGAAAAGCCATTATTAGGATAGTTTCTTTTGCTTTTGTTTTTAAGCTTCTTGTTTGTTTGTTTGTTTATTTTAAGTTATTTGTTTATTTATTTGTTCACTTGCATATTTGTTTGCTTTTAGCACCCTTGCCTTAACTCAATATATATGTGTTCATTAGGTGATTCCTTGTGCTCATTATTCTTGAGTTCATCCATATTCATATGCTAATATTATCATCATGGTTTTTATCATTGGTGCATTATTTTTTAGTGTTTATTAGATTAAGAGTTATTCTTTATGCATATTTTAGCCAAGTCTTCATGGTGTTCTATCATGATTCCTACCATCACATGCTATAGCAAAAATTAGCTTCAAGAAGGTCTACAATTAATGGATCCATAGAAGCTTCTCCTTGGCACCTTGGCAAATCCTCCCATCCCACCCTTGATCAAATTAACCCATTGGCCATTTTAGTTGTATCATTACTAATAAGGATGATCATCTCCTCATTGGTAGGTACAACTAAATATTTTCTACTGATCAATCTTATTCTTTTATTCATCTCTTTCATCACTTTGTGCCCACTCATATTTTGATCTATATTCTAGGTTATATCCTTGAGTTATGCTTGCTAATCTGCCCTAACCGAGACACCATCATCTTAATCTAATCCAAGTCCTCTTAATGATTATAACTACCTATGGGCAAATCATTATTTTGACTTTTATTCTTGATTATAACCAATTTGATCAAATCAATAATATTTTTAAATCAATGCATGCAAGCATTTTCTCATTTGGATTAATCTCAACCACAAGTTAATTCTCACCTTTCTTATTATTTCTTTTTGAGGGACCATCCATCAATAAATGTGATGGTTATTCCCTTGAGGGGGCATCATCATAGGCTTCTCAAACACTATTTGGAGCTTTATTCTTTAAATCATCATCTTCTTTTTGGCATATTAGCCTATTCTCATTATTTAAGAATACATTTCTTTGCCTATAGTTTGTAACATCTTCCCAAATAGGGGAAAACTATAGACACCTAAATCTAGCCACCGATAACCTCCAACCAGGCTTTTGACCAATTTCTACCAAAATGCACAATTTGGCCTAAAAACACTAAAACACATTAAATGAGTTGAGATTGATATATTCAAGTGATAATTTTGGCCAAAGTATCATTATATGGGGCATTGTAATTAATGGGCTAGCTAACTTTGATTAGATCATTTCGAGTCAAAATGCTAATTTTGCACCTAGGTACCTTAGATTGCTCTTTTTTGTCAAATCTCTTACACAAGACATGTGCCTTTGTTATTTTGTGTTGACAACATCCTAAATGGGATAACGGATCTAACACATCTGACATCAAATTCTAATTCTAATCCAGTCAAATTTTAGACCAATAACAAGACATTATGATCAATTTGAGTAATTTGTGCATAAATTGCTTAATCATGCTTGGAGCTAATTAATCCAAGTTAAGGACTTAAGTTAATTTTCCATGTAAACTTGTTGAATATTTATTTTTGTAAAAATAAATATCAAATATCTATGTCATCAGGTGACCTCATTTCTTGGGAAGACATACCTAGGCCATAAATGCCACAAATATCAAGATTCATGCCTTTCATGCCTCATCAAAGCCCTTCCATGCCTATTCAATGCCCCTCTATCCCAAATATTAATGGGGATACTTGTAGAATAAATTTAATATCTGGATTCATCCATGGCCACACATCTCAATCTTGAGATGGATGGTCAAGGTTGATCCTCAAATCATTCTAAAAGTCTATAAATAACAAGCCTCAAAACCATAATTCTAAGCTCTCACATGTCAAAGTTATAATGCTGAATTGATTCCAAATATTCATGAAAATTAGTGATATAATGCTAAAATATTGAGCCAAGCCAATCCAAGCCAAAGCCACATAATGTGCCAAAGAGAGATGGAGGTAGCCAAGCTTCCATTGATGTAGACTTCATGAGCACAAAGCCAAGTAAACCACTACAACAAGCATTTTAGAGCATCCAAGGAAGGTGAAGGAAGGTTTATTTCATATTTTAATTCTGTTTTCATTTTGTTTTGTTAACTAAGATCTCCTTAGTAACTAGGCCTAGAGATTTTATGCTAGTGTGTTTATTTCATCTTATTTTCATTTTGAAACTAACACAATACCAACCATCCTCTCTTGAGTCAAATTCCTAGTTCACACATATCCATGTGTAGACCTATCATGAGTGCCAAATATTTAAAAAGAGGGAAAGCTTGAAAATAAGTCTAATTCACCGAGTCTAACCCTTTGCATATTGAGGATTCAAATTCATTGGGGTGATAAATCCAAACTACACAAGTGGTCACAAATTCATGTTAGCTTCCAAAAATTATTGCATGCAGTAGACAGAGGCCATTACTATAAATAAAACTAAACTTAAGGAGGTAATAAAATTTGGTGAGGAAAACATTTCCACTAAATTTGGCATGCCATTTTCTCTTGTTTATAATAATGGACTTGCATTTTAGTCATTAGAATTTATAAAGTGGGAATATGACAATGGGTTTACATTAAAAATATACTCTAATTAATATTTTCATGTAATGGTGTGGATGATTATGTGTGTAAATAATTATGATGGATATAAAACTTGTCCTCTTAGTGCATTCAAATATTAGAGAAGGTAATCTAACCAACAACTCATTGAATAACTATTTATATTGGGACACGACCAATTCATATCTGCTAAACCTAACCAAGGGATATCTTACTACACAACACCAAAGGAGAGGGTTCTGAAGCCTCTAGGAAAATGATTTAACCTTAGATTGGCCTACAATACATAAAATAAATCTAAACATTATGCTCACTAAATCTTGTGGCACAAAGGGGGATAGTTAACAACAAAAAACATATAACAAGCAAAGAAAACTATACTCAAGTCAATGCATAGGTAAACTAAGAAAAGAGTAAAAAATTTACCCTATTAATTTATGAAATATATATCTACCAAATGGATGAGTACAATTTAAGAATACTTACCTTTGGATGAACCTATCGTGCCTCAATCTCTCCCTTAGCCAATTGTGCTTTGTAATAGGTTGTTGTGGCTTTGTAAGTATCACACTATAAAAATCATCTCTAGGATAAAATACTCCTACTTTTCATCCAAGACTTTCCCATAAGACAAGTTTTCTTCCCTTCAAGGGAAAATCCTAAGTAATGACTCCTCGAGTGTAGAATTAGCAGAATTGCAAGCTATAATAATGTAAAAATGAATGTTACCCTCTATTGGATTGAAGTGAAGATGATATTTATATCCAAGGATTGACCTTAAATCCTTTCAAAATTTTATCTGAAAAGGTCAACCAACTCGATCTTGAAAGGTAGGAAAAATAGCCATTAGGCTAAAACTAGGTCGGCCATGATGACCTAATTTTGTAATGTGTAGCTTAACCCTTTATAAAAAGAATGATTGGGTTGACTTAGCAGGAAAAATGGGTCTAAGGTTGTTGACTCTATATGTGTTGGTTGACATAGTTGGAAAAGTGGGGTTTTTTTTAGTGGCCAACTACATATGTGTTGGCTGACATAGTTGGAAAAGTGGGTTTTTACTTAGGTGTTATTTGAGAAGGAAGATTGCTTAGGGAGTAGGACAAGGGCATGAAAGGTGTTGAAATAGGTAGTATAAATATAAAATAAACATTTAGACATGGAAATATAGTTTATTATAATTTAATTTATATTTTATATTTATAATTTCATGATGTTTGAGAGTGGTTTCAGACCTATAGGAGCTATAATGCAAAATCTAGATCTTGGAGGGTCTTGATGGATTTCAGACTTCGCCATATTATAGGGTTTTAGGATTTCAAACTTAGCCATATTTTAGGATTTAAGGAAGACATAATAGGAGGTAAATGAATAGACATTTTAATGAGATTGGAATAATATTAGGAATGATTCAAAGCCACAATAATCTTACGAAGCACCAATGCTCTTCCCACCCTTTTCCCAGTGCACCCTTTAAGGTGTGCACTTAGAAATATTGAAACTCGATAGGTTCATGCAAGAGAGAAAGTGTCAATAAATGATAAAATTTAAATATGTTGTGTGTATACACATTCCACCAATAAAAACCTAATAGATGATATTAATAATTTTTTAAAAAGAAATCCAAGGGAATGACATACATTACTAACATACACATTATGGGTTGATCGAATAAGATAAAAAAAAGCCCTAAAATCATCTCCATTTTTTGTAATATTGCCCACATACCAATTCATGTAATATTTTATGGAAAAGGATGACTAATTTCAGTCTAGGCTACTTAACATAATCCAAATGGAAGATGTTTTAGATGAGGCCTTTCTAAATTTTAATACACACCAAGACATTATTAAATGTTGGTTTGACAAGAAGGTGAAGATTAAGACATTCAAGAACCTAGACTTGGTCCTAATATATGATAAACCTCATGAGAAAAAAGGCAAAATTCAAATCTAAATTCACTGTGGATTGGTCCCTACCAAATCTCTAAGATTTTGGGGAATATTACCTTCAAATTAAAAAATATGAAATGATATAATGTGACACTCCTAGTGAATGAAAGTTATTAAAACATTATCTCTTAGTTATGCCACCTCGTCCAAGTCTAGTTTGATTATGAGATTTTGGATATTTAGATTAATTTCTACTACTTCCATATTTTCTTAGCTTAGTTTTCTTTATGATGTGATTTCATAGTGTAGTTTCCTTGTTTTCCTAGTGTAATTTCTCTATTTTCATAGTATAGTTTTCTTGTTTTCTCAATATAGTTTCCTATTTTATTAGATTAGTCTATTTTTAGTTTTGATTATGCACTTTTTTTACTCCTAACCCACTCGCTTAGCATTATTTAGACTGGTTAAGTGTTCCAAAAGCTTTGACTATAACACAAGAAGATCAACTATAAATCTTAGCCTCAACTTCTAGAATCGATCACTTACGAATCTTCACTATGACCATGTTGCCCAACCAAATCCATGTGTTCTTAAAATTAAAAATGCTTTTATTACCATAAGTGTGTCAAAATTCAGAAACCACTCTTGAAACACTCTTAATAAGATGAAATTTTAAGTATTTTTTAAGGTCACCTCTAATTTAGTTATGTTTTCATAGAGAATTAAAATCTATTTTTGAAAAATCAAATGAGTTAAATAAAAGTCTATCCAATGAGAAGAGTCATGCTGCACTTTATCATCATTAATGTTGCCTTGAGGAAAATAAGAAATTAATGAAAAAGTCACTTGTGATTTTAATATATAACCCTACATTACCTAGCTTATTTAGTTATAAACCCTTTGGAAAGTCAAAAGATAGATTTAAAAAATGATATTTTTTTGAAAGCTTCCCCTAAAGGTTGATTTCCATAATCTACACTGGGGTTATAAACACTTGGATGGTAATGGATAAAGGTCTAGAGTGGATCCAAAGGTAGCATTTTTAGGGCTATAGACACCTTGCTAGCAGTAAAGAAATGCCCAAACTTTACTCTCCCAAGCCATTTTAAAAAGAGAGAGAGAACTAACCTTTATAAAATTTTGATCAATAATATATCCTATGCAATATCAAAATCCTCAAGGTAAATAAAAAAAATCACATTCACATAATTTGACACTTTAACAATGTAGTATATTTAGTATTTTGTGTGATCAATTCAAAACTGATTGTTCAAATATCTATGAAAACATAAGTCTACTTGCATGACTAAATGATTCCTATTCTAAACACTAAATTACATTTTACTTATATAGTCACCATTTATTGTAGCTAACACACCCCATTTCCTCAAAAGTATGACCCTCTAATTTGTAATTAAAGATTTGGTAAAAAAATTATTCACAATAATCTCATAGTTTAATTCATAATGACCCCTTTAGTAAATTCTTATTCATGGTGATCATTTTGATAAGTTTTTATGATGTTCACATGGACCATTTAAATTTTTTTCCTAAAGTCTAAAATGCATGGATCTTTATTTTATTCACCAACCAAGTCCAACAATTTTTATCCATTGAAATTCATCTTCCAACATATCCCCATTTTGTTCCTCGAGCCTTGCCTTACTTAAATGCATAGCTCCATGACTAGTTGGTGTTTCCTTACACCAATCCATGACCTCTTTGAACTAATGTACATCTCTCTATGACTACATCATGATACCTTACATAAATTCAAAATTTCCTCGCACCACTTTTTTCCATTTCATGACCTCCTAGTCCTACAACTATGATAAATCCTATAAACTGCATGACTATAATCTAGTAAGGATCAACCACATGTTCTTCCCTATAACTCCTTATACTCTAATTTTTATAGAGTTCCACTCTATGACCACAAGACACTCTAAGACTACGTGATTTTTTTGCATGTCCCCATATCAAATGTTATTCCATTAGATCTTGAGAGTTTGAGGATTGTGTGACTATGAGTGAATGATGAATGACCACATGTCACTCTGACATATTATCGTAGTCCTCCCATGAACTTGTGAACCACCTAACCTTCATGATTGTAAGGAAATTATGAATAGCTACATTCACTCTAACATATTCTCTCAACCCTCATTTGAGTTTGTGAACCATTTGACCTATGTGACTATGAGTGAATTAGAAATCACTGCATGGTATGAAATTTTATCATCTGATATATAAAAAATTTAGGTAGGAATATGTCACCCATGACCCATGGACTATCAAAATTCTCCATGTTTATTTTATTACTTCATTAAATTTTGTGAAAAAATTAATATTTTTAGTTTACTTAATGATTTCTCAACCAAGGTATCTATTTTTTTGGTCATAAGTATGAGAGGTTGTGAAAGAGGTTAGAAAAAGGAAGAGACCATGTGGAGCCTTTCTAACATGCCAAGTATTAGTAGTCAAATAAAAAATCATTATAAGTGTTCAAAATAAAATGAATGGGTGTCAACCACAGTTTAGACTGGTCACATTGAATAGAGGTCCACATGGCCAATGTTGGGTAAAGAGCAATCAAAAGGCCATTATTATAGTTCAATTTTATATTCTAGCATGGCCACTTGATATGGAGATAATATATACAAAATATTGAAATGATATGCTAAGTATGTAGACATGAAATTCAAAACCATTTAAATAAGTAGTGAGAAGTGGTAGTTACTCAAAGATGGAAGTGACCAAGGCCATGAATATGCAGATATCTTAGTAGGACAACTTACATTGGAATTTAATTCCCAAAAATATTAAATTACAATTAAAAGTGAAAAGTGATAGTAGTTAATATGGAAGTGAAAATTTATAGAGTTAACTAATGAGAAGTGATGGTCTTATCTACTAAAGTGAAAAGCGACATGTCACCTTAAATGTAAAACTTGGGATCACAGACTGTGAGGAATTAAAGTTAGCACAATGTCATGATAAAATGAGTCTGTAGAATTCATAAATGAGAAGTGATCACAAATGTTAAAATATGGAATTAGTGTGACTTTTGTCCACTAATATTTCATTATAAATAGACCATTGTGAATCATATGAAAACTATAAAGAATCTCCTTGTGAAAGCTATAGAAAACATTTCTTTGAAAAACCACAAAAATAATTTTGGAATACAATTGGAAAGCTTATGAAACTTCTAGGTTTTATTCTTATCTTATTTTCACTTTCTCACTTAAGACATTACTATATGTCTTCTCTTTTTAATACTCTCATTATATGAGATTTGTATGCTCTTTTATGAATTGATTAGTCTAGGCTATTGTTATTTTGACCTTTTTTCTAGTAAATTGTGACTTCCTGTGATTGAATAAGCTATAACTATTTCTTCCAAGTAGGTATCTTGTCAAGTTTAATCATTAAATTTATTTGTATATCTTTCCTTAAAATCTTATGCTTTGTTTTTTTAATTTCAAGATAATGCTAGATTTGGAAGGCACTAATAATTAAACAACAAAATTCAATTAACATGTCACAGTTTGAAACTACTAAATAATGACTTGAATATTATTATCTAGCAAATGTGACCCTCTCTTTTATGTTTATTTTTCAGGGATCAAAACATTATATAATATGACTTAATTTTCATTGTGAATATAAATGTTTTTGTTGCACATAATTGCTGGTTATTCTTGTTGTAAGCACAAGACAAAATTAATTATTTTTGGATAAAATTATTTGAATATAAAACCATATATAGATATCATCTTGATTGTTTCTCTAAGTTATGCTATAAATAGAAATTTATTACTAGAGGGAGGCCAAATTAAAGCTTCATAAATCCATTTGTAACTTTGAGACCACATTGTGAACCAATATCTTCCACCAAATTGGTTACTTATATAATTAAATACCTATAACTCATGCCCTTGATCACTTTCTAATGATCCTAAATTGAGAGGGTGTATGACCCTTGATAAAAATGGTATATATAAAACACACATAAACATATAAGATGTGAGTCAATGAAATTAGGTATAAATAAAGGCACATTGGTATAGTCATCATCAATATTATCATGGTAATTGAATGTGATTATAGGTCATTGTACTTGTGTATATTTAAACATACCAACAAGATCATCTATAGAATAATACTCCTTAGTTCTAAGAATATAATAACTCAGATAAGGATGCACATTGTAAGTAATATATACCTAAGGATTAGTCATTTTTTCTTATGCCACATGTTTTGGAAATGGATCTAAAAATATATTAATCTTTGAACTATGTTGTGCAATTTTTTTCTTAGGTGTATAGACATCATTAATTTCAATAGTGTTATTCTCAAATAAATATTGTATATTATGTCTCAAACCATAACATCTATTAGTTGAATGTTTGACATATCTATGCCAATCACAATATGAATTGATATTTAACCCCTTGGGTTTTACATTTATCATATCAACCTCCATTGGAAAATAGAGAGATATGAGATTTCACTTGATTATATTTTATATCACCTTATGAGGAGGTTATGATAATCGTGTAAATTTACTCCTTTGAGGAGCCAAAAGGACAACCTATTATTAGGTTGTGGAATTGCATCAAATATTTTTTTAGCCTCATTCTTAGTACCATTAACCTTTTGGTTTTATTTGAAAATTGGAATTAGAAGATGTGGGAGGCTTAGTCCCATAGTTTAGCTTGTTCATGATAATAAACATAACCTCATAGTCTCTAACAATATGGCACATCATCAAAATATTAGAAGTGTTTGAACATAATAGCCTCATGAATAGGCACAAACCATAGTATTTTTGATTTTTGAGATAATATTATTATGAAAAAGAACATAGTCACAAATGGGCTAATTAGGTCCTTATTTTAGTTGTGTAATTTGATCATATTATACTTTCTCACTAATATTGATAGTAAAGTGAATTAGTAATTGGTCAACAAAAGGATCAAAAACATACATTGATTACAAATGAAGGTCATAAAACCTTCATAAGGCATAGTCTTTAAGGCTCATAGGAAAAAACTTTGTTAGTAACTTATTGTTAGAAGAAGAATCTAAACATGTTACATGGAAAGATATTAAATGTTATTCTAGATCAACTTTACCATCATATGGTATAAGTTTAGGTGAAACACAAATTATAGGAAATATATGAGTGGAAATATTTGGGGACAAAAGGTTATGTAATAATTCTTGAAAATTTATCAGATGACCCACTCTATAAGAGCCTTATTCCAATTGGGAAATTTTGGATTGAAGATTGAGGAGAGTTTGTATAAATTCTTAATTAGTAGGCATAATAGATTGATTAAAAATAGATGGCATCACATGGGAAGCAAACCTATGAGATAAAAATATGTTTCATAAGAATAACCATATAAATCCAATGTTTAATTTTTGTTGTCCTCACACTAGGTGTAGGCATAACTAGTGTATCCATATGTGTAGACACATGCATAGTAGTAGCAGGAATAATGAACTGAACACCTATTTTATAACATATTCCTCTAAAATGTGGATTATAATCATTAAATATTTCATCATGTTATTATTCACGTGTGGCTTTCTTAGCATTATTTACATTCTTAACCTCTAGGATAATGTTCAATATTTTACTGATGCCATTAGGTTGGATACTATTTTGATTTCAAAAATTTGAAAGTGTTTAGACTTATTTATGATCTACCCCATTAAGCTTATTGTGATGTATTATACCATAATTTCTATCACTATAATCATTATTTTTTCATAAACAATTTCAAGATCAGGCATAACATAATTAATAACACATTCCTCTACATTTATGTGTTAGTTATTAATATTTTCATAAGTAGAAGGATAAATATGTATTTCATAAATTTAATCAATTTTATATTTCACACAAACATGTGGTTGGATAAAATAAATTTTATTATGATCAATCGCATTATCAATTAACTTAGCACTTTGCCTTATAGGTGTAAGATATATAAACTTATTAGATGGCATATAATATGATCATGAAAGCATTAGGGAATATAGGAAAACACACATATATTATTTATTATTAAGGGAAAATAAAATATCAAATATTAAATTCAAACCCTAATGTAGGATAAATTTAAAACCCTAAAAGTATAATAAACCCTATGGTAGAATAGACCTAAGCTTTTTGCATGCTCACGTAAACAATAAAGTTCACCAAAATTCTTTACTTATTTTATGATTAATGTGATCTAAATGAAGAAAAACTATGAATATTTAGATTATGTAAGATAGGGAAATAGTCATACAAATTTGAATGTAAATGGGTAGATTGATATTGAACTCAGAAGATTAGAATTTGAAAAAAACACCAAAGTGAGGGAGGTACTTAGCTTATTTTGATATTTTTTCTCATTGTTTCCATCACTAACTATTAAAATTATTTATGTCTATTATCTAACCACTTATATTAGGAAATAGGATCTCAAACCTTGCATGGATGTTTCCATCTAAATTGAGACCCTTGTAGTGATTTATACTATCCAATCTTTGTAGCAATTTCCTTGTTAATTAAGTAGGGTTATGACACCTCATACCTCTATGATTACACATGTATATGCCTCCTTTGTGTGTACTCACCTTCTATTTTATACATTGATCCCTATTTTCCATCTCCTTCCTTGAAGACCAATGATCCTTGAAAATAGAGAAGTATGTTTTGTTTCACAACCTTAATCACTTTTCATTGAGTGTTTCCTAAGTTACAATACTTTGAAGATGTATTAAACCACATGTATTTATCCCACCTAGGGATTATACTATGTGTACCATTGTGATTAATCTATATTGTAATATAATGTTTACCTTTCAACAGTTTACACCTTCTAACTTTGACTTGAGTTTTTATTCAAAATTAGCTTTAAGGATTTTTTTTGAGGATATTCAAACATGTATTAACTTTTAATAGTGTCTTAAGATAGTGCTAATTGATTTATCCAATTTTTTAAGACTTGCCAAGATGGATATAACCTTAGAAAAAATTTGAATTTATAGCTGACTTTGATATTTATTATTACATCTAACCCATGAAACATGTCTAGGCTAATCTATTAAAGCCATCCCAATTTTCAAATTATAGATTGAGTGTTGTTAGACACTATTGATATAGGTATAAACCTAAAACAAATTGTAACCATATGACTATTACTTATACTATTGTGGGAGTGAAAACTGATGATTTGAAATATACATATAATCTGGTTAGTATTATGGAGTGTTATTGTATAGACTAAAGTAATTTTAAATATGTGTATCTACTTATTTGGGTTGGATAAGACAACTTAGAGGGTCGAAAGATAGGGGAAATTATGTACAAGAGTCAAATGTGTAACGTAAATTCCAAGTAAGTAAAAGTGTGCCAAAGTTGATGTTTCTAAAGTGTATAATACTAAATATAGGTGTCTCCAAATAGTGAGGATGATGACATTAACTAAATATTAGGGAAACTAAATTACAACCCTATATGAACAAATGAAAATTCAAATGATATAAATGTCTTAGGTGTTGGTTTGCTTCTAAAAGACCTCATGATTATGGAATGTCAAATTGTGATATGAAAAAATAAATTAGTAAGGAAAGATGTGTTGGTTTTAATAAAATTAACCAAGAATAATATGAATTTAGACCTAAATGTGCATAACAACATATTGATTCATTTATAGAACATACTGTGGTGAAAATTACTGTCTTTTTGCTCATTATTTTTTATGCCCATGTTGACAATGATATGAATGTTCATACCTCTCAAGATTAATGTTGAACTTAAAATGATGATGATTATGACTTATAAGATTAAATGTATTTATAATATAGGGATAACATTATTGAAACTATTAGAACATATGTTATGAAAATCCCTTTTTATATTGCTAATATTGTGGACATGTTGAAAGAGGTAGATAGTAAAAAATATGCTTGTATTTTAAATAATATTATAATTTATTCTAATTATGTATTTGCTTCTCATTCTATGATTTCAAATTTGATTACTAATTTTATGTTTTCCCATGTGTTTCCTATTCAACAAAAAATGACCATTCCCCCACCTAAGCTTACTAGGGTTCTTATATAATTTTCTAATGATGAGCCTTTTATCTTAGGTGATCCACTTATTAATACAATAATACCAACTTCTAAAATAGTCACTATGATGGGTGTATTAGGTGAATTACAATGACAAGTTCACCTTTTGTCTCTTGGATCACATGATCCTAATGCTAGGGTTGATTCTTATGCTATAATATCAAATCCCATAGCTTGAAAGATTATAATATCTCATATTCCACATTGTTTTATCAATTATAAGATTAATATATTACATGTATGTGAAGATCCATGCAAGCATTTGAAGACCTTTTATGTTTCTCGATAATTATGTTCATTATGACACATTATTACTCTAGATATTTCTAAGAATATTTGTAATGATACATTATAACATGGATCCATACA
>JARHVA010001311.1:3615000-3627490 GCA_037957365.1 Torreya grandis
TTATCCATAGAGTTTTTATGTTTTTTCTATGATTTGCTTAATTATTTTCATTAGTGTTGTGCATACATCTTTTAAGCCCTAACTCAAACATTGTGGAAAATTATTTTGATGATTTTATGGATCCCATGTCTCTTATTCCTAATTATAATCTAGATAATGAAGGTGATATTTGGAATGATTATGAATCTTATTATGATGATAGTGAAGATGAATAAATAAGCTAACTTAATTTCAACCCTATTGGACCATAAGAAAATGTAAATAATAGGAATGTCTTGAATGTTTAGTGTTATTTAAACCCTAATTAATATGGAAATCTAAATTTAATTCAAAAATAATTACTGAGGAAATAAATGATTAATCTTGTTCAAATCATATAAATGTTTGTGTTTTTACTCTTCCATTGAATGCAAATTTTGTTAATTGTATAAAAATTAGAAACACTTGTCTTCCTAATTCCAATTTCATTAAAAATATTGAAATTTATGTTAGTGTTTATACTCTTCCTTTGAATGATCATTTTCACACTATATTTATACCAATTCATATGATTATTACCATGATACATTTAATAGATAAATTTAAAAAAATTACAAACTCTATATTTAAAGGTCATGCCATTTGAGAAAAAAAATTACAACCACATACATTGGACAATGATAATAATGATTCATATAGTTATAATATTTTAAAAAGTCATAGTAATATCCATACACTAATCAAGACAAATCCTAAAACTTAGGCTAATCATTTAGAGACACCTACAACATGTAATGCACCTCCCTTAGTGGATCAGGTGAATTCAACAAACCTAAAGATAATCAAAGTGTAGCATTGAAGAAGTAACTTGATAGAAACATATTTTTTTACCTTCAATCAAGTGTTATGATTAGAAATATGCACTACACAAATTTCATTCCAAATTATTTTGTTAATATCATAGAATCAATGGTGATTTAATAAATACATTTCGTGTTTTGAAACAAAAAATAAAAGTATTATTAATAATAATGACCTTAAATTAGATAAATTTACTAAGAAACCAAAATATCAATCACACCTTTAAATATTGAATAATGTGTAAAAATTAATGTTTCATTCTCTAAGTAAATAAAGTCATTCCTTTACGTTAAATTCACAAAACATGATAACAAAGAACCAAAGCATCCCAAAGTAGATCGTGCTAAATATAAAAACCAACTCAATTGGACACCTAAGAACAAAGTTCATCAAGATTTTCCTAAAGAAAAATTTCCTAAGCAATATCAACTCATATAAATCACTTCTTTAATTTTTACTCAACCAATGGCATCAAGTAATTATTTCTTTGATTCATTAGGTGATACATCTGATTTTTATGCTTTAGATCTAGGGATTGATAACATCATAGGGTAGCCTTGCTGACCCATATCATGGGATTCAATGCATATATCTATTGAAATATTTATTGTTACATAATCATGTACATATATTTTCTTCTTATATATATTGTGCCTTAAAATTACCTTCCTCTGAATGCTTATTTTATCAAAATTACAAAATCTAAAAACATACATAAAAGACAAAAATACAAATATTTATTTGCCTTTATCTTGGTTATATGATATACATGATACCTATCTACATACACTATATATTTTATGAATCCATGTTTTAACACTTGATTTTCATTTTATACCTTGATTTAGGTAAGAGGCATGATAATTCAGCTAGATATGCTTATGATTACATTTTTGGCTCAGCCATGAAGGGACATTGCTTACTCTTAATTTTTCAATAGTTATATAGAAATATAATTTTGAGCAATAAAATTATATATATATATATATATATATATATATATATATATATATATATATAAAATTACATGCATCATTTTTATTACTAATACTTACACAAGTCATGCATATCTTAGTTATGCACATGTATCTATTCATGCTATTTTCAATCTATCATTACCATCCTTAAATTTATGAATATGATTTGGGCCTCTTTCTTGAGCATGACTGCATTCTTATTTTTTTATTCTTCACATGGAACTCATTACCCTTATTATATCTCATTATTTCATGCTTCTTTATATTTCATTGGCCTTTACCATTTGACTGTTGGTCCTATTCTTAACACTTACACCAATCTTCTTGATGATGATAACATTCTTATTAGGACATCCTATCATAGTAGCATGATTTGAGTTCTCAAGGAAGCCATAGGTGATTAAAATCCTCATCATTTAATTTATTATAATCTTGATGATTACTCCTTTTATTTCGTATACAACTTTGTGCTTTCTTGTGTTAGTTTCTATTTTTATTCTACATATATAACTAAAAATTCAAAAAACATTATTTTATATACTTGATTATATCTATTTACCTATGGGGGCATCATTCCCAAGCATGATATATATTGATTAAATCTATATTCACATCTTTTACTTTGGGAGAATTGTACCCATACTTTTTCTCATTAACATATTATGAGTTTCTTTAAGCATTACTTTAGTATAATCTATCTATGGGGGTATGCCACTCATAGTTTCGTCCTAAGATTTATATTAATTACACATGATCACATTCATAGTCCATATTACTTGCATTCAATGCATTATTAAATTATTTGGAGATTTCATGTCCTTATCACCATTTACATATTGTCAATACTTGATTATCATAAACATTATTCAATTGACTATATCTTCCACATTGGTGTACATGATGCATAATTGCCTATGAGGGCATTGTACTCACACATGTTTCTTATATACATTGAAACTACATATTATTAGATTCAAATGCTATAATTTACACCTTGTATTGACATATGTTTGTTATCATTTTTATATCTTATTTTTTTTGAGAATTTTCACATTGGGCATTAAGAGTTCTTTCCCATATAAATAAATATCCTTAACTTAGGATTTAGTTTCTATTTGGCCTTACCACGTAGTTGAATATATGATATGTCATGAAAATTTGATTTTATCATAAACTTTGGGACATACATTAATAGTTTTCTTGCACAATTACATAGAATATGATACTTGTTATAATCTACATACATTTTATCGCACTATGCTTATCATGCTCGATGCCTGTATAACTTATACATTTTATATCTATGGGCTGAAATAAAGACATTGGGAATTAAAAAAACATTAGAAAAATTCAAAATTCAATAATATTATAACAATTTAAAAACATTTCTCTATAAATGTTACATGTTTACCTATGATAGAGGTTTTAATTATACATTGTTTGTACATATGATTTTCATGGTATTGTCTTGCATGGATGTTATGTAGATTCTCAAGTACATAATACTAAATTTCATGCCATGCACCTAAACCTTGGAGGGAAAATTTCATATACAACATGTCCTTACTTGGGGTCATTACCATTTCAGTGGATTATTGCATGATGATATCTATCCTTATTTTTTATTTATCATATTGAGCTAAATTACATTGATTATTACATCTTCAATTATTATTCATATCTCTTATCACATGGAGATTATATATTATGATTGTTACACTATTACATTGATATTTTTTGTGTTAATGCTTACTTGTGCATGTATGTGTTTACTTACTTGTGCATTCTTATTCATAGAGGAATATCTTATTATCATGTCTTGTCTTAGTCAAGTCTTAACATATCTTGTCACTAAATTGGGTATGGTCACTAATATTGTGTGGTCCTAACTCAAATACACTCTATTACTATATCGTGAATATATCTATAATGTTTAAAATGCATATTTCATATCACTTGTGTGATGAATTGTTGAGTGTAGAGCACTTTGAGGCTATCACATGACCATGGTGGAACATTTTGGGGGCTTAGAGAGATCCATAAATGTGGGGAGCACATTTTTCCCCATTCCATCATTTATGGAACCTTGCTTCTATGTGAATGAAATATTGTTATATATTTTTCTAATTTATTTGTCTTTCTTGTTTTAGGGAGTTAGTTGTTAGATATATATTTTCCATGTTGATTTCCATGTTTTGTGGAAGTGGGATTGACTTTCATGTTTTGTGGACTTAGTTGTTATCTCATTGCATTGTAAGTTTTGTGAGCCCTTTGTGGAGGAGAGATAAGGATGGCATGTTCCTCCTTAGGTGGGCTTTTGGATAAGCATGACTAGGTGGAGGATGTATGTTTCCTTGTGGATAATGCCTATTTTGGATAAGCATGGCATGCTTTCTCCTTTTGGGCTTATTTCTTCCAACTTTGTATATATATATAAGTGGTGGTGTGACTTTGCACAATGATGTTTTAATTTATAGGGTGTGGTATAGCAGTTTGTGGTATGTTATTATATAGGTACAAGTGTGGCATAGCATGTGTGGACAATTGTTGACAGATTTTAGATTTGGATCACCAATTGAGAGAATTCTTTTGTGAATTCTGGAGTAGATATCCTATTTTTGTGAGAGGTTCTTTTTGAAGAGTTTATACTCTTATTTTGTTACAATTTTATTGAGGAATTTCTTGGTGGATGTAGCCCACATTGGGTGAACCAAGGTATACTTATATCATGTGTTATTGCTAGTCTATCTTTTTGGTTTTCTATTTTCTCCATTAAAGTAACAATTACTATGATTTTAGGAATTGATTTTTTGATGCAAGTAGTGCATAGAAAAATCTGATTTTACACATTTAAAATTTGGTTTATGTGTTTTAAATTAAGATTTTATGGTGAATTAAATTTGATTTGAATTATTTTGATTCACAACAACTGGTATCATAGCTTTTGTGGTGGTTTTTGCTAAAGTAGTAAATCATAGGAAGGGTTATTAGCTTGAGTGGGAGCTATGGGAGAAGAGATCAGATTTAGAGTTGAGAAATTTGATGGCAGAAGTTTTGGTTTATGGAAAATTCAAATGAAAGATTAATTGTATCATAAAGAATGGCAAAAGTTTTGGTTTATGGAAAATTCAAATGAAAGATTAATTGTATCATAAAGAAATTCAACTCCCATTAGAGGGAAAAGGAGGACAACCTATATCTATGAGTGATGTTGATTTGACATTGCTAGATAGGAAGGCATTGGGAGCCCTATGGTTATGCCTTGCATCTTCTATTGCATTTACCATTTAAGATGAGAAATATACAAAGGATCTCATGGATAACTTGGAAATTTGTATGAGAAACCCTTTACCTCAAATTTAGAGTGGGAGCTATGGGATAAGAGATCAGATTCAAAGTTGAAAAATTTGATGGAAATTTTTTTGGTTTTTATGGAAAATGCAAAGGGAAGATTAGTTGTATAATAAGGAACTTCAACTCCCCTTAGAGGGAAAATGAGGACAACCTGTATCTATGAGTGATGTTGATTGGACATTTCTTGAAAATAAGACATTGGGAGACATATGGTTATGCCTTGCATCTCTGTTATATTTAACATTTTAGATGAGAAATCTACAAAGGATCTCATGGATAACCTGAAAAGTTGTATGAGAAACTCTTTATCTCAAATAAAATATTTCTTATGGAAAGATTGTTTAATATGTAAATGTTTGAGAATGGTTCTATTGATAATCATTTAAATGATTTTAATACCATTGTAAGTATGAATTTTATTGGAATTAAATTTGATGATGAAGTTAGAGCTTTGCTGATTTTGTGTTCTTTGCTTGATAGTTGGGATAGCTTGGTTATGGCTGTGAGTAATGCAGTCTCTACCAAGGGAAGTTTAAATTTTGAGGATGTTGTAGGTGTGATTCTTAACAAGGAAATGTGAAGGAAGATCAATAGTGAATCATCTTTAGGTAATGATTTGTCTATTGAAGCTAGGGGGAGGCAAAAGGAAAAGAGCAAAGGCAACCATGGAAAATAAAATGGTAGATCTAAATCTAGATCTAGAGCCAAGATGATATGCTGGCATTGTGGGAAGAGTGGACATTAAAATAAGGATTGATGTTCACTTCAGGATTAGAATTCCAACAAAGAAGAAATGAATGAGGTAAATGTGACATCAGGTAAATCATGTCAAGATGCCTTAATTCTTTCTATGGATAATTTTTTTGCATCTGGGGTATTAAATTCAGGGGCTTCTTTCCATGCCACCTCACATATTATTTATCTTAGTGATTATGAACCATGTGAGATAGTAGGGAAAGGTTGTGTTCAGGTGAAAATGTACAATGGGAACACATGGCTACTTAATGATGTCAGACATGTGCCTATATTGAGACAAAATTTGGTTTCAGTGGGGCAATTAGGTAGTGAGGGATATTTGGTAATATTTATTATAGATTATTAGAAAGTTACCAAAGGTGATATTATGGTTACAAGAGTTAAGAAAGTTGGTACTTTATATTTTTGATTCTTGTGATTTAGTTGTTGTAGATGGAAATGCAACTATGTGGCACTACAAGATTAGTCATATGAGCCATACAAGCATGGGGATCTTAAAATATAATTTCTATGGATTAAAATAAATTTATTTAGACTTCTGTGAGGATTTTGTGTATGGGAAATAGAATCGAGTTAAGTTTTTGAAAGTTGGACCCATAAAAAAAGAACATAAGTTGGAGTTGGTACATTCAGATATATGGGGACCAACTCAGGTATCTTATATTGGTGGTTTCAATTATTATGTCACTTTTATTGATGATGTAACTAGGAAAGTTTAGATTTATTGCATTAAGAAAAAATTTGATGTATTTGACACATTTAATAAGTGAAAAGCCTTGGTTGAGAATGTAATAGGTCTCAAGTTGAAATGTCTCAGATCAAATAATGGAGGTGAGTATTATAGTAATGATTTCTTTGATTATTGTTCTAACAATGGAATCTGTAGGCAAAGGATAGTTTTAAGAACTCCATAGTAGAATGGGGGTATCTAAAAGGATGAACAGAACAATAATGGAATGTGTTAGGAGTATGAGGTTCCATGTAGGTTTGCCTTTAAAATTTTAGGCAAAATTAGTTAGCATGATAGTTTATTTGATTAATAGAGGACTTTCTATGCCTTTGGATGGAGGCATTCCTAAAAAAACTTGGTTTGGTAAGAATGTTGATTATTCTTTTCTTAAAGTCTTTGGATGTGAGGCTTTTGATCTTATTAACAAAGAGGATAGGACCAAGTTAGAGGCAAAATCAAATAAATGCACATTTATTGGTTATGGTGAGGATGACTTTGGTTTCTATTTATAAAGTATTAGAGATAAGAAAATATTTAAGTTGAGATGTAATATTTAATGAAAAATTCATGTATAAGAATCAGTTGTAGGAACAAGAATAGGAACAAAAAGAGTACACAATATTAGATGACATTGTGGATGGAAAAGTATCTAATGAATTAGTTTAGGAACCTTGTTCACAAGGACCCCAAACTCTTATGGTAAGAAGGTCTTTAGGGTAAGAAGAGAACCTAAACATTTTTCTCCTTCTTTGAATTATTTATTACTCACTGACAATGGAGAACCAACGTGTTATGAGGAAGAAATATAGGTAGATGCCAGGAAGAAGTGGGAGCAAGCCATAAATGAGGAGCATAGATCTCTCATGGAGAACCAAACATAGGATTTGGTAAGGCTACCCAAGGGAAAGAGTGCATTTCCAAACAAGTGGATCTTTAGAATAAAAGAAGAAGATGAAGGGAGAAAAAGGTATAAGGATAGGATGGTGGTCAAGGGGTTTACACAACAATCAGGTATTGATTTTGATGAGATTTTTTCTCTTATTATAAAAATGACTTCTATTACGACTATTATTGGTTTAGTTGTAGTTGAGGATTTGAATTTAGAATATTTAGATGTGAAACATATTTTTCTTCATGGTGATTTGGATGAAGAGTTGTATATGGAGTAGCCACAGGGATATGAGGTCAAAAGGAAGGAGAACTATGTATGCAGACTAAAGAAGAGCTTGTATGGCCTGAAAAAAGATCCACAATAATGGTATAATAAATTTGATTGTTTTATGTTAGAACAAGGTTATCAAAGGTGTAATTCTAACCATTGTATGTACATCAAACATTTTGCTGATGGTTCTTTTATTATATTATGCTTGTATGTGGATGACATGTTAGTTTCAAGAAATAACATACAACATATTCATATACTTAAGAAACATCTTAGTGACTTATTTTCTATGAATGGGTGCAGTGAAGCAAATATTTGGTATGAAGATTACTTGTGATAGAAAGGAGATGAAGTTCACTTTATCCTAATCAAAGTATGTGAAGAAAGTCTTTGAAAGGTCTACAATATTGGATGTTAAATCTATTGGTACTCCTTTGGTAGGCCACTTTAGATTATCAAAGGAGCAATGTCCCAAGATGGAGGTTGAAAAGCTTAAGATGTCTAAGGTACCTTACTCATCAGTAACTGGTAGCTTGATGTATGCCATGGTTTGTACTAGGATAGATATTGCCCATGTAATGGGATTTGTGAGTAGGTATATGAGTGATCCTAGTTATGAGCATTGGTAAGTAGTGAAATGGATTCTTTGGTACTTGAGAGGAACTATGGATGTTGCATTATGTTATGATGGATTAGATACCACTTTACATGGTTATGTGGACTTGGATATGGCAAGGGATATTGATAGCATGAGAAGTATGACTTGTTATATATTTACTATTAGAGATATAATGGTTAGTGGATTTATAGGATACATAAGGTTGTGGATTTGTCAACCATAAAGGTAGAGTATGTTGCTACCACAGAGGCTAGCAAGGAGATGATTTGGTTATAACATTTGTTTTAAGAGTTGGGCCATGAGAAAGAAGTTGGGAGACTACATAGTGATAGTCAGAGTGCTATTCATTTAGCAAAGAACTCTGCTTTCCACTCAAGGACAAAACACATTCAGTTACATTATCACTTCATCAAGACAACTTTGGAAGAGAACTTGGTAAAGCTAGATAAGATTCATACTAGCCCGAATCCTATGGATATGATGACCAAGGTGGTCACATTGGCCAAATTGAGACTATGTTCAGATTTGGTTGGCCTTAGTGGTCATGGAGCAGTGATAGATTCTGATTAGGAAAAATGATCTCCAAGTGGGAGATTGTTGAGTGTGGAGCCTTTGGGGCTATCACATGACAATGGTGGAATATTTTGGGGGCTTAGAGAGATCCATAAATGTGGGGAGCACAGTTTTCCCACTCCACCTTTTATGGAACCTTGCTTCCATATGATTAGAATATTGTTAGATATGTTTCTAATTTATTTGTCTTCTTTATTTTAGGGATTTAGTTTTTAGATATCTATTTTCCATGTTGACTTCCATGTTTTGTGGAAGTGGGATTGACTTTCATGTTTTGTGGAGTTAGTTTTTATCTCATTGCATTATAATTTGTTTGAGCATTTTATGTAGGAGAGATAAGGATGGTGTGGTCCTCTTTAGGTGGGATTTTGGATAAGCATAACTAGGTGGAGGATGGGTGTTTACTTATGGATAATGCCTATTTTGGATAAGCATGGCATGTTTTATCCTCTTGGGCTTATTTCTTCCATCTTTGTATATGTGTGTGTGTGTGTGTGGTAGTGTGAATTTGCATAGTGATGTTTTAATTTATAGGGTGTGGTATAGCAGCTTATGGTATGTTATTATATAGGTACAAGTATGAAATAGCATGTGTAGACAATTGTTGATATATTTTAAATTTGGATCAACAATTTAGATAATTCTTTTGTGAATTCTGGAGGAGATATTCTATCTCTCTGAGAGGTTCTCTTTGGAGAGTTTGTACTCTTATTTTGTTATAATTTTATTGAGAAATTTCTTGGTGGATGTAGCCCACATTGGGTGAACCATGGTATACTTGTCTCATGTGTTATTTATGGTCTATATTGTTGGTTTTTTATTTTCTCCATTAAAGTAACAATTACTGTGATTTGAGGAATTGATTCCGTGATGCAATTAGTGCATACAAAAATCTAATTTTACACATTTAAAATCTAGTTTATGTGTTTTAAATTAAGATTTTATGGTGAATTAAATCTGATTTGAATTATTTTAATTCCTAACATGCCTATTCTTCCATGATTTTTTCCATGGATGTATGCGGGCAGTTTACTTGTTTGTGTTTTCATTACTTTATCTAGCCCAACTAGGGGCTCACTTGTGACCTTTTGGGGCATAATACTTATTTTCCATTTTCAAAAGGGGGAATCATTCCATATAACATTGTGTTTGGTATGATACTATCTCTCTTATGCTAATTTTCACTTTACATGATTACATGTAGCATAACTAGATGCAAAATTTAACTTGAAAATATGAAAAACTTTTCAAAACATCACGATTGTGGAGAATATAAAATTATATATGTTTCAAGGATTATAGTATACTTTGGGTAATTTATTTTTCATATTATATTATCTATGAAATTTTTCAAGGATGGAAAGATTCAAATTCACATGATTCTAGGATTGTAATATGCTTCAATTAGTTTATTTTTCCTAACATACGATGCATTTCACCTTTTATTTTGCGATTAGTGATTGAAACACAAGTTATTCTTCCCTAAACTCAAAAGAGGGCATATATCATGGCATTTACAAAGACAAAAATATTCAAAAATTCAAAATATTAAAGTTGAACATTTATCTACTTTTTGATCAAGAAGTGGATTGGTTTTCTCAATTCTCCCAATAAAAGTGTTGGCTATGTTTTAACACCTATTTAAAGTCTTGGTAATGTATAATTTTAGCAATAAAATTTAGGTATATTCAAACCTATAATTTATTTTTAAATTAAAGTTGGAATATTTTCAAAAATCATAACATATCATGAGCATTTGAATACCTATAGCATTTGAAAATTTAAAGGTACATTAGTTATACAGTGTGGATGGAAGTTTAACTTGAGTGTCTATAAAAAGACCTTAATCATTACATAGGTAATTAAAGGTTCATGTTTCATTTGTTTAAATTTATACTTTTATGCACAAATGCATTTCACTCAAATACCCATATCAAAGTGGGGGCATTATGTAGACACCTAAAGTTGTCACAAGACCCTTATTTTTAGTGTCTTATTCCAAATTTATCTTATTTGGAATTTTTTTATGTTTTAGCCTATTTATAGGACTACTCAAACCCACAATAAAACTATAATTGGTCCATTGATCTTAAAAACACCTCAACACTTTAAAAAATGTATTTGTTAACAAATTGAGACTATTTTTCATTTATTAACCAACTTTGCCTTGAAAATAGAGCCAAAATCATCTCCTAGTCAAATTAGTATATTGTATGGGTCTATCATGGAAATAATTGTATACCTTATAGGTTTTTACCTCCTATTTTTTTAGGCCCATCAGCACATTACCATGAATATTGTGCATTTACTTTTATTTTTTTAGATTATCATAGTCAGGAAGCATGCATAAGTTGTCTTTGGTTAACCTATATATACAAGGTCTAACTAAGCCATCTATCATATAGAAGGAATAATAATACATATCCAAATATCAAGAGATAAATCACATACAAGGTAAAGCCTAGAGCCAAGCATCTTTCAAGTCAAGCTTCATTAAATCTTATAAAATTGTCATTTTATCTTAGGCTCTATATTTTTCCCTTATGCCAAAGGAGGTTATTAGAATAAATTAGCTACATCATCACTTATATATAATATGAGGTCCATAATACCTTTATAAATATATTCCATCCACACATTTACTAAACTACATGGAGGCCTAATTTTGTGTGCCTGAGATATGTAATTTGCACATTACTACAATGATTATATGACTCCATAACTATTTGTTTTTAGAGTGTCAATATAGGCCAAATGGAAGATTGTTATTTTTAAAAATTATACCCATCATAACTATGAGGTATATATATGTGTAACATGAAGGTGACAACATACATGTGATAGAAAAACTAGACTATAAAACCCTTGTAGGAAAAACTAGCCACAATCAAACAATCATGGTTATACGGGTCTATCCCGATAAGATCAACACAGCTATGAGTCTATCATAATTAATAGGTTTGTATTGAAGAATTATATATTATATATACTTTAGGATCAAATTGCACACAATTTTCACAATCGATCTGCAATCTTAGATTTTTAGAACAACAAATGGGTGTGATCATTCCTTACCCCTTTATCATTTACATTGATCAATCTAGTTTCATTTGTAACATTTGGAATCATTTCTCATTATATTCTATTGGATATATATAAATTATGTAAGATTAGATCTATTTAATTACAACTAATTTATTCTTTATTTTTGTAAAAACCAATATTAATGTAAATAAACATGTGTTTCGCAACATTTTACCATCCAAAATGATTCAAGTCCCACTAAACATGTGTTAAGAACATAAATAAACCACAAAATATCCCTATGCCTTCTTGTAAATAATGTATGTAATTTACTTTTTTTTAATTGACTACAAATAATTTTAAATAATCTACTTGACTCCAATGTGATTAATTTGCAACCCATTAAGACACATAATGTAAATTATGAATATCATAGAGTTAAAATTCCATTAAAA